>JAMWYP010000088.1:968594-1140442 GCA_025563575.1 Acacia pycnantha | reverse complement strand
GTAGGTAGGGGCAAAACCAAAGTTATTAAACCCGGATCGGCCACTGAACCGACTAAGATACAGGGTTAAGGTTAGTGGGTCACATCGGAGTCAAACCAAAGTTAATCTGAGGCCAAACCGATGAGAAAATGAAGATTTCAGGATTATTAATATCAAATTCCAAATTAAAGCTAACTTGGACAAGACCGATTTACTGGTCGGTTCACCCGTTTTTAGGCCGAACCGTCCGGCCCAGGTTTAATGAACTGGGGCAAAAGTATAATTGTATCACATATATGCGTATCCTTGACGGGAGTTGGTGCTAGACTTCTCAAAATTTGCCATGTGATAACTTTCACTTGAGTTATCACAAAACTTTTGTTAAAATCCTTTTAATACCACTGAATTAACAAAATTTTAAATTAAGTAATTGAATTTAACAAATCTTATACTACGACTTATAATAGAAATTTGGCAAGGGACTAGAGGGGACTTGTAATATAGACTGAATTGTTAATTCAGTCCATCCGTGCCTCTTGTATACAGTACTAAAATACTCCTAGACTCCTAGTACATACATCCGTGACTCTATAGTCCTAGGCTCCTAGCACATATATACATGACTCCAGAATCTTACATATCCAATAAAAAAGGTTATTTACAATTTTTGTTCATGAAAATAATTTTAATTAAATCAATCATTGATATTTTTATTTTTAGGTGGAGGTGCAAATTTAGCAATAAACAACATCGCTATATACATCTATAAGAACTATCTATTCTATTTTCGGTTCACAAAGTAGTAATAATCAATTATTTTGTATGAATTAATCCGTCAAAGCTTATATATATCATCAAACATAAAAAACAATCCGAATAAATTTTTCAAATATTGACAAGAATCGTTAGAGGTAGAGAACTATACTGTGCAGCAATGTGGAGAAAAAATAATAAAGGAAGTCAAATCTTTTTTTTTGGGGGGGGGGGGGCGGCGGCTTCAACAGAAATATAACAGGAAGACTTCGCATTTGGCTAAAGAAATATAAACCAACAAGCCTTGATCATTTTGCAGCTGCAATAAGAGAACCCACATTTAATGGAAGATTGATTCTATGAAAATATGAACAAGTACACAAATGCATAGTGAAATATTTAGCTCTTGTGACAATCACGATAATGAAAGATGGTGGGCAATAAGTGCACGATGATGACAGTAAATTTTAGCTTAGAAAACATAGAAGCACAAAGCGAGAGCTGGAACAAACAAGGAAATCTGAAATATTATCTTACGTCAAATTGAAAGCTTATTAAATTCCCACAAAGATGGGCTTAAGTAGATCCAAGACTGAAGGGAAGGGATTTGGGGATGTTATTATTTTCATTCATAATAATTAAGAGCCTAACAGCCGAAAGATTGGTGCAGAATAGTTTCACTTTAAAGGTAAATCTACTAAAAATGATCAAAATCGAAATCAGATCTACATAAGAGTTTTTTCTTTTCAACTAAATAGGGGTATTTTGGTCTTTTGACAACATTAATAAGTGCCTAATCAAGCCAATGATTAAGAATTGTTAAAAGTGTAAGCCTAGATAGATTTAGATTTAGATATTTCAGTTGGATTTAATTGGGATTTTCCCACTATAATATGCACTAACATACAATGCAGTTATTATAAACCAAGTAAATAACATTTGATAGAAAGCCCAGTTTTTCATTGTATGTACCATAATTTTAATCGGCAAGCATTGGACTCAACAGCTGCAGTGACTCGTCTACATTAAATATGGCCTCAACCCAGTTTTAGCAGAACAATTTGATTCAGAAAATACTCGTAGTCCAAGGGGAAGATATGGCAAACAATTGAAAAATTACATATGCCTCTGTAAGCTACATACAATTCATTCTACAACTAACAAATTGTTTTTGGTCAAACCCTCACCAACAGTTGGAAACTCCGGTGAAAGCTTCCATTCACCATCCACCAAGAATTTGATCTCATACCTGGACAAGACTTTTATGTCTCAAAAGAAGAAGACTCATTGTTGCATGATCAGGTTCAAAACTCCATTTAGTTGAGAAAAACGTACCTTCCTGGTCTGAGCATCAATGTTGAAGAGAACCTTGTATAAGAACCATCATACTCTGGCGATAGGTACTCTCCTTGGCTCCAACCATCAAAGCTGCCCATTACTTGCACGCTCTTAAGAGCAAAAATATACAACGGAATAAAGAGATAATTCAGGTATTAACCAGGCACAAACTAAATGCCCAACATTATGTAAAAGCTTAGTAATGAGATATTTTACAATTGATCTTATAGATTCTATTCGCTGGCGTATGAAGCCAATGTTCAGTCCTAAATATAAAATTAGTTGATTCATATGATACAGCGGCAGAACCAACTCTGTTGAGATTAACATGCTCAAATATAGTAGTGTTTGTAAGAAAATCATCAATGTAAACTATCCACTGTATTTATGATTCAGATCAAAGTTTCCATAGAATAATGGAAGGACTATCTTGCATATTTACCTCAGCCATGCCAACCCAAAATACAGGAACCTCCTTGGATTGAACTGAATCTACATCTTTTATCTGTTCTTTTAATTTCTCATGCATAGCTTTGGAGGCCCAATGATGGCATATGCATCCACAAAGACACGGAAGAGGCAACAATGTATCAGAACTGAAGAGACCCCCTTGTGTGGGATATTCAAAGCTAGGAAATTGCACATATTGTATAAAATGAATACATAATGATTGATTTGAGGAAGTGTTCTCCCTTTCATTTCTATGAACCTTTGTCTGGATGTAAATCTACATATAATTTTCCTTACAATTCATAGCATTATATAAATGGGACAGTTCATATGGAGTACAGAAGAACTGCAACACCATTCTACCTTCTAAACGAGAAACAAGGTGAGATTGAATATATTTTCCATTGATCTTCCTTGCACCTTCTGGAATAGCAGACTGAGCTATTTCTTCGGCAAGTTTGACCAAAGCCTTCACCCAAAGCAAAGATTGTCATATATTTGCAAATGATATCAATCAGCTGAGAACAGATTTAAACATCATATAGGCAAAGTTGTGCAGCATGTTCTCAAATTCACAAAGGAGCTTGTCATAAGAAATCATAAATTTAACATAGAGGATTAAAAAGCATTTAATTTTCGCATCAAAAAAAAAAACATTTGATTTATAAGACGACATTTCATTATCTCATTATCATAATATTTAACATTAATAGCTTTCATCACCAAAATCTCAATCAAATTAAGATTTACTATTCAAACCATTATATAACTACTAACAACAGTTTCAATCATCAAATTTGATCATATGGAGTATAAACCCGTAACAACCAAAGGCAAGCATTGTTGAGTTACAATTTCAGATGTAGGAGGGAAACATGGACCAGAGTTCATTATGATGGTGGAATTTGTGTGCTAATCTCAAGTTAAAACAGTTCACACAAAGCAAGATTAGTCTTGTATCATCAATAGAACATGAGTATGAGGGAGTAGAATTGATAATTTAGGCTACGAACATCATAGTTACAAAATAAAGTGCTGATATATTTGTAGCTTTTGGAATCTGATTTCAGCCATAATTTAGAATTACAAAAGGTTACAACTTTAGGAGCAAGCCCGGCCTAAGATAGTAAAGAAGTGGAAGTTTAACGAGTGACATGCATGCTACCAAATAAGCTTCATGAAGTCCTTCCACAGAGAAGAAATTATGATAAAGACTCAGGCAAAACAAGATATTCCCCTCAGTCCTAATTGGAAGAGCTTTTTACCTAATTCGCAGGGATTGAGAAACGAAGTTAAGTTAGTTATCTGCAATTCATGTGCTAACAATCTAATAATTTCCTTTGCGGTGAGAAAACGGTGCATTAAATAGGGGTGGACAAAAACATTTAATGTGGTAGACAGAAGTGAAAAGAGTCTAGGCTCCTGCATTTAGGGCCAGAGGAAGCAGTAAAAATCATTGACAACTTGGCATAATATTAGGCAACATATATCTTCTAAATAGAATAGAAGGCAGCATGGAAAAGGCACAGAAAGTAAAGAAGTTGACAGTGATTTTAACCTGGACTTGAAGCTCCAAGACAGCAAGCTCACTTTTAAAGTTAACCAATGATTCCTCCTTTATTTGCAACTGTAGAGAACGGAGATCAATACAGGATAGTGGTTTACATGTTTCTTATCGTAAATATATGAAAGTAAAATAGCACACTATTCATAATCACGTACAACAGGCTCACTCATTAGATTGCATGCCAACTCTTTTTTTTTCCTGGCCATTCTTAAATTTGAATGGCGGAGCATGGGGCCCACTCTTAGTCAACTTAACCAACTGCCAAAATCTACTCTGTTTGAAATTTTAAGACTTCAGGATGCAATCATTAACGTTTTATTCCCTACAAAAACATTTTTCTATTGTTATAATTTAAAAGAAGAGTCCCCCGCAAATATAGCAAATATAGTTATGACATGAAACCAGGAACCTTTATTAGTTGACTTCAGAAAGGACCACCGCCTCCCAAGAAGAAAATAAAAGTTATGAAAAGACCAAGAATTAGAACACACAAGCCTAGCCAAACATGCTAAAATTGATTAACTGATGCAAAGAATATAAACATATATATGGCATTTGATATTTAAATAGGCTAACTGCAAAGCATTTCATTTGGTATTTATGCTCCCACTTTAAACAAGTGAATGTGTCAGCCCCCAATGACTGGTAATTAATAAAACGCCATTGCAACAATTCCCATTATCCGTATTAGCTTATTACAATTAATTAACAAGATCAAAGACCCAAAAATAAATTACCAAATTCACAATTTCTTCCATTTTGACATAATATTCAAATTCAACTCCTCAATGCAGTTTATTTTAAGAATAATACAGCCATAAAATCATAAATCAGAATTTTGATTTAGTGTCGTCATATTTAACCAAGGGCAGATGCAACATCCAAATTAGCTGTGTTGATTAAACCTATGCTGTTGGTTTTGATTCTAGCATACTTATCTAATTTGGTGTTCTAACCAACTGAATGGGATTTGAGTTCCACATCAAGGATTGTGGGTTCTAACGTGGAATTAACAATTGACCTCCAGCTTTCCAACCTCATGAACTAGATTTATAGATGTGGTCCTTTAACACATTCATATTATTTCTCTAGCCAACCATTGAGAAGAATCAACCATGAAAGGTATATAGTTTGTGAACAAAACTCAAACCTAATATACTCAGACTCTTGAGAAATGGTAGTCAACTCAGAAACTTTTTATCATATGGAAAAACCGAGATTTCAAATTAAGAGCAACCCAGGATATATGATCTATGCACAGACCTGTCTTTTGAGGAACCGATTATGCTGGTTGGCTTCACTAAGCTTCTTTGTAATCCTCGCTCTTTCAGTATCAGCAAGTAGTCCTGCTATCTTTTTGGGAAAAAAAGACCCAAGTAGAAAAAATAAACCCAACAAAAGCATAAATCAGGCACATTGTGCAAGAAACGGCTCAATTTAAGTCAGCACAAATTTGAATGGGAACTCAACCCTGTAACGTGAGTTATAGATTCTTACCATCCCTCCTTGCAGTACAGTAATAACAAACAGAAAAGATGAAAATCAAATATGATCATTCTCATTATCATAGTCAGTTATGATCAAGACATAGAATTTTTCTTTTCTTTTCTTTTTTCAAATTTTGCACCTTACACAAATCCTTCCAACTGATTTTACTTATTTTATAAAGTGAGGACCTAACAAATGGCTAATGCAATAGAGCCATGTAAAGATTACTGATGGAAAATATTGATAGCGATCCAACTGGTATCTATCAAATATGCCTCAAGTTACGCACTTCATGTTGTAGATTAGAGTTGTGTCTCTACTTCAACTTTTACTATTTACAGAATCCCTGTGACTAGGAGCGTATTACAGGGCATCACCTTTCATGCACAAGACTGCTAACTATAAGCCATTCTTTTATCATATATAAACACCACAAGAAAATGATTAAGAGAATTAAAAGAAATAGCAAAGACATGAATTGATTTTTTTTGTTTATGATGGAATGGCAAGAGGCTATCATCTGAAATTAAGAATTATTAGAAGTTGATTATAGCAGGAAAAGAGAACTAAGAGCGGCTGAAAGTGATTTTAAATTTTTTTAGATCTAATTGTTCCTGATTTTAAAAATAATTAATGAAACTACTAGAAATTCCACACTTCCCAGAGGTAGATTGGCAATGAGCAGTCATGGGCTTTTGATTAGACATCCAAGAAGTGGAAATGGAAATTACCTGTTCACTTGTCACTGGTTGTTCCAGAATCTTCTCCTTCAAGTCTTCAGATGCATCCTCATCTTCATCAGAATCGCCTTCAAGCTGCAGCGATGTAGACTCATCCAAGCTAGTTGCCATAGAATGTGCTCTATCGAAAAATGGCCTATTTGGATGTACTGCATTAAAGATTGGGTAGGAAGAGGCCAAGCCTCGATAGACCAACCTTGAACTCTGGGCAGTTATATTATAAGAAATTCTATGAGTGTTTTCCCATCCTAATGTTCTTGAATTTCTTGAAAACAATATTGCCTGTGGCTGAGAGTCCAGACAACACCTACTAAAATAAAGAAGATCATAATTTAAATAATTACTAGTTACTTAAAATACTAAATTGAGTTTAAAATACAACAGTACTGTAGAATTAAGCAAGTGTGTACAGTACCGCTAAATACAAACCTCAATAATATTAGTACAAAGAAATCAAGCTTTCTTTTTTGAGGATCAGTTTAGGTGGGCAGGAGAGAAAGGTGGCAGAAAGGGCGGGGAAGAACAATGGTGATGTTTTGAAAGATGGTCAATCTGTAAAATTGACTTCAAATATGCTTACCTGGCTGTTCTTATCTCCATCATGAAGAGCTATTTTACTACAAGCTGAAAAGAACACAAAGGGAAACGTCAGCAATTAGATCAGCAGTCCATTAACTAAGAAGGCATGCTGTAACTCTGTAAGGATGATACAATTAAGGCAGGATAAGAAATAAATTATGAACAACAAAACTGTGTAAAAACGTTGTCCTCTTGCAATGAGAAGCAATTGCTGCGCATGAAAAGCACAAAAATAACCCAAGTAGCAACAACACTACAGCATGTAACACAGTTTGCAATATGCTTTCATCAAATATTTTCTCCATTCCAAAGGAAAAAAATTGCATACTATTTTATAGTAAATCTCCCCTCACATCCAAGTCTCCCCAGCCAAGCGGTAGAGATCTACAGGCACAGGCATCCACTCAGAAGCAAGTCAGTACAGAGCTGCAGCCTGCAGATGATCTTGGATCATACAAGAACTAAGCGTTTTGCAGCAAGTTATTGACAGAACCTCTGTCAATGTCCGTTGAAATTGTAAAAAAATGCATCGCTCGGACCTTG
This sequence comes from Acacia pycnantha, assembly GCA_025563575.1. Lineage (NCBI taxonomy): Eukaryota > Viridiplantae > Streptophyta > Magnoliopsida > Fabales > Fabaceae > Acacia > Acacia pycnantha. The sequence goes on along the minus strand of JAMWYP010000088.1, from coordinate 1,133,005 downwards.
TTTGAGGAATGCTAGAAAACTAAATAATCAAAGAACCCACACGAATCACTAAAATGAGCACCGAACAGAAATCAATCCTCACTTTAAGAATTACAAAACTAACTCGTCTCCTGAAAACTTAGATAAGGTATCATGCTCTATTATGAAAGGAATATGAAAATGCTGTCACCAAATTAACGTATGAAAGCGTACATATTCTAGCACAGAGAACGAACCACTATGGAAGCAGAAGCAAACTATGGACACAGTGACAATCGAATGCAACAAATGGAATAGGGTCGGCCAAGGCACTTAGGGTATGTTTGGTTTGAGGGAAGGGGAGGGGAGGGAGGAAGGGGAGAGAAAAAAAAGGAGAGGAGGGAAAAAAAATTTCAAAATTGAGTGTAGTGGGACAAGTTTTCCTCTCCCCTCCTTTTTTTTTCTCCCCTCCCCCTCCCCTCCCCTCCCCTCCCCTCAAACCAAACATACCCTTACAGAGTTTGAGGAGGTTGAGGACCACCACTCGGGCTGTGTAATTCAGTCGCTTCCCTCACTCCATACCCTTTCTGATTTCGAGTTCTGAAGCTAAAGTGCCAAAGAAAAGTAGAAAACTTCGCGGTCGAGAAGAAGGGATCATGACACGACTGTGACAATCACGCCACGTGGCGAAGCGGAGGCCCTTGATGATCGTCACGTGGGAATTTAAATGAGCGTGGCTTGGATTTTTCTTAAGGGAAGAAATAATTAATTAAAACTATTAATAAAATATGGGAAAATCTCAAGAAAAAATATGTGAAAAGACAAATCAGATGTTGAATATTACAAATGTCAAGTGATACCTGTGAGAGAAATTTTGGATTTGAAAATATTTCCAAATTACCTGCTGAAAGTTGTCAATATGTATGTTGAAGTGGTTAATTGAGATTCTTCATTTATTATTCTCTATATTTAAGTTGATTACGCATAGCAATTAATAATTTTAATATGTATATTGACAACTTGAGCTCCTCAAATACCAACAACCTTGTAGGTAATATTTTGAAGTCACGCATGTCAAATCTCACTAACTACTTAGGTATAAAGAATAACAACTTAAAAATCACAATAATTAACAATTTCAGTATATATGTTGACAACTTGAGCTCCTCAAATGCTATTAAGGGCAGATTGGTCATTTGAAAATATTTACAAATCTCATATTCCTTCCACAGGTCTAAGTCTGACTTAAGATTTGTGACATTAAACTTCCTCATTTGTCTTTTCCCTATTTTAAACGTATAAACTTTTTCATAAAATATTTAGTGTGTTTCTTTAAATGACATTTCCCCCCCCCCCCTTCATTTTAAGAAAATACTTACTCAAATGTTAAAAAATAATTTAATAAATTATTTTTGGGGAATAGAGATTGTCTTAATTTTCACATTTGTAAGAAGCCACCCATCCTTTTAGGCCATGTGACTATTATGATCAATCAAATATCAATACATCCACAAAAATTATGAAAATGTTCTAATTCATATTTCATAACGGTAATGCCACTCATGTCAGATTTTATAAATTTATAACACTCACTGTTTTATATCCTGATCAAACCTAATGACAGGATTAATCACTAAAGAGGAAAGACCCCATCATCTCATTCAGTTATGTGTTTGGTATTTTGTTGGTTTTGAGCAAAACATACAAAGTAATGTAAGAGTAGTTCTGCCCAATAAGGGCATCTTTTAAATTGCCCACAAAATTAGCATGAATGTGAGAGTAGTTTTTTAAAATTGAAATACAGTTTTAATCAAATTTAATGAATTACCAAACACATCATTAAGAGATGCCACCATAATAAATTATAAGGGAAAATTGCATTTTGGTCTTGAGCAAGAAAAAATACGATAAAATGGTTCATTGAAATCTCAAAATTGCATTTAAGTTCTGTGAAACTTTTTTATAATAAATTTTAATTCCATTGACAAGTCTATGAGCATTTATAACAAGTACAGAGGCATCCACTAATAAGTTAATGAGCATACAATAATAAGTCCATAGGCATTTGACAATTGAAATTTACTACAAAACTTTTTTCCTAGGCTTAAATGTAATTTTAAAATTTTCAGATATTATTTTATCATATTTTCTCTAAATTAAAGTAGTAGAGATGCATAAGTTTAATACTTATACGCATTTAAGGAACAAAAAAAAATGCTTATATGCATTTGAGAATCTACATTCATTGGATTTAAATGTAATTTTGAGATTTCAAAGGATCATTTTATCATATTTTCTCTAAATTAAAGTAGTAGAGATGCGTAAGTTTAATACTTATACGCATTTAAGGAACCAAAAAAAAAAATTCTTATATGCATTTGAGAATCTACATTCATTGGATTTAAATGTAATTTTGAGATTTCAAAGATCATTTTATCATATTTTCTCTAAATTAAAGTAGTAGAGATGCGTAAGTTTAATACTTATACGCATTTAAGGGGGGAAAATGCCTCAGGAGAGAATTAGGAGGCAGTGCTATTAAATGGGCCCTCATAGGCCTTTCATATTGGGCCTAGACTATCTATTTCTTTATATTTTATTTGTTAGGCCCATTAAGCTATATTTACGTCAAGAAGGTTTTGCCCCAAACTTAATTATTTCACATAATTAAAATCATCTGTGTATGATTTTTTTGGTTTGTCATTCTTTCCCAGAGGAAGTAACCCACAAAAGATGACACTTCAAAGAGGTACTTTGTATCATAAGGCCACAAAAGCACAGCTCTGCACGTAATATCTGTATCTATAGATCTATGTATACACACACTACATAATATAAAATCTATTAAGATATATACTTATAAAAGGTTACCATATTCATAAGTTATTATCCATGCAACTAACTCGGAAGTAAAAATGCTGACAGGAGATTTTTTAGTGGGCTTTCTCTTTTATGTTATGATTGTGACAAGATGTAGGACCCACTTTAAAAACTTGGACCTAGGCAAAATAAATTATTAGAGGCAGACCAGCGCCTTGGTAGCACAGCGGTATGGTATTTGGCCTTGAGCCAAGTGAATCAGGGTTTGACCCTGCCTGAGACCGTTAAGTCCCCATTAAAAAAAAAAATATTTTATTAGAGGCAGGCCAACAAAGGTTATTTAGTGAGCAGAATGCTTAGTCAAGCCCCAGAAGCTACTTCAGTGCAACAAACTCAGAACAGAACGTGCAAAAATAAAGGGTCTCCCTAAATTCATGCATACCCTAAATAAGTAGATCTAATTTGATCTCAAATATGGTATTATAAATAGGGTAGTGAGGCTAAGGAGGAGGCACGAAAATAAATATTTTCTCTTCCTCTCCCACATAGCATCATTCTCTACTGCTCTATATCTCAGTATTCTAATAACAACTCTTCCTTAATATTCTAATAACAACTCTTCCTTAATTTTCATCTTTAACTTCTCATTCTCTGGTATTTTCCCTTCTTTTTTTTGGTTTAGAAACAGAAGCCCTTACTCAAGGTATTTTCCTTTTTTTTTTTGTGTAAAAACAGAAGCCCTTACTCAAGGTATTTTCCCTTTATTACTATAGTAAATCTCTATGTTGTGGACGACCCTATCCAAGACTCTTTTTGCAAATTATTGCTTCTACAATTTGGCGGTGTTCGTGGGGACTGACAACGGATCTCAAGGGATTTATTTTGTTTATGCTCGTTTTGATCATTCACCATGACGGATGTACCTACCATGGGGATGTACCTATTAACCTTCAGGACGTCTCGACGAGATGGTTGTTCTACTATAAGACTAGACTCAACATATTTCCACCCAAGCTAGGTTGGCCACACAATAGCAGGAACAACTCCAACGCCTAGAGGAAGAGAATAACGATTTATGAGAGCGACTTGATTCACACTCCCTGCAGGTCACCCCTCTTTCTCGTACCTCGAAGCAGTTTCCAACCACTATCATTCCTTGCATGCAACCATTGGAGACTCCCAGTGCCATGCATGACAAACCAACCAAGGGTGGTAGGTAATGAAACTCTAACTGAAAATAATACTAACGAACCCAATGGCGTGGATACACCGACCATACCAACCATACCGGCTGGTGAGACAGAGAGATAAACAAACCCACCAGCAGCGAACGACCTACCAAGGTATGGTTCCTCGGGGCGATAGAAGATGGGATCGGAAGTTCAAGGAGTTAGAATCAATTATACTACCATCACCAATAAATAAGAGTGCCCCTAATAGTTTTGCTAATTCGCTATTCAATGATGACATTGTGTTGGTCAAAATGCCAAAAAAAGTTCACATTCCCCGACGTACAACTCTATGATGGTTTGACGGACTCGGATTAACATATGGCGAAATACCGGCAAAGGATGCATACCCTTTTAGGGCCCGTTTGGTTGAGGGAAATTTGAAGGAGGGAAAGGAACTTAAAGGAGGGAAAGGAATGGGAGGGAAGATTGAGAGGGAACTTAAAAAAATTGAGCTGTTTGGTAGACATGGGAATATAAGTAAGTTGTGGGAAGATAAATTATTTGGTGAGAAGAATTGTGTGTTGGTTAAGTGGGAAAGTTAGGTAAAATCCCCAAAATGCCCCAGGGAAAAAAAGCCAAAAAGCTCTCTTTTTTTTGTTCGTTTGTGCAAACACAGACAACTTGCATCGCGTCGACGGGGAGAATGGACATATGGAGAGCTGGAACTTGGTTTCAAACCGTGACAAGGATAATGACTGCCGCCGGCCGCCGGAGGTGCGAAGAACGCCGGACTGAAATGGAAGGAAAAAGAGTTGGAGAACACAAAAAATGAACCAATATATGCGGACAATTTCGGAAGAGGAATTGTAACAACGAATGAAATCATCAACATAAATAGAACCCAGTCTTGGGGTTGCTTTGATAGGGGAAAACGAAAATTATAATGTGTCGGTGCTAGAGAAATTGTGAATCGATTAAAATGACGAAGTTCGTAGTTAAGAAAAAACGAGTTGCGGAACTGGAATTTGTCTTGTAATAATGAACATAGGACCTTCAACACGAGAATAACCAAACTTACCGCAAGTGGTCAGCAGAATCGATATTGAGGTCAAATGCGGAAACTATCGACATTTGGAAAAATGGATGTGAAGTAGAAGTTTACAAGTCCATGATCATAGTTGACAACTCAGCAACTTGTTAATAACCACTGACGTATAAAAATGCAAATGACAAGATATGGTTGTACAAGAGGTGATTGCAAAGAAGAAGAATGATAAATAACGAAATGGTCGGCTTTTACTTAAAGCAATATAACCACACATTGCATGCAATTGAAAGGTGGGTGGAAGGAATTGAAATAAAACCAGTTTGGCTTTTTCAAATGCAGTATAAAAATGGACAAAAACTTTACTTCAACAAACATAATTCACCCCACAAATGCCCAAATGTCATGCACGTAAATGGCCTTCGAAATGTTCCATTAAAGGACCATAATGCACACCACAAATGGAGGTAAGATTTAAAAAAAGAAGAAGCCTGGGTTGTAGATGAAGGAAAAGCATCATAAAGGTTGATGTGATATAACACATTTCCAAAGTTAACAGTCAAGTTCGAACCAAACAACAGATCGAACTGGTCTGACATAATTACAACTAGTACAGTAAAGCAAAATGACTATCATCAATCATGTCAACAAAACAATTAAACACACAAGCAAGACTAATGACTTGTTTTGTGAGGCAAGCCACTGTACTGAATCATCTCAACAAAACATTAAAACATAAAAGACCAAAAGTAATATCTAATTCTTCTTCCTCGTCTTTGCTGGGGTCTTCCTAGTAGTGGTTCGTCTTAGCGGTGAAGTGCGTGAACCAAGGAGGTCAACTGGGATGTAGATGGGGGTTGCAGGCCTAGGGGATGGAGCACGAATAGGCTGTTCAGCTGAGAAGATGTGGGGCAAATTCTGAGCTACCAGTGTGCTAGTGAAACTTGAAGCAGGTATGAATCTCAAGGGAACAACATCTACTATTTTCCTAGATGGGGCAGGAGGGGGGTTCAGATGTTCAGGCAGAGCCACAAGGGATAGTGGGGTTACTGGATCCAATTCCTCAGGACCTTCATTTGCATTGTCACCACCAGCATGTTGTTCTTCAATTTTTTTTTCAGCTGTGGGACCTTCGTTCACATCATCATAACTTGGCTGACTTATGGGATCCTTCACACCACCAAAGATTGTCATCCATTCCTTCGTCCTGTGACTCACTTGCTGTCCCCTTGTTACCAGAACTAGTGTGTGAGTCCAGTTGTTCTTCATGTGTTTCACCTTCACTCCCAACACCACCATGAACCTCCTCCTCCTGTTGTCCTCCATCTGACTGGCCATCACTTCTAGCGCCACCACTAGACTCCTCCTCATCATCCTCTTCTTCTCCATCTGTGTGGCCATTACCTTCACTGGCACCACCACTAGACTCCTCCTCCTCCTCCTCTTTTTCTCCATCTGTGTGGCCATTACCTTCACTGGCACCACCACTAGACTCCTCCTCCTCCTCCTCTGCTTCTCCATCTGTGTCCCTATCACATTCACTGGCACCACCAGACATCTCCTCCTCCTCTTCTTCTCCGTCCGTGTCCCCATCACTCCCATTTCCATCACCATCAAAATCCTTTTGCTCCTCTTCTGTTGCATGCAAGTATCCAATCGAATCATAATGCATGAAATGAATCACCATATGCATTGCAAATTTGACTAATACAGAACACATTCTCTTCTTTTAGGCTAAACATTTCAAATAATAATTTTTTCCATAACAGAATCACTGAATAATTAAAGTACGACATAAGTATCAGTACGAACCTTCATTATCACTTGCATGTCCTGGTTTTCTTAAAGGACCAGCCCCATCACCTTGACTTGCCTTGAATGATGCAAACTCCCTATACTCTGTGCCATACATGTGGATAAACTCTTCAAGCCCTCTTAACTGAAGCGCCACCTGTGACAACCTTGAGTCCAATCTTGATACATGAGTTTCAATCATCGAGTCCAATCTTGATACCTGAGTTGCAATCACTGATTCCAACTCATCTTTCAAACTACCAAGTGCATCATTCAAAACTTCCCCAAATAGAGATCCAAGTTCTTTGCCCACATCTCCAAGACCAGCCGAAGATCCATGTGGAGTAGAAGGTGGTGGGGGTGCATCACGCTTGGTCTTTGGTATCTTTTTCCCATCAGCCTCTGACTTGCTGGGTGCCTCTTTCTCTGTGAGTGGAATTTGCATTCGATGCAATGCCTCGTCATTGAAATCTGGACTCCAAATTGGAGGATCATCCTCATGAAGATACCAAATCTTGTTCTTGTCTAGAATGAGAGACACCAGTGAGGGGTATGGCAGTTCAATGTTCTTTTTGGTAATTGCAGTTGCTCTGAGCATTGTATCCACAATCTTCTTGCCCAACTTAAATGGCTTCTTACGTATCAAGCAACAGAGGATTTGTTTGTCCTCAATCTCAAGGTTGTGTAGTGCTTGCCCTTGTTCACAAAGTTCCTACTATACGAGATAGTGTAGGACCCTATACTTATAAGGTAGTCTGTTTTGGTCTCAGTGCGGGGAGACCATCCTCTGTTGTACCCCCTTCAAGGAGGATTTTATCCATTTCATCACCGGGAAAGTTGTGTCCTTCGCATGTGGAGCCGTCACACTCAACCATTCCATCAGCTTATTCTCATTAATATCCACAGTTTGACCCCTAACACATGTGGAAACAACACCACGTCTAGACATTTTCAAGTTAGTGTAGAACACCTTAACAACTGACTCTGAGTAAGGCAGAGTCAATTCTAGTAGCCCTCTAAATGGTCTCAGTAGTTCATCTATACCGAATGGATATTCAGTTTCAAATGAATCCATGTTAATTTTACTCATTTTGCACAGACTACGCCCTACTAACCTCATATCATAATCTTCAAGTTTTGTCTGATTGTAGTCAGCCTTAGCTTCAGGGGCCACATTCTTCCTCTGTTTCCGTTTGAGTTTCTTGAATAATCTTGCCCTCCTCTTATCCACTGCCACACTATCGTCCTCCTCATTATCAGTGTCAGACGATGGATCGGCTGACGGCCTTGGCTTCCAGCCATTGTCGTCACTGCCAGAACTGTCGTTAACCACCACTTTTTTCTTCCCCTGTTTAACTTCCTTTGCCTTCGCTTCTTGCTTTTAGGGGTGCCACCGAGGTAGGGTCATCTTCGGGATGTTCCTTTCTCTTCGAGACCCACTTGCTTCCCCTTGTTTTTGACCTGGCGTTGTAACTTCCTCGGCCTCCTTTTTCGAATGCCCGACTTCCATTTAGCGGTTGCTTCAAATCATCATACCGTTAGAGTCTTTGTTCTTGTACTTCGACTTCACGTCCCTCGTACACCTTCGAAGGTTTCGCCTTTGCCGCCTGTATTCCTTGACATCGTCAATGGTGATTCCCATATCCTTCATTCGATCCTCGGTCATTTTAACCCTGGCCATTGGGAACGGTTGCAGTAAGTGGGTGTTCACAGCGAATTGGTTTTGTTTCGGGTTGAAGACACCGGATGTGCTAGGGTTTACGATTATGCAGAAATGGGGGGAAATGGCGTGAACAAGCGATTGGAAGGGTACATAAATGGAGAATGAACAGAGGCCTTGGGAACGGTGGTTTTGATGGGTGACGGTTTGAACTCAGACCAACTAAATAGAAGCACCTGTAAAAAGCAGTTTATTTTTTAAAAAAAGTAGTTTTCAACCCGAACGGTTGGGCTTCCCTCATTCGTGTTATGACAAATAACTCCCAAAAAAGGCTCATCTGGGCTTTTTTTTTGGGTAAAAAAGTTTCGAATAGTATAGGTTCGAACCGGATGATTAAGTTCGATCTCACAAGCATTACTCCGGATGATTAAGTTCGATCTCAGAAGCATTACAATGGAATGAAGTTCGATCTCAGAAGCATTACAATGGAACGAAGTTCGATCTCAAAAGCATTACAATGAAACGAAATTCGATCTCAGAAGCACATGACAGAAAAATAATCCCACATCAGCAGAACCCTAATTCAGCAACCTCACCTATACTCAGAAATTTTGTAACAAATAAAGCATCATAAGCAAATGACCAACATGCATTTAACCCAAATTGACAAAATGATTATATAACATTCCCATCTTATACAATACATACATCAACTTGAGGCCTTTTATCACAAGGCTAAATACAGATTGGAGGGATACATACAGATTTCAAACATTTGTCCATGTACAGATTGGGATATGGCAGACTTTAACCCATGTTCACTGTAACATATTGACTCAGTTGAACATGGTGCAAAGTATGCTGTCCTACACAAAAGGCATACTTGCTGCACTAATATGGTAACCGAACAAAAATCACCCTTCCTCCGTAATAAACCCAAAAAAGCTTTACATATTAATAACCCAACATCTACTGTTGCAACAGGACTACGAATCCATGTTGGCTTAAACGCAGGAGGAATTGTTGCAAATGCTTTCAATAGCTTTTCACACCCTATGATCTTTATGTGAGCAGTGGTCCTCTCACTCCACGTAAGATCTTCTACCTCCAGCAGCAGCTTGTCTTTGTTGAGTGGAAATCTGAGTGGACACTTGAGCAGACATCTGATTGCAAAGTTTGTCAAACACACCTACTATTGTGTTGTCCAACGAGCTGACGGTGTCCCGCAATGCATCAGCCATTATTTCAGAGTGGTTCAAACTTCTCTTCTTCCTTCGACTGGTAGATGGATCAGCTCCATTCAATGCAGTTGGTGCGGTTTCATTCATTGGTTGTGTGAATGCAGATTCAGCAGTAACATGGGCAGGTGTTTCGGGAAGATCCTCGTCCTCTAGATTAACCTCATCCTCCATTCCGATAGGGGAGCTAACCTCGTCACCTACAGCCCTGTCCTTACCCCAAACCATGCTTAGGGACTCAAAGTTTGGGAAGGACTTTGTGCGAAATTGTGCCGCCCTTGAATGACTCTGTCAATCCAACATATATGTGAGAACAAGTTGGACAAGTTTAGATGACATTGATGTAAAGGGGCTGACATAGGAGAGACATGATTGTAACAACATACCTTTACATACTCATCCCAAACGTCTTTGTCAGCTGTGACACATTTTGTGTCTGGATCCCAGCCAAAGCCTGAAGCGTTCGCCCGTATACCATGTCATAAGCGCTTGCCACAACTTGTTCAGTGTCTTAATCCTCGATGTTATATGAGGACAGCCTTGATGCCACATCCAGAAGCTTTTCTTCCATCATCGATCCGCAGTGCATTTGCAAATCCCGACTTGAAACCGTTATCTGCCATGTACTTCTGGTCGACCTTTAGAGCGACAAGGCAATCCACCAGAACCTTGTCTTCCTCGATGGACCACATTTTCTGCTTCCCTTTTGCTGCTGCCTGGTCATTCTGCTCCATCTAACAAAGTCACACATATGAAAGAGAAACAGAAATAGTATTAATTTGCATTAGGTGGAACATAAACATATATTAATTACCACGCACACATTGACAAATTGGTTCACTCAAATACATACAACTGATAATTGAGTTCGTACTAATATAACACAACCAAATGGAAAGAGAACACGGTCTAATCCTTAACATTATTGTTGTACAACATCATCAATTATCAATAGTAGATGTGACAAATGCAGCAAACATGTCGTTTGCAACATTCTCCCTAAAATTATTCCACATTTCACTTGTTTCCATTGGCATCATGGGAGCGTTATCAATAGTGGGAGGTCCAAAGATCAAATGTCTCAAGTCGCTCATCAAGAGGATCTTCAACCGATTCACGACGAATCGATTATGGATCAAACAACATGCGAGGATGTATCTGTTTTGGAGCTTCATAGGGTAATAAGACGCATTGCGAGGATTGCCCATCGTAACTTCCGTATGCCAAAGCACCTCTCTATGACATTACGGGCACCGAATGTCGCATATTGAAGCACTCGTGTGGAGTTTGCGGTTGCCTTCCTTGTCTCCACTCATTAAGGTGGTATCTTTGTCCTCGATAAGTCGCCAAAATCCCTGGCAATTTGTGTACCCCGCATCAACCAAGTAGTAGTTCCCTGACCAAAGAAATGACACCCCGTGATTCTGTTCCTTTTATAGCATATCAATCAAGTTACTTATATATATGCTTATTTATTGCGCCAACTATAACATGTATACCTTGTGGTACTCGTAGACCATGTTGTCTTCGAATTGCATCTCGCAACACCCTCCCATCTGCAGCTGACCCTTCCCATCCGTGCAACACGTATATAAATTGACCATCCGGTGAGCATACACCCAACACATTGGTAGTTACCTCTCCCTTCCTATTCCCGTACCTCCCCTTTTTCTCTCGCAGGACTTGTACGCGTATGTGCGTGCCATCCAATGCACCAAGGCACCCCCGCAAGAATATAAGCAATTTATTAACACGTCAAGTGAACCCATAATTTGTTGAAGCATTCAAACATGTTAAGCAAATAAACATTGTACGTACCTTGAACCACTTCCATCGATTATCATTTGAGTCCTCCGAATAGGCTCGGTTTCTTCAAAAGCAATGATTGAAGTCGATGGTAGCATTCAACACAAGTTTAAAGTATCTACTAATCGTTTCGCCCGACCTCCCAAATTCAAATTGGATTACTCGTTCTTGACATGATGGCCTAGGATGTGAAGGAACATTGCCACTTGCTCATCAACTAGCATATGTGTAGTTGGTTTCAATCCACCAATTGTGTCTAACATGTGACACAACTTATCAAATGTTGCCCGATACATCCTAATTTGGTTGAAGCGGTGGTATCACTACTGTATATCATTGCCCTCAAATTAGCTCTCTTGGCATGAAAGTCTAATCTATATGACCTATCCGGTAAGTGCCTCGGTCTACTTGCTCCCACTGCAACTACCATAGCGACAATCAACCTCCTCACCGCTAGAAGCAAAGCTAAGCACCCAGCCAACATTGCAACCATTTGCTCCGCCTCTGGCTCCATACCTACACATTTTTTTCCACACCGATTTGCTTTTCAATTTCATCTACTTCTCCTCTTTACATACTATTATGTCTACTTATTACGTTCAAACATATGCTATTTTTTTCCTTACTCAAAACAAATCACCTTTCAAATTTCCTCACTCCGGTGGTTTCCCTACAAGGTTTAAATCTGTGCTATACACCATTATAAGACAAATGTCATACAAACGGTCCACCAGCCAACATATATAGCACATAACTATATATCATCACACATTGTTCACATCAACACAACACAAAGTGTACATGAAAAGGAAAAAATAATTCACTCATCTTCATCCCCATTACCCAAGCCATACATATAGGACATAAGGCAAACATTATTACACCATACATGTTTCAAAATAGACATCAAATTTTAACGGCTCTAAACTAATAACAGAGCATTCAAGCAATCGATTAAAACAGGTAATTTTCTTTCTCACTGTACACCTTATGGGTTCTTCTCATTTCAATCCTGATCAATACGCAAAACCCAAAGAGGCATGAATCGAAGGAAAAAATACTGAAATTGGTTTGTGGTTGCCGACACAACCTCACACAACCTTCCATGGCTCTTTTCTTCCACACACAGCGCACAAGAAAAAACCAAAAATGCGTTTGTCAAAATCTTACCCAGATTCGATCTTCGTTGCCAACTTTCGATTGAAGCTTCGTCGTCTCCTTCCTCAGCTTGTTTCGTAGCTTCTTTCGTGTAATCCTTCCTCGCCTCCTATCGTCTCGTGGATTATTTTCGCAGGGCTTTTGAGTAAAAAAATTCCCCCCTCCCGGGAACTTTTTCAAGATCCCGCCAGAAATGGAGGGAGCTCAAATGCAGATGAGTTCCCGCGTTGGTGGGAGCTTGGTCAGATGTGGGAAGATGACTTCCCTGCAGATTCAGCAGCCAAACGTGTTTGTTGGGTGGGAACTGTATTAAGTTCCCTCCCCAGTCGCTGATTTCCCTCAACCAAACGGGCCCTTAGTAATACCTCGAGAGGTGCGGGAGGCTTGCATGTGCAAGGGGTTTGGATCCAGCCTAGTCAGACCTGCACTAAGATGGTTTACTAACCTACCAAGAAACTCAATAGGATTGTTCGTGGACCTGAATGACTTATTCGTACAAAAATTTTCAAACAGCAAAAAGTTTGAGAAGCATCCCAACGACCTCTACTGGGTCATCCAAGGAAAGTGAGAGTCACTGTAGGAATATGTGGGTAGGTTCAACAAAGAAAAATCAACATACCAAATGTGAAGTACAAACCGCTATTGCTGCGTTCTGCTAAGGTTTGCTCCCTAGCTCTAATCTATATAAGGAGCTAACCAAATATACTTGTTATATTATAGATGACGTGTTGGCTTGATGTTGGACCTAAATCAAGTAGGAAGAAGACAAGGTGAGGGCAAGTCAATTCCGCTATCACAATGACAAACCATCGATAGGAGGAGTAGAAACCATAAACGATCCAACCGTAGCTAGAGGGCAGAAGCATACACAACAACGCAACAGCCAGGAAGTCAAACCAACCACCAGTAGGGCAATCATGCCAACCACCAGCCAACTCCCCTAGCAGAACGACTCCACCAAGGTAGCAAGCAATGGGAAGCTAGGTCTGACATATGAAGACCCTTACCAAGTAATTGGGTAGTTAGTCAAGGGGCATACCAACTAAGCTGCAAAAATGGGAAAACCATTAAATGAAATTGGAACACGATACATTTTATGAGGTACGATTTCTAAATCGTTACATTTTAAGTTTGTTTTTGAATTTTACACACTTACTAACCTTATGGGCAAGACATGACGATACAAACCGTAAATATCAAGGTTCTTAAACCTGGACTAGTAACTAAACCGGTCGAGGCACTGGGTCAAGGGTCAATGGGTCAGACCGGAATCAAACTGGGCCAAACCGGTGAGAAATTAAAAAAAAAAATTAAACAAAAAAGGAACCAGTTCCACTTCACACCCTTGACGACTCCTTAATTTGAGATGATTTTAAGACTTATTTTAATATATTTAGAAGTTATCTTCGATAAATTATAAGGATTTAAGTGAGATTTTAATAAGATATGGGTTTAGAGGGATTTCATTATAAATATCAAAGATTAGGATATAATAACGATATTGATAATAATAATAATAATAATAATAATAATAATAATAATAATAATAATAATAATAAAGTGAGATTCTAAAAATGAAATGAAATAAAAAATTTCAAAATAATAATAATATTATTTATTAGAGTAAATACCCTTTTGGGTCCATGGAATAACACGCGCTACCCATTTTGGTCCCTGAGTAAAAAAAATGTCATTTTGGTCCTTTTTAATGTCATTTTGGTCCTTTTTAGGGACTAAAAACGATTTTTTGGGAATTTGTGAGGGATTAAAATGCGCACAAAAAATGACTAAAATGACTAAAAGGGACATTTTTTTTACTGTTTAAGGACGAAAAATGACATTTTTTTTACTAAGGGACCAAAATGGGTAGCGCGTGTTATTTCAGGGACCAAAAAGGGTATTTACTCTATTTATTATTATGATTTCCACCTATCTATTCCTTTTATATTTCCTTATCTTGATAGCAATGCTCAATATCTTGAATTAAGAGATTTCGGGAACCTAAAGCTAAATAGGCGGCGACAATAAAAGAACACACAGATAAATAGATAAATAGCAGCACACAATACCTTGAAGCAAGAGATTTTGAGAACAATCACAGAGGCCGCGACAGGGGACGACAGGGAAGAGAGAAAAGACGATTGCATATCAGGAAAAATAAACATCACAAATCTTCTATTCTCAGGTGAACGATTTGAACGAAGGGAGAGAGAGATCATCTTCTTCATTCATCTTACTGAGAACAGAGGAGGCGATTATATCAAGCTAGAGAAAGAGCACTAAACATCCTACCTCTTAACCTTCTTCTTCTCTCTCCTTGATTTGTCGCACACAGCCTCCTTTTAGCCTTTGTCGTCGTCGCCGTCTGCATTCAAACTTGCTCCCACTTGTCGTCGCAACCCGGATCTTCTTCTGCTTCTTGATTTTTTTTCCATTAACTCGGTGACTCCTCAACTCGGCTGGTTCAGGCCGAGTTGGCCCAAAGTCACCAAGTCATCCCGGGTTTTGCCTAACTCGGACCGGTTTTTCGGCCAGTTCGCCGTTTTTCAGTCCAAACCGGTCGGTTCGATTCGGGTTCCTAAACTATGGTAAATATGACTAAGAAAAAGTGATTGACACACTAAGCTATATAGTCTGGTTATATTCGGTATTATGATATTACATCACCCTACCATCAATGCTCTCCATATTGTTACAGGGTTTCCTTGTATCAGATTCATTGCTTAGCATTCAATTGTATAAGTCTTTACCACTCAATTGTATGGAACTATGCCTTCGTGACATGCCTGCCAAGATGCTGTTTTACAATCAGTTTCATTGTTGTAAGCCATTTTACTTAATAAGACATTGTCATTCTTTGTAAGACATTCGATTTGATACATTATCTTTCACCTTATGGTTACCATCTTCTACTTTGAGTAATATGAACGGACCAACTTACTAGCTTATATTTGGCATACAAGACCAACCTATTAAGCTAAAAGACAAACGATAGATGCATCATACAATTCATGAGCGCTTTATACCGGCACTTCTAAACATTGAGAACCCAATTTAAGGTTGTCTTGTGGTGGAACACAAACTGGGCCACAAAGATGTGAAGTACATACCTATTAACCAAAATTCGCATGCTTGATCAAACATTATCTCAACGCTATAGTATATACTAGCATACATAAACATTCTAGCAAATAAAACTCAATACCAATACTTCCAAATGTTGATAGCTCAACTTTAGAGGTGTCCTATGGTAGAACACAGACCGGACCATGAAGATACGAAGTACACACCAACCGGCCAAAATTCACGTGTTTGGTTAAATATTACGATGATGATATGTACTAGCATATATGAACTTTCTAACAAACAAAGTTATGTATTGGAAACTTACATAATATGGGACGTCTTAATTACAGATAACAGACGTACCAAAGATAATTGACATACATACCAATTGACCCAAGTATACATGTTGGGTCGAACATTATGACATTATCATAGTATGTACTAGCATGCGTGAACTTACTAACCAATAGGGTTATGCAATGGCAACTTGGATAACATGGAACAATTTAATTGCAATTGACTTGTCACAAATGGGGACCGACGCACCAAAGATGATCGACACACATACTAGAGATGCGGCCTATATGAACCATAAAACAAGGAAAAGTCATTTGAGATGGTATGTAACGATACAAACCGTACATCCCACAATTGTCTACCAATCCCCTAGTTTGGCAAAATGCATACAAAACAAAAAGTTGGACCAGAACTCAAAGAACCCAAGAGAATCTGAGTTAGAGTGGGTTTCCACAAAGGGGTACACGCATCCCTTATTGATTTCTATCACCATCACCAACAATGGAACTGTCATCTTCTAACTTACCATTGAAGAAAGACTAGTATTCAGCTATTGCTTGGTCGAGATCCCATTGGTCAACCGACCTTCCTTGAACTCCTTCATTAGTTGGGCTCTAGTCTAGAATGTTGCTTTCGCAACAATGTTTTTGAGTTGCTGCTTCAACTTGCTGTTCTCAATGAGATGTTAACAGCTCATATTTCGCCTCTGCCAGCTCCTTGTCATCTGCGCTTCAAGTTTGGCTTGGGAATCTGACACACGTACTACAGCCTGTTGCAAGTCTTGGATTGTCTTGTCTTTCTCAAAAATCTACTTATTGGGCGTTGAATCAGGAAGGCATTCTATGGTCAGGATTGCAAATTCAATCTCGAAGTCAATAATCAATTGACTTGAAGAGTTGGGGACTTAGTAGAGGGCCTACTTTAAAGACTTGGCCCTATAGGCAAAATAAATTATAAGAGGTAAGCCCTACAAACTACAAAGGTTATTTAATGAGCAGAATACTCAGTCAAGCCCCAGAAGCTACTTCAATGTAACAAACTCATAACGGAACGTGCAAAAATAAAGGGCCTCCCTAGATTCCTACATATCCTAATCTTAGTATTCTAATAACAACTCTATCCTTATTTTTCATCTTTAATTTCTTATTCTCATGTATTTTTCTTTTATTACTACGATAAATCTCTACTTTGTCGTTGACCCTATCCAAAATTCTTTTTGTAAATTATTAGTTCTACACAAGAAATAAATAAATAAAAGATTTACATGACATCCATCAAAGCTTTATTTATTTTTCAATCGTAGTCAAGACGTGTTCAATTTGTTTCCTTATGCTTTTAAAATATTACTCCATGCCAATTAACAAACCTCAATTATAAGTTATCCCTGTACTAGGATATGAGTATACTTATATATGATATATACAAGTTGTGTTATGAATTTTTAATAATTATATCGTAGTCCATCTCTTCGAAATTATCGTCAAAGTCAAAACAAATAAAATCAGAGGAGAATATAATATCGAAAGCATGCATATTCTTTAGAAGCCGCCGTTTATGAAAGTTGGCACACAAAAAAAAAGTTACCTAACACAACTCAGAAGTTATGGCATATATTGTGTATTTAATTTGCTGTGTTATAATGTTATTAATACCCCAATTTGATTTTTTTTTATATAACTAAAAAATACATTTTTCATACAGTAAGTTTGAAAAATAAATATTATTGTTTATTAATTCCAAATACTGTTACTTATTATACACAGCAGGTCAAGAAGATTATAAGTATTAAATTAATATACTGAATATACACTATACAGGTCAAAAAATTAATATATTGACTATCATCTATATATTAAGCAACAAGTGGAGGACACAGAAATATCTATGTATATTCATTGGGATTCTTATTATAAAATTAAAGGTTTAAATTTTAAAGGAGGCACAAAGACTATTTATTAGATATGCATGCATGTTTGAAATTCCATGTCTTTATTGCCGGGAGAACCCATTCAGGTAGTAGTATGATACTGACAGATAATCTTAAAAATGTTATCGATCAATAACACTGACTATTCTTTTTCTCAAACAAAAAAAAATGCAAGTAACAAATAATTCCAACTATATGTTTTCTATATCCACAGATACTTGCTCTGTGAAATACTCCCACTTATCTTTTTATATAAGATCTACTTTAATAAACAAAAAAAATAAAAATTGAACTATAAGCTAAATTTTACATTAAGAATGGGAAGGAGTATATATAATTTTTTTAAGGTGGTATGGTCTTACGAGTTAAATACTATTTTCGTCATGGAAGTTTAGCCGAAGGAGCACTGGTCACTCGGAAGTTTTTTTGGTCTCATTTTTTCTCCGAAAGTTTAAAAACATAGCAATCTTGCCCATCCGTTAATCTTGACCGTTGAATTGTTGCTCTTCTTTGTAAACTTTTAAGGGAATAATTGCTCATAAGAAAAAATTTCGAGGCAAATTTGCTCATGGAAAAAACTTTTGAGGCATATTTACTTCATTTTATTAACGTCGAGGGCAAAAATGTAACCAAAAAAACTTTCAGGTGACCAATGTTCTTTAGGCTAAACTTCCATGACAAAAATGATATTTAACCCATGGTCTTATTTATAGTAAGACACACTTAAATAATGTCTGAAATTTTAACCAACTTTCTTTTATTTTTGCCTGGCTTACTTACATACTTATTACTCCCTCCGTCCCTAATTATAGGAGCAAATTTTAGAGTTGGTTTTGGTCCTAATTATAAGAGCAAGTTTTAACTTTTGTCATTTTTTTCCTATAATACCCCTATTTATACTTTCTCAATAATAATTAAAGACAATAATAATTTAATAATACACCTATATATTTTATAAAGTAAATAATGTTTGCAACTCATTAATGTCATATAAAAATAGTGTCATTTTTTTAATGTTCAATGTTCATTTTCCACTGTGCATAAGTATATAATTTTATACTTTATACACCTATATATTCAATCGCAAGACTTTTTGATTTAATGTTCAATGTTCATTTTCCAGAAATTGATATCGCAATACTCCACTATGTTCCGACAAAAATAAAAATAAAAATACTCCACTGTGCATAATTGCTCTAATCTCTTTTTCAATTTTCAGAGGGGTATTTTTGGAAAATACACATAATTAACTAATTTAACTTCCTTCCTTAATCTCCCCAAATTCTGGTAATTTGCTCTTATAATTAGGGACGGAGGGAGTACCATATTACTAAACTAATTATTGTTCACACAAATTTTTTTCCTACTTTTCACACGCTCTCCCCTCTCTTCTTGTTAACAAGAGTACTTTTAGAAAAT
The DNA here is from genome assembly GCA_025563575.1 of Acacia pycnantha. NCBI lineage: Eukaryota > Viridiplantae > Streptophyta > Magnoliopsida > Fabales > Fabaceae > Acacia > Acacia pycnantha. Next base: position 1,113,645 of record JAMWYP010000088.1, on the reverse strand, counting down.
AAAATATATCTTTATATATTTATTGTTTTTAATCATTTTTTATATGTGTAGTTAAATTATTTATATGTTACCTTCCCTCTTAAATGTAAGACCGGAGGGAGAGGGACTACAATTTTAGTAAAAAGGAGGGACATATTCATCAAATAAAGAGTAAAAGTGGAAAGCAAATAACACTCTCTCAAGTTTTTAATATAAGATTCAACTTACTTATTTTAGAAAGGTTAATGAAATTAAATAAGTCAGTTAATTATAACATAAAATTAGTTTGGTATAAACAAGACATATTTAAATATTTAAAGTAATCTATTTATTTTTATTAATCTTTTTTTATAAAAAAAAAGTTAAATGAGTCTTATATTAAAGATAAGGGTTAAGGAGTAATTTTACACATGAGCTTTACCCTCGGGAGCGCCCAGCACCACGAGTTTTTTTCTGGAGCAAAAGTGCACACGTGGTTACGTTTTGGGAGCGCCCAGCACCACGGCCGTTAGTTGACCGTTAGTCAACTGTTAAGTTGGATGGAAATGAACAGTAACTCGGGTGAAATTATACTTTACCCTTAGTTTAAAAAAAAATTACTCTTTTGCCCTAAGTTTTTTTAAAATTTAAAACTAAGGGTAAAAATGTAATTTTCATTTAAAACTAAGGACAAAAATGTAAATTTCATTTAAAACTAAGGGCAAAATGGTAATTTTAATTTAAAAGTAAGGGGCAAAATGGTAATTTTCATTTAAAACTAAGGGGCAAAATGGTAATTTTCTTTTTTTCTTACCCTCAGCGTCCACGTCAGGGTGTCAGTCCAAATAAGCGTCACGTCAGCATTCCATCCAAGTTAACGGTTGACTAACTGACGTGGTGCTGGGCGCTCCCAAAACATAACTGCGTGTGTGCTTTTGCTCCAGAAAAAAGCACGTGGTGCTGGGCGCTCCTGGGGTAAACCACATGTGTATTTTCGCTCCTTAACCCTAAAGATAATGACCGAGTAGGACACTACAAAAGAAGAGTAAGTTAAGCAAGGTCATTCAAACGAAGAATGGACAGTGTTCATTGTTAGAATAGTCCACAAAATATATACATAATGGTAAAAGATAGTTGTTGTGATCGGCAGAAAAAGATTCGTCACTCTTTTCATTTTTAGGTCCCACATCTTTCAAGTTTCAACTTGTCATAATGAAAAATTGAAAATAACACACCATTGTTTATCAACTTTCCCACACGAGGGAGTACTTTAATTAACAAGAATACATGTTACTCCATCTTATCCTTATTATAAAACACTAACTAACTATTCATATAAATCAATAAAAATAGTTAAATTTAATAAAGTTGTCCTAAAATTTAAATAACTTACAATATTACCTTTACTAATTGTCCTAAACTCTAATATAGGGGCGGAGCCAGGAATGAAAATTACATAATAAAACCTAGTGGAGTCAACATTTGAAATTAGGGGGTGAAAATTACATAATTGGACTCAAATTTTTTGGAAATTATGATTTAGCCTCATAAATATTTCAATATGTTCATTGTAGTCCCTCCATGAGACATTTAATAGAGACTAAACTGAAAAAACTGAAATTTTTATGAGGTTAAAGCACAATTTTCAAAAAATTTGGGTGCAATTCTATAATTTTAGGGGGCGGGGCCACCCTTAGCCCCCTATTTAGGCCCTACTCTAATATCATATTAATTATTACCCTCACCTACTATCCTTATTGATTATTGGCATATATGAAAAAAAATATTAATGCACTTTGGGAATAAGCAAGTACCTTTTATATATATATATATATATTGGTATTTTAACAATATCCCTATAAATCATTTACATTGAAACTACCTCTAATTCAAATTCGTCCCTTTATATATGTAATAAATAGAGATACCTTAAAAAAAAAATATAAATATGAGAATAAAGTGAATAGAATTTTATATCTAAAACTAAACTTAACACTTTAACTGAGTTTTATACTAAAAATCACGTTAATACTAATTACGTGAACATGTGACGATTGGTTTCCACGGGAATTTTGGGACAACTGGGCTGCCCTCCATACTAGACCCTCACCGACATCCAGCCGTCACACATTCATTAGGCCAATTAAATTTGTCTCATGCTGCTACCCACAATAGAGACGGATCGCAATCACACCAGAAAGTGCCTCACTGTTAATGCGAAGTTGCAGAGAAACCAGGGCTCTGCTTATTGAATCATTAGGTTTGAAATCATTTCAGTGTTGTGTGGTGGGCCCACAATCTCATGACACTCTGCTATTTATTTTAGGTCCAATTGATAAATACAAGTTCATCTTTAAGAGTCATTAATTAGTTTTCCAATTTTACTCATTTGAATGAAAGAAATAGGTGAGACTTGAGAGAACATGTATGTATATCATCTTTTTTTTATTACTCATTAAATATAAAACATACTACCGTCTTTGGTATAAGTGTTAGTTGACTAATTTTAATATATTAATAAAGATAATTATGTTAGTTATTTATAACAAATATAAGTTAGTTTTTAAAAAATATCACATTTCATTAAGACTACTTTTAAATAGAAACTCTTTAATGTGTGCAATCAATAAGGATACTCTTAGAAAAAATTACAAGTATAAGTTTGGGAGACAAAATAAATTAATGTCTTATATTTAGGATCAAATTCAATCTCCAACTAATTTTTATATTAAGAATAATAGGTAATATTAAATTTCTTAACTTTATTTTTTGACATGAGATTTGGTCAAATTCAACTTATAATAAAAATCAGAATTATAAGCCACTTCCACTCATCTCATTGGAATTAAAGAAGGACCCACAAAGGATTAAATTTGTTTTAAGTTATTATTATTTTAATTTTTATCTCCCATTAATGATATTTTAATTTGGTAAAATTAATAAATAAGTCGTCCCTCCCTTCTTTCAAGATCTGTCACGTCACGACCCCTACACCAATCTTGAATTATTGAATATTCAACCTTCGACTTCGTATTCATGTAGGACTTCTAAGTTAACCATTCATACATATCTTCTTCTTCTTCTTCTTCTTTTTTTTTTTTTTTTAAACCAGCAGCATTCATCCATATCTTAATATCAAGGTTAAAAAAAAAAAATACATGTCTAAATTATAAAAATACAGCCTCTAAACTCTAATGAGTAGAGATGACTGGATGTAGCCACTTGCCAAAAACAAAAATGATTGAATAAAGATAAATAAATGGAAAAATTCGTTCTGTATATGTAGTAGATGTACTTTTTTAAAAAATAAAATAAAAATCTTCCTCTATGTAAAAAAAGACTCAAAATAAAAATGTCAAATCATTATATGATAATTATTGAGACCATACATTATAAATAAAAAAGAAGTTGTATAATATTACCCCTTATAATTAGGACAAAAGTGAGTATTAGATATATATATCTGCTACAATTAAGAGTGTCAAACTCACTCGTAACAGTGACGTAAACTCATATCATGAACTCGAATCATAAACTTGTAAGAGTTTACTTTTATTATTAATTAAATAGGTATTACTAGTGTATAATTAAATAATTAAAATATAAAAAAAACTATAATTTGATTTAAATATATTTTAAATCCAAATAATTGAAATTAAATTCATCATATTTAATTTAATAAAGAAATTTCTACATAAAGCCATTGAGCATGATCAAATAAAAAAAGTTAACATGAGTTTAAGAATAAGTTAACACGGTTTTATAAACTAGAAATGTAAAAACGGTAAAATCGGTGTACAAACTCATAAGTTTAACCGAGTTTATGACTAACATGAGTTTACTATTAACTTGACTCGTTTTTATAAGGTAAAAACATAAAAATGATAAATTCGGAGAGTCAACTCGCGAGTTTGATAACAATGACTACAACTATTTTATATATATATAGAGAGAGAGAGACACACACACACACACTTTAACCATATCCTTCTATTTGGTCTTAATTATAAGATCTCTCATCTATTTTGAAAACATACACTTAAGTTTAAACTGTTAAATTCATTAAGAATATTCTAAAAAGATTCTAAAATATAAAAATAAAATTTATTCACAAATTTACCCTTAATACTAAACCCCAAATTTTAATTGATAGCCTGTAAACATCACAACCATTTAAAATTTCAAGTAAGTTTTTTTAAATGTTTGTAAGAAAATATAAAATTATAAATTTAAATGGCTTATACAATCTTTTAAACCTATGTGGTTTATTATATTTTATTGAAAAAATGTGTTTGATATATGTTTTTAGTCATTTAAGAAACTAAAAATAAATAAATTTCAATAAATATGTTGAAAAAAATCTCAAAATTAATAAATTTTTAACATATTAGAAAGTTAAAAAATATATTAGAATCAAAATTTGGTGGTATAAATTGGATATAAGATGATAATAACAAGAAAAATGGTGGGCATAATTTTTTGTTCCATATAAAAATATATGTTTAAATAATTATAATATTAAATAGGGATATTTTGGTAAAACAAAAGTCCAAAAGTCTAACTTGACAATCAACTAACAATTTGGGTGGATAGAAATAGAATATTAAAATATAAGAGAAGTTTATGTAACAAATTTTAATTTTAAGAGAGTTCTCTATGAATTTTTTAAAATAGAGGAAAGATCTATGTAATAAAAATAAAATAGAGGGATGATTAAAGTATTTTACTAAAAAAAAAAAAAAAGCCTAATGTGCCTTGATTTAACAATTAAAAAAAAACGAGATGCCATATAGATAGGTACACTATCTGATGTTTATTAACGGGGTTAAGCTCCAAATTTATTACTACTTCTTTAGGATTAGAGGGAGTATCTTTTTTTTTTTTATGATACCCAACACAATTAACTATTTTTAAGTGTAAAAGTATATATAACCAATTTTTTTATAGCATATATTGTAATGCGATTAACCCTAGTCAACTTCCATTATTTTTTCACTATAGGTCCTACCAATTTTCTCATTCTCTTTTATTTTAATATATTTTTTAAACTATTTTATTTTTTTAAATGGAAAAATATCACTTAGATCCATAGAAGCAATTTCAGTCAACACCCTAAAGATTGTAAAATTTTACGGCACTCATTTGGGTCAAAATGAAATTAAGTTTTTCAGTGAAAAGACAATAATACCCTTACTTTATTTTTCATAAGAGCATTTATAAGACAAAAAAATGATATTTACAAGATAAAGACTTAGAAGAATGAATAGAGTTTTAAAAAAAAATTACAAGACAAATATGTGAATGACCAAAATTTTTTAACTTCATAAATTCTTTTAAATCCCTTTACAAGACAATATGGTTATTCACAGGACAAACAAAGAAATTTATAAGACAAATATAAGCATTTATAAGACAAAAAATGTTTATGTCTACTTTTGGACCCAACAAAAAATGATTGTGTTGGATCTTCATAGCAAAATAGTTTATTGCTAAATTTGCATATTTACTCTTCTAAAAATATATATTAAAATAATATAGAGTTAGACGACAAAGGGACCCATAGTAAAAAAAGTTAAGCGTTGCTATATATGTTATAAAAAAAATTGATTATGTTAACTTTTACACCAAAATATAATTAATTGTAATTTAGTGTCTATAGAAAAATAATTATTTGCTAAAATTTGTACTTTTACCCTTAGGGTATGTTTGGTTTGAGGAAGGGGAGGGAGGGGAGGGGAGGGGAGGGAAAAAAAAAGGAGAGGAGGGAAAAAAATTTCAAAATTGAGTGTAGTGGGGCCCACAAGTTTTCCTCTCCCCTCCTTTTTTTTCTCCCCCCTCCCCTCCCATTCCCTCAAACCAAACATACCCTTATTAATATTAGTAGAGCTGAGAATTTGGGGAGGGGGAGCTGGGGACGGTGATGAGATCCATCATCCATCACGCTTTAATTATTATTAATAATAATAAATCTTAAAGTGATCGAATAAAATATGTTTTTGTCTCCTAATCGCGTATAGTTGCTGACCAATTAATTTATTGTCACAGCCGAATGGGACATAAGAAGGCTATTGGTTTTCCTGAATTATGTTCAAACCAGTTTCAATTAAAATAATACTACATACAAACAAAAAATAACTTGGACAATACTCCATTTATTCATATATCGACATACATATCCAAATATATATTACTCTCCTAATATTTAATATAAGACATATTTATCTAATTTAATTAGAGTAAGAAGTTGATTGAGTTAGTTAATAATTTAATATGATAGGTATTTTCTAAAACACACCGATTATCTTCCTTACTTCCCTCATTCCCCTCCTCCTTGATTATTGTTGAGGAAGTACATCAATAATGGGTAAATGAAGAAAAATATAAAAAATATAAAACTATTTTTTTATATTTAAGACTAATATCAACTCTTTAAATATGTCTTATAATTAAGATTAGAGGTAATAATTGTTTATGTTGGTCTCGCCCATGGGCCATGACAAACTAACTAACACAATTTCATATGTATGCTCAACTTAACTACTCTTTTTTGTCCTAAATATAAAATAAAATTGATTTTTTTGGAGAGATTAAGGAAGCTAATTAAATTAGTTTATAATATTTATATTTTTGTCTCCAAACTAATTAGTTTGATTAATAAAATGATATATGATTTAAAGATATATAACATATGATATGATTAAGTAACTTATTTAACTTTCTTAAAATTTCTAGAAAAAAGTCAATGCTATCTTATATTTAAGAACGGAGGGAATATTATATATTGTCTATTACAAGTTACTAAAATCATCAAATATATCATCTGGTTAGAAAAACATCAAATATATTAGACTAATTGTCTAACTAAACCAGTACAAACTTTCATGATCTACCGATAAACACCGGTACAAAAAAGCCTTTTAAGACCAGACGAAAAATACCTCGTAAGACAAGATTTGGAACCGGTCTCGTTTCAAACGGTCTTAAAAATATGTTACTTTTAAGACCGGATGAACGACCGGTCTTAAAAAAATCGTTTTTAGACCGAACTTTTGAAATATCCGGTCTTAAAAGTGTTTCAAAAAAAAAAACCCCAAATGAAACAACCGGTCCCAAATCACCAGATCTGACAACATTTTGAATGTCCCTCCGTCATCAGCAACGGAGAACCAAGAGAAGATTGGAAGCAACACTAACAAGAAAAACAAAAAAGATGATTACAAAGTCCAGAAATAAGAAAAAATAACAAGAAACAGAAATCATTCACCATGGAAATCGAATTTGAATCAATATAAAATCAGAGGTGAAATTGAAGTCCAGATCTACAAAAAAATCACAAGCTTAAAGAAACCAAATCTAAGTAGGATCCTCTTGTCGGTGCTGACAAAGCTTCAAGCAACTAAAATCAAAGTTCAGATCTGAGCCGGAGCCATCAAGGTAGGAACAAACAGACTTAAGCAAGAAGAGATCTGAGTTTGATTTTAAGCCGGATATGTGCGAAGGCAGCGTGGGAGGAGCCATAGATCGAAAAGGAAGGAGACGCCGTCGTCCAAAATCCTCGAAGCAATACGCTTTCGCCGTTGCTGAGGATTGGAGTCGACGTCATCACAAAACCCTCGAAGCATCTCACCGCCAACGTTGCTAAGGATTTGATTGTGTGGCTCTTGGGTCGACTTATTAAGATTGCGAGTAGGTTAGAGGAAGATGATGTCATTCTTGCTGAGGATTTGACCCGTGAGGCTCTTGGGACACTCATTGAATCTATAACTAAGCAAATGTTATATCATTAAGAAGACAAGCACACTCACGGACTTAACAGGTTTAGTGAATTTAGCTTCTTCTTTTTTAAGACTGGTTGTTTGTAACAATCGGTCTTAAAAGTGTTCTATATATTTACGAAATTGTCACCGGTTATACTTTTAAGCAAGGTTATTAAAACCGGACCAGTCACTGAACCGGTTAGGTTATTGGGTCAAGGGTTAGTGGGTCAGACCGGAGTCAAACCGGAACTAAACCGGAGTCAAACCAGTCATAAGGTAAAGATTTGAGGTTATTATCAAGAAATTATAATTAAAAAAAAATCCATTTTATATTAAAATAATGTTTGAAAAGCTTGAAAGTTGTGTGATTTGACTTATGAATGGTATTGTCATAGCTTCCCATCGCACACAACTTACTAGTTAGGCAGTAGATTGAAGACTTTCTATTGTCCAAAAGTTAGATTGAAGACTTGGTTCTTTTTTCTAGCAAAACAAGAAGGCTGGGTTCTTTCATTTCCGCCATACTCACAGCTTCGGCCAAAAACCATTGTTGCAAAAAAAAAAAAAGACTCTATTTCTTGGCCTTCCTCTTCGATGGTCTCGTCCCTCTTCTCTCTGCCTATCGCTTCTCTGGTCTCACCAATTGCCGCCATCGATCAACACCTCGGCGTATCTGCCATCATCGATATCCGGTAGCCTCGCTCCTCGTCGATCTCCGGCGGTTTCTGAGGGGAAAGAAGTAGAGGTGCTCCGATTCCGGTAATTCTACCTCGTTGCTCCTCTATTTTTTGCCGAAATGAGCCTAGAAATGTCGTCCATCTGAGCCTTGAAGGATGACGATTTGGCTGCTGGCTTTGTTCATCTCTTTCTTTCCACCTCTCCCTTTATATGTTGGAGCTATCTAAGAAGGGGAGCTTCAATCGACTTTTTTTAAAATAAAAAAAAAAAACGCTGACCCCGGTTTCTATGGCAGATTGGACCGGTCACATGGCCGGTTCGCCGGTTTCCGGTCTGAACTGGTCGGTTCAGTCCGAGTCTGATAACCATGCTTTTAAGACCAGATCCTTTATAACCCGGTCTTAAAAGTGTTCTATATATTTATGAAATTATCATCAGTCATATTTTTAAGACCGGATCCTTTATAATGCGGTCTTAAAAGTGTTCTATATATTTACGAAATTGTCACCGGTCATACTTTTAAGACCGGATCCTTTATAATCCGGTTTTAAAAGTGTTCTATATATTTACGAAATTTTCACTGGTCATACTTTTAAATCCGAATCCTTTATAATCCAGTCTTAAAAGTGTTTTATATATTTACGAAACTGCCATAGGTCAAACTTTTTAGACCGGATCCTCTATAATTCGGTCCAAAAATTTCTTTATATTTACGAAACTGCTACTGGTCATACTTTTTAGACCTGATTCTCTATAATTCGGTCTAAATGAGACAATTTTAAAGCTTTTTTTTGTACTAGTGAAATCATCAATATATGTGTGTGTACACACACACACACACACACACACACACACACATATATATATATATATATATATATAGGAGATACTCTCATTGACACCTCTCTTATCATCCCTTCATTTAGACCGTCCAATTTTTGATCCAAGCATCCAGAGGGAGACACATCAGCTCTTTCAAATTTTACCGCATACGTTTCAAACCAAACAGGCCCTTAGAGAAAGCAAAAAGTTTTTGACCTGCAAAAGATAAAGCAAGTTTTGAGAGAGTTTGAGATTTCTCTGATCGGTGAGTTCTCAATCTATACTTTTTTCTTAAGTGCATATTAAGTGCTCTTCCCTTTAATTTGGGGGTGTTGGCATTTTTTTTATATTTTTTATTCAGATTAAATATATGTTGTATATTGAAATATTTTTTTTCATTCAACATCTAAAATTAATTAATTTTCAATCTTGCATTCAGAAATATTTTTCTTGTAACAACAGTATCATGAAAATTAATTAATTTAAGACACTATGTACAAAAAAATATTTCAGGATGTAACATATAATTTAATCTAAATAAATAAAATATATACAAAAATGTCCACAATCCCAAATTAAGAGGATAAGCAACTAAAAGAAAAACATGGAATGAATGAGAACCCCCGTTTGGTTCATTTCCATTGATTCTTTTTTTTTTTTCGAAAAAAAAAACTAGAGTCCTTCTGTCGGAGATTTATCTTCTAAAATTAATAAGTTTTATATTTTGTATTTTCGTAGAAAATGATTTTTACACCTAAAAAATAAATAGTTTTTTTATTATATAAATACAAATAATAGAATTTAGAGTAAAATACTCTAACCGTCCCTTTATTTTGTTTTAATTACACAGATTTTCCCTTTATTTTGAAAACCCATATAGACCCTCTTAAAATTCAAATGTATATTACACAAACTTTCCTTATACTTTGAGATTCTATTTTCATTCACCTAAACTATTAGTTGACCATTAAGTTTGACTTTTGAACTTTTGTTTTACCAAAATACCCTTCTTTAACATTAGAATTATTTAAACAAATATATACCACCAAATTATACCCTTCTTTAACATTATATATATGTATGTGGGCAAAAAAAAAAAAAAATTATACCGCCAAATTTTTATCCTAATAGGTTTTTTTTTTTTTTTACTTTCTAATATGTTAAAAATTTATGAATTTTGAGATTATAAAATTTATAATTTTAATTTTTTACCATATTTATGAAAAATTTATTTATTTTTAGTTTCTTAAATGACAAAAAATATATATCAAACACATTTTTTTTTATCAAATGTAATAAACTATATATGTTTGAGAGATTGTATTAAGTCATTTAAATTTAAATTTTGATATTTTTTTCTACAAATATTTTAAAAAAAGTACTCAAATTTTTAAAATTTTGTGATATTTACAAGTTGTCAATTAAAATTTAGGATTTAGCATTAAGGGTAAATTAGTAAATAAATTTTATTTTTATATAAATTTAAATTAAAAATATATGTTTAGAATCTTTTTATAGGAGTTAACAGTTTGGACTTAAGTATATATTTTCAAAATAGAGGAGAGGTCTATATAATTAAGATAAAAAATAAAAGGATATGGTTAGAGTATTTTACTATTTTATGATAAGTTAGATCATTCTTAAGTTACAACTAGTATATAATCTTTTTTTTCTTCAAATCTCTGTAACATAATTAAGAAATATGTCCGATTATTTTAATGTCACAAATTAATTACACCAATCAAGTTGTTCATCTAACAATATGAACACCCCAAGTGATTTGTAGTTGTGTGTGGCGGAGAGTATAGACAGAAAATATAGGAATATTATATTGTAAAGCTAAGAAAAATTAATTAGGTAATATGAAGATTAGGTCAGTTTATAAGTTTTTGAGTTTACTGCTGCAGCACACACCGAATAGTGTATATTTGTAACATTAAAATAATCATTCATATTTTTAGTATGCTACAAAGAGTTAAAAATAATGAATCATCTATTTCTTATCAGACTTTTAAGGTTTTTAAATTCAAATAGTATTTAATTATTTTAAAAAATTAAAATTAAAAATGGTACGGAGTATAAAGGATAAAAAAATTTGATCTTTATATTAATTTTTTCAAATAAGAAAACGTTAAAAACAAATCATACCCGTTCTGCCCACAAAATGACAAGCTTAAGACTGGCCGCCATTGATTCGTAATTTCGTGTCCATCCGTGATGCCAAAATTTATTTTGAATCGCCAACAAAGTGGAGTTCCATATCAGAATTATTCGTAATACACTTTAGGGAGATGTTTGGCATAGCACCAAAACACCATTAAACATCAGTGTCGTGGGGGAGAAGCCTAGTGGAAGAAAAAAAAAGTTAAATTAGACCGTTTGGGATAACTTCAAGGATTGATGGGTTTATGTAAAAAAAGTCATTTCTGATAGAAATCACTTTTTTCAGCTTCTGACGTGACTTTTTTCAATTTCTGGATATAAATGTTAGGAATAGGTTATCTAATAATAAATCATGTACTATTAAATATATATTTATATGCATTATAATTTATCCATTAAAATATATTTAATTAAATACTTTAGAGACTTTTAATTTTTAATAATAAATTATTATTATTTTTTAATCAAATTTAAATTTTTATCTTCAATTATCACATTATATACTGCTAATACATATATAAAGTATTCAATATTGAGACTCATGTCAGTTTTTAGTCTCTACTACTACTGATTTTTAAAACACTATTCCAAACAAGAGTTTATTTTAAAAAAAAAATCATTTTTGTCATTGCTATCTCAAACACAAATCATATATAGAATCCAACTTTTATCCTATTTTTCGTTTGCAAAAGACCATCTGAAAAAATCGCCCCTACCTCCACCATCTCAAATGGGCCCAAAGAGTTAAAAACATATCGGGAGGATTTCATCAAAAAAAAAAAAAAGGGCCCCCCAAATGCACATGACAGACCAGTAGAAGAATTCCACCATAACAGTATTCCACCATACAGAGGACAATGAGACTATGGAGAAAGTGCCGAGGTTAGCGTTGCTGCCTTTTCTGTGAGGGAGAAAAAAAAAGCTAGTGAAGGATGCTGATACGCCAAAACCTTGGAGGTTGCTGTCGACGCCGTTGGTGGAGGAATGCCGCCGTCGTCGCCAGCATCTGAGAAGCAAATGGGAGATTTTTTGCTCAAATAGAAGCAAATGGGAGATGAAGCGAGGAAAGAAGGGAGGGGCAGTAAAGTAAATTAAAAAAATCTAGGCATTTTTTCTTTTAAAAGAGTGATGTTGGTCAAGTCAATCTATCGGATGATATTTTTGTGATTGTAAAAGTTTCTGTATACTTTCACTGTTTCACACCTCTTCAAAAACAAATGACGGTAGACACAATTTTGGTAAAAAATCACCTTACCCATACTTATATTAATTTTTCAAAATTTAGTAAGAATTTATCTTTTTATAAAAATGTTTTATAAGGCATCAAATTATACGATAAAAGTTGAAATGGTATACATTTTAATTATTTAATCTTGAGTTATGCATACAAACTTTAGTTTTTAAGTTCACCGTAAATTTTGAGAAGTTCAAACTAGTTATAAATAATATTTTATTATTAGTGATTATTTTGTCAACCAAAACATAATATACGTAAGCTTGAAAAATAATTAATTTATATACACTATAAAAAATCATTTATATAATTTTTCAATAGGAAAATATACTTATGTCAAGTTTTTCATATTCATTTCATTAAATTCTCCAATCGTATGTACTATATGTCCTATTTTTGAGTTATTATCGTTTAACTATAAACCAATATAAAAAAGAAAGATACATAGTCATGTATGATCCAAATACTTATGAATAATAGGACTTATTAATATAAAAAATTGACTTAGATTTATTTGATAAAACATATTCCAATAAGAAACTATAAGCTAGCTAATAAGAAAAATTACTTGTACAACTATTAGGGAATCTCTTATTAAATATACAGACATCTAAAAAACATATATGTATATATAAATTTGCATGATAGTATCTCTAAAAAAAACCTGTTAAAAATGGGCATTTTCCTATAGTGTTTATGATGATGCTAGATACATATTCATTTAAAAACCTGTAAAAAGTGACCGTTAAAATTAAAACGCTTGATCTCTCTTCTACCATAACCCCAAAGTTTCAGATTAGCTCTCCTTTCTTCTTCCACCGTTCCTTAATTTCTATAACTCCCCCACCCCACTATTCTTCAAACTGGCCGCAAAAAAAAAAAAAAAAGCTACTTATTGTTTTAATTGTCAATTTTGACACCGCTAATCTTTATTTAACATTTTTAAACCTTAGTGACTAATGGATCTAACTATGTAAAGTGGAAGGAACCGATTAAGAAAAAAACAGGTTAGGCACCTTATTCAAAACAAAAACAGAAAAAAACAGGTTAGGCACCTAATTCAAAACAAAACCGTGGAAAATCATACGGACTTGCAGATTAATTTTCCTAAATATTTTTTTTTTGGTTGCCCATCTGGTATCTAGAAGCTTCACCCTGACTAATCCGAATCCGACCGAGTCACGTATTTAATTATAGTAGGTAAATCTCCCAACAATATTTTTCTACAATAAAAAAAACCAGGGGGGACTCATAGGGTGCACATAAATATATTTGGTTTGAGGGAAAGGGAAGGGAGGGAAGGGAAGGGAGGGGAGGGGAGAAGAGAGAAAAAAATGAGGGAGAGGAAAATTTTGTAGGTCCCACTACACACGAAATTTTGTAGGTCCCACTACACACGAAATTTTGATACAATTTTCTTCTCCCTCTTTCCCCTTCCCTCAAACCAATCATACCTGTTTACCCACCTAATGTAAATCCTAAAAGTAAAAGTCAAAAGCGACAACTAAAATAAAATTAAAAAATTAAAAATATAGTTCACTCGGAATTCCAAACTTCGAGATTCGGAAACAGTCGCTCCAGCGCGTGAGACTGAGACCAATTCAGAAACTCATCACACAATTCAGAAACACTGCAATCAAATCCAGCGCGTGATACAGGTTCGGAACCTAAACACTTCTAAATTACTCTTGCAAATCCAGCGCGTGATACAGGTTCTGAACCTAAACACTTCTAAATTACTCTTGCATAATATACTATCCTTTTTTTTGGTCAAATCATAATATACTATCCCAAGACTTTGTATTTGTTCTTTTTTTTAAGACCTCAAAGGCTGTTTTGTATTTGTACATCGCTATATAAATGCTGACACCTACGTGCCCCTCCTCACTATTTGAAAGACACGGTTCTCTCTCACCCGCTTCCTACATATCTTTCTCATCTTTCACTTTGCCCCCAGTTCATCATTTCTCTCTCTCTCTCTCTCTCTCTCTCTCTCTCAGTCTTTACCAATGGAGAACTTGTTGGGTCTGCTAAGAATTCGCGTCCAGAGAGGCGTGAATCTCGCTGTTAGAGATGTTGTAAGCAGCGATCCTTACGTTGTCGTCAAAATGGGCAAGCAGGTAATTCAACTTTTGATTCTCTTTATCCTTTTGTTACTCTTGTTTTGATGGATTTTTTGTGTGACCGTTTCTTTGTTTGGCTCTATCTCGCTGCTTTTCGGAATTCGGGGTTCTCTGTTTCAGCTTCTTTTTATCTCTGACGGTTTCTTTAGCTCCTTGACTTCGATTCTAGGTTACTTTTTCTGCTGATTTCTGTCTCTAATCTCAATTGTGTTGGCTCTATTCTTCCATCTTATATTGCTATTACTTCATTTTCTCAATTCTTTTCTTCTTCTCTTTATCTCCGTTAATCGCGCCGGCTCTGAAGCTTCTGATTCCCCCTCCCGCTTTGCTTTTACTGACTTTTACTTAACCAGCAGTCAAAAAAGTTTACTGGAACGTTGAACAATTCCAGCTTCTTTCGTAGTTAGTCCAATATGAAAGGCTGGATTTCCCATTGCCGTCCCAATTCAATTTTTTATTGTTTTATCGTTCACAGTGTGAATAAATTATACCACTTTGACCAGATGGTGGCGATTCCTGTTCTGGTGCTTCTATATTCATCTACTTAGCACAATTAAGCACTGGGATTTGATTGTATCGTGTTAAATTAGCACAATTACTTAGCACAATTTTGCTATGATGTCTGATGCAGAAACTGAAGACTCGAGTGGTAAAACAGGATCTCAATCCTGAGTGGAATGATGAATTGACCTTATCTATTTCAGATCCTCGTCTCCCAGTCCATCTGGTAAGTAATTGTTCTTTTGCAACTCTGTTGTGTAGCCCCGTTGACTAAAATTTGGGAACATGGAAAACGAAATGAAACTTGCCAATAATAGCTGTCATGTATCTGAAGCATATTCCCTGCCAGTATTAATACTTTCAATCAAGCTACTTTTGTAATTTTTTCTTTTTAAAGTTTCATTACTTGTTGGGCTATTGATTTGTCTAAATTTAAGTTAAATACAATAAAAATGAATTCCCTATGGATATAATAATATGTGAGTATCACCACCAAGCACTTGATTCAACTGGTTAGGGGCTGTACCAGCTTATCCAAAGGTCTCACGTTCGTTCTCTAGGAATGTAGCAGTATTTAAATACGTAGTGATAGGAGCTTTGCCACTCTAGATTAGTCTAGATAGGAAAAAAAAAAATCAATAATTTTTTTATTTTTTAGTTACAAAAGAAGGGTCTGAATCTTAGATCACTACCCACACCCCAACTCACTTTTACCATCTGAAGACTAGCTCAGGTGGCTGATGAAATGGATATCTGAACATCAATATGTTATATTTCCTCTAGTCCTTATTATAAGGCACCAACTACTAGCAGTTTTTGGTTCTTACTATAAGGCATCAAGTGCTTTTAACTAACTCATTTATTACTATTTTTCCATTACGCCCCCATTTTTAACTGACATTTAAATCCACATCATTAAAGTAGGGGTAAAGTTAGAAACATTTGTCAATTGGTAACTTTCACTCATTGGTCCGTGAGAAATGGTAGTTGGTGTTTTATAATAAGGACTAGAAGGAGTATGTAATAGGGCAATATAAACATAAGAAAACACTGAGACACCTATTTTGGTTATATGTTATCACTGCTTGGCTTTTAGGGTTCACAAAATCAATGCACTGCTTAGTAACAGAGGAAATTCTTCACTGCATATATAATGTAGTGGCAGGGTGTATAGGGAGTCCATTATCAAAGTGAGTGTTTTAAGGTTTTAAGATCTATTGAGATACGTATTCTGGGTAGTTCTATTGGCTTTTTTTTTTTTTTTCACACAAACATCATCTTGTGATTTGTCATGACTTGAATAAAATCAAACATTCCAATGGTTTGAGAATAAATGAGTACCTTGTTATCAATAAGTCGAATTTAAGCCATTACAAACATAAACAGATGTTGGATCTTCACAATCAATGCATTGCTCCTTTAGTATATAAATTCTTTGCTGGATGAATGCGTACCAAAAGTTACTGTTTCAGATTATGAGCTTCACTGAAACACGAATTTTGCTCATTGGCTCTTTGCATATGCTGGTAAGGGAGCTTTGGCCATAACATCCTCTGTTTTCTTGTGATCGCAGCATGTGTATGACAAAGACACATTCAGTTTTGATGACAAAATGGGGGAGGCTGAGTTTGACATTAATCCCTTTATCGAAGCTGTGAAGATGCGGTTGAAAGACCTCCCAGACGGGACCATTGTCACGAGAATTCCCCCGAACCGACAAAACTGTCTTGCTGAAGAGAGCCATATCCTGTGGAAAGAAGGTAAAGTTGTTCAAAACATGGTTCTAAGACTGAAAAATGTAGAGTCAGGTGAAGTGGAGCTCCAATTGCAATGGATTGACATTCCTGGTTCCAGGGGTCTGTAGCTCTGTGCATCACCACATGATCTGTTGCTCTCTCTCTCTCTCTCTCTCTCTCTGCTTCGCACATTGTAAATACTGAGACATGCAATGCAGTCTCATAAGCTTCCCTCTTTCATTTCTTCAGTAATTTTCTTTTTCCCTTTTTTTTTCATATCCTAGTGAGACCCAGCTCGATGTGTTCATTTGTTTTGCTTTTTAATACGTAGTGCCATAAACAAATATGGTTGTAACTATGGGCGAAGATTGAAGAGTCCAGCTATCTGCTGTAGTGCTGTTTGTGTTGATCCTATGTACTAGAATAGCAATAAATTAATTGGTTGTTGAGTTTTATAATGATGATTCAGAATGCTTTTCCATACGGTTGCTCAACAATACGTATCCTTGATTGAATGGTTTATCTATATTTTAAATATAAAATCAATTTATCCTATTTTTTAATATTTTCCTAATTTATTATTATTTGTAATCTCAGAATCTGAAAGTCATATTAATTAAGATAAATACATGGGTATATATACGTATCCTTGATTGAATGGTTTATCTATATTTTAAATATAAAATCAATTTATCCTATTTTTTAATATTTTCCTAATTTATTATTATTTGTAATCTCAGAATTTGAAAGTCGTATTAATTAAGATAAATACATGGGTATATATACATGAGAGAGACTAACAGTAAACCCTACAATTGTGGATCTAACTTAATCCCTAATAATATGGATTTAACCGTAATCCATATTATAACACTCCCCCTCAAGTTGGAGCATAGATGTTAATCATGCTCAACTTGTTACAAGAAAACATAATATAAATAAATCCAAACAAAATAATTTTCTTCCTAAGAATCTATTCACCTAATTTTCACACACTCACCCTCAAGCTGAAAGCAGTTTGAATGTGAGTAGCCATTAATCACCAATAACTTGCTTCTTCATGAGATCTTGAAGTAAACGAAGAAACGATACCAAATAATACTCCAAACGTCTCACTGGAAACCAAACATCAAACGGTCTCACCAGGGACCAAACGATACTCCAAATGTCTCACCAGAGACCAAACAATCCTCCAAACGTCTCACCAAAGACCAAACACCTCACCGAAGGCAAGACAACGAACGTGTCACACAAGGACCACCAAACTGTCTTACCAGATACAAACACCTCACTGGAGGCAAAGCAACGAACGGGTCACACAAGGACCACCAAACTGTCTCACCTGAGACAAACACCTCACCGGAGGCAAAGCAACAAATAGGCCAACGAAATTACCTAACCACAAACACGACATTCAAGATAAAAGAGCACTTCATGAACGTACTGGAAAACGAAACAAACGAAGAACCCAGCCACTAAACAAGTGAACGTGCATGAAACAAAATGCCGACCATGTTGAAATAGTAGAAACCCAGTCTCACAACACAACCTTCGAAGCAAAGAACCGGCCTACATATACCGAAAAATGAAGGCTCGACGTTGTAGAACAAAACATGACCATAAAATGGTCATAGCAACCAAATGAGGTATCAATAACCTCTACAACAGAAACCTCTTTAGTCACAACAGAACAATCTCACTTGAGATTACAAGACCAAACAGAGGCTCCACCGTCGGTTCTCTCCCTCCACAACACCGCCAGCCGCCCATGTGGTAACCAAACAGGTAGAGGAGACAACCTTGAACAAGTTCTAACATCTAATCAGAGAAAGCATAACAACCAAACGAGGTACACACTTTCTCTCCCCCCTGTGAACAAGGCTTGTTCACAAAACAAAATAGTACCAAAAACAGAAAATCGACATAAACGAAAAAAGAAATCCGATGCCGGCGAAGGAACACCACCAAAGGATAACCAAAAAAAAAAAAATCTGAAATGACACGAGCACACACAAGCCAGAGATGAGAGACCACCGTACAAAGACAAAGACCACCGGAAAACTCAAATTGGCCAAGAACTAACCAAGCTTTGATACCATGTAATCTCAGAATCTGAAAGTCGTATTAATTAAGATAAATACATGGGTATATATACAAGAGAGAGACTAACAGTAAACCCTACAATTGTGGATCTAACTTAATCCCTAATAATATGGATTTAACCGTAATCCATATTATAACATTATTGATGACAATAATCAAGTAAGAGTTAGAGATAGATGGAGGGAATTAATGAAGATAATCAAGGTGTTTTTAGAAAAGCATATCATATTAGTTAATTTAACTATTTTTTTTACTTTAATCAAAGAAGATAAATATGTATTATATTAAAGATAAGAGGGAATATTACTTTCGTGAATAAGTGAAAACTAGAAAGTTAATACATGGAAGCCTCCCGTGGGGAGCCTAGATATTTTTTTGAGAGGGGATCTTGTGAAGGTGTTTTATTACCCCTGGTGAGGCTATGAGTATTTTAGAAATAATGAAGGGTTGTTGCCAACAAAAAATTAAAAAAGAAAATTGAGAGGACTCTCTTCTTATCCTTTTCCTCTGGGTGACGTTATACTTATTTTTGTAGGATCTAATTTCTATTAAAAATAGATAAAAAAATATTTAAGGAATAAAAAAGGCAAAATTAATTAGACAGTCCTTATAGTTTCATCCCATTTTAAATTAGGTTCTTCTAATTTTATTTTTTTTTTATTGGATCCCCATACTTTATTATGTTGAAGCTATAGATCCTTCCATTAATAAATCTTCAAAACACCAATTTCTCTCTTCCTCCCCCGTTAAAGAGTCACCATGCCACAAATAATGTTGTTTTGAAGATTTATTAACGGAACATCAACATAATAAAGTATGGGATCCAATAAAAACAAATAAAATTAGAAGGATCTAATTTAAAATGGGAAAAACTATAAGGACTGGCCAGTTAATTTTCCCTAAAAATATTGCATAGATATTAGTAGGCAAAACCATTCTTGATGATATACTAGTTTCCATTAATTTAATTTTGTTAGCTCAATTAGTTTCTATACAAGGGTTGACAATACTAGCCAGACAAAGTTAGAGAGGCTAATGGTGCTAAAAGAATGCAATTAAAAAATTTCATAAGGAAAAATCAAGAAGTACCAAATTAAAAATTAAAAAAAACTATAGATATCTCAAGAATGATTATCCTATATATATATATATATATATATATATATATATAAAAGGGTAAAGGAGCAAAAATACACATGTGTTTTACCCTGCTCCGCACCATATGTTTTTTTTGGGAGCACACATGAATTTTCAAAACTGAAGCAAATTTACCATCTCCCTTAAATTGATGTAACAAAGTTACTTTTTCAGTGGGCCCCACGTTATTAAAAGAGAAAAAATGACTGACTTTTTAAATTTATGTTACTGCCCTCCTGTCCTGTGACCACAATCTCACTGGCCAATACCACGTCGACAGAGACGGCAGCACCAGCCCTACCTGGAATTTTCCAGTGAAATTCAACATCAATGAATCATTGGCCCGTCATGTACAAGTTACTCACCACCGCCATACCAGTCTTCTACTCCTTCCAAGAACAGGCGTCTACTCCTTCTCTCTCCATTCTGCTCGCATCTCCTTTGGTTCACGCTTAAACCTGAGAGACGAGCTCCTCCGATCTGAGAGATTAGCTCATAACCAATAATTTTACATTAAAAAACATTATAAATTTGATAGCTTTGAGCTCAGATCTGAAGCTTTGACTTGGGAACTATTTACTTGACATTATTATTTGCAACGAGAGAATTTCATAAACAAATAAAATTGCAGGAGATTATTGTCTGCTAAACCGGTGCAACATGGCCTTCCAATATCGCACATAGTTCTTCTATCTATTTGATTTTATTATTTAAAAAAAAAAAGAGAATAAGAAGAAAGAAAGAAAAGGGACTACTTGAATTTTTGTTCTTGTAAGCTATATGCCCTATTTTTACCAAAAGGAAAAAAGTTGAACCAGACATTGTACAGATGCATTTATGAAGACAATAGGACAAAAGGGTTATGGGTTTACATTAGTTGAACCAGATATTGTACAGATGCATTTATGAAGATATTGTCCAGACATATGGCGGTTACCCACCGTCGCAACCAAGTTACAGGTGCCCGCCGGTACAACAACTGCAGAAGAAAAACAAATTTGGGATGGGTTTAGGTGCCGGGTTGTTGGGCGGAGCTCTTGGCGGTTTGTTGATCGGAGATATGGTTTCCGATGCTGGTTCTTACGATGATGGGTATGATGCCAAGTATGATGATACCGGTGGATTCGATTTTTGATAAGTTTTTTGAGGTAGTAATTCTGATGCTGGTTCTTACGATGCTGGGTATGATGTCAGGTTTGATGATGCCGGTGGATTCGATTTTTGATAAGTTTTTTGAGGTAGTAATATTTTAACTGATGATCTACATCATGTTTAGCTGGTTGGATTTCACTGTCGACGGGGGTTGGAATTCGTGGGGGATCTGGATATGATTTTGGAGGGCAGTAACGTAAATTTAAAAAGTCAGATATTTTTTATTTATTTAAATAACGTGGGGCCCACAGAAAAAGTAACTGTTAAATCAATTTAATAGAGATAGTAAATTTGCTCCAGTTTTAAAAGATCATGTGTATTTTTGCTTCCAAAAAAACATATGCTACTGAGCACTCCTCAGGGTAAAACACATGTGTATTTTTGCTCTTTTACCCTATAAATAAAGAAGGACACCTCTGGCTTAATGAGAATTTTTCTCTTTTGTTGACAAAAAAAAAAAAAAACTTCTCCTTTGAGATTTGACAAGAAATTAGGCTTACTAATATACGTTGGGCCAAAAGTGCATCATGATAGTTTTGGGAGTAAATACCCGTTTTAGTCCCTGGAAAAAAGTACGGACCCTTTTTTGATCCCTAACTAAAAATAACTCGTCCCGTCATCCCTGAGAAATCAAAAAACATCCCACGTTAGTCCTTCCGTCAGTTAGCTTCTAACGGCGTCACTAACGTTGCTGATGTGTAACGTGAGTTGGTCCAGTCACATGTCACGTAGGAAGGCCAAAACCCCTCCCTCTTGCTTCGATTCGATTTGATCAACCCCTTTTTTTTCCATCTCAATCAATGAAACCCCACTGAACAAGTTTTCTTCATTTCAAATCTATGGATTTTCTTGAGTTGGAGGCCGTCGAAGGTCTCCGATGGTCATGGAACACCTGGCCTGTTAGGAAAGTTTCTTCATTGCCTTCCCTGTCAACTTCAGTGAAGAATAAGGAATTGAGCATTCGATTTTTTCTTTTTCTTATTCAAAAGAAATCAAGCACCATGATATATGCCTCCCTTTCTTTAAAATCTTACTTCTGCCAACTCTATAATCCATCATCGCCGGCATCCACAGTAACCGTCGATGCCCAAAATGGCTTTTTTGAAGTATTGTCCGCTGGATGAGAAGCTGTTGATGGAATACATAAAGGCTACACCTTCCCAGGGATGACGTGACGAGTTATTTTTAGTTAGGGATTAAAAAGGGGTCCGTACTTTTTTCCAGGGACCAAAAAGGGTATTTACTCTAGTTTTGGTTATAATAAAAAGTTTAGATCATGTAAACATTAAAATACATTTTATAAAAAAATAAAAGTAAACAACTCAATCTGAATTATCCATGAGGGTGAAGAACTCTTAGAGTTTGTCTGAATAACTTTAAAACCGAGGTTTTAGAAATAAATCTAAAATATGGGTTTTGCCAAAAGTTTATCAAACACTTTAAAATTGTTCAGAAGTTATTTTGCATCAAAACCTAAATTTTGACAAAAGTTTGCCAAACACTCCAAAATTGTCCAGAAGCTATTCTATATCAAAACCTAGGTTTTGGAAAAAAAAAAAACTATTTTTTTAGTACTAGTCAGTATCCTTGAGTACTTTTTTAGTATCCTTAAATATTTTTTCAAGATTGGTCATTACCCTGAAATATTTTTTTAATATCCTAATTTTTTTTTTCAAGATCATGAAGTATTTTTTCAGTATCCTTAAGTATCTTTTTAGTATCGATCAGTACCCTAAATATTTTTTCAAGAACAATCATTACCCTAAGATATTTTTCAATATCCTAAAATAAATTTTCAAGGTCATGAAGTATTTTTTCATTATCCTTAAGTATCTTTTTAGTACCCGTCAGTACCCTAAAATATTTTTTTTAATATCCTAAAATAAATTTTTAAGATCATGAAGTAATTTTTTTCAATACCAGTCAGTACCTTTAAGTATTTTAATTTTGTACGCAAATTCATGTAATTTTTGGTATTTATTATGAAATATAATGTTTATAATATTTAAAATACAATTTTATCCTTTATATGCAATTATACCAAAAGTTAATGTCCTTTTTGGTAAATTTGATTCTGAAAAAGCTATTCTAATAATAATATCCAAACACTATTATTTTTATCCAAAAGCTAGTCTCCAAAAACTATTTTTACCTCGTAAATCCCAAAAGCTAAATCCAAACGGGCCCTTAGTGCTGATCAGCTTAGCACAACTTGCTCTTCAATTAGTTGCAGATGAGACTTCATTTTACATAAAGGCAAGTGTTTAACTAACATTATGTTTTCTCATTTTTTTTTCTTATTTTATATTAATATTTAGCAATGGTAGAACCAGGAATTTTAATGACTGGGAGCGAAAATAAAAAATACTATATTATAAATAAAAGTACTTGAAGGACAATATAGACCTAATATACAAAAAAATTTGAAAGAAATCTATTACAAAAATTAAGATCACTTCACCTGACTCTTACTCTACATGTTTTCATATTGTTAAATTCATCTATAATTGAATCCGTGTTAAAACTCAAAACATTTTTTTTTCACTCAAAGAATCATAAAAAAATTGATCTTCCATTATATTTTAAATCATGTTCTTGATTATCTTGATAATATAGAAAGATCTTTTAGTAGTTGTTGTAGAAACTGGAAGAGTGAGTACAAGTTTAATCACTCTATTTATAAGAGAGTAAATGATGAACTTTCTATTTCTTACTAGCCTTTAACATAATTCAGATGTAGTTGATAAATTAATCAAATATGAATGTTTAGGAATGTCAAGATCAAAATGCTGTAACTCCATCTTCAAATGCAATTTTTCCTGTTATGTGAAATCTATAGAATAAAATTTATCAACAAGTTTGCAAATATCATCATTATTAAATGACTTGTACTTGTTTCTTGGATCTAAAGTCATACTCAAAGCAAGTAATTCAACAATATTATCATTGAACCTGTTATTTAACTCTTACAATTGATAATTAATTTTAGCAAAAAAGATATTTACCTATAAAATTTTGGGAAAATCCATATGAGGGCCCAATTAAGCAACAAAAGATAAAAAAAAAAAAGCCCAAACATAATTTACATGTCAGAAAAGGCCCTAAGGTCTTTTCTGCATGTAAATATAAAGTGAAATGACGTTGATACCCTTGGGATTAAAAAAGAAAAGGTAAGGTCTTCATTTTCACCCTCTCCTTCTTCCTTCGCTCTACACAGACCCGAGAAAGATTGGAGCACAGCGAAACCAGAAAGGAGAGCTCAGATCTTCATCTTTCACTCCCTTCACCTTAGTCACCGACAACCTCCGTTCTCACCTCCATTGTCGCTTGCTTATGTTGAAGGTGAGAGATTGAAGTTGAAATATTTGAAAAATTTTGAGTTTCATTGATTGGTTTTGAAAAACCAGTCGTTATAACTCAACGACTAGTTTTGAGAAAACAGTCCTTATAACTCAAAATAAACAAATTTAATAAATTAAACAATATATCTTTTTTTTACACACACACTGTATTTTCATTTTATATAAAAAAATAGTTCCTAATTTTATTTTATTTGTAAAAAATAAAATCAATTCTTAATTAAATTTAATAAATTAAACAATATATCTCTTATATAGAAATATAAATGATTTTATCCCATATTTATAGCTCTTTCCTAGTATGTAGGCTATAATTTCGATAGTTAAGAGAAAAAATTCTACCATATTTTCATTTAGTTAGTTCCTGATTAAATTTAATAAATTAAACAATATATATCTTATACACACACATACTGTATTTAAATTTTGTTGGTTCCTAATTAAATTTAATAAAGTAAACAATATATCTTTTATATATATATATATATATATATATATATATATATATATATATATTATTTGTAAAAAAAACATATCAATATGATTGAAACACAGTCGTTTCAACGACAGAGTTTCAAAATATAACAATATCCCTCGTACCATTTTATTTTTATTTTGAGTCATAACGACTGGTTTTTCAAAACTAGTAGTTGAAAACTATATCAGTACAAAATTAACAACTATATTAGTGTCTGTTAACAACTATATCAATACAACAGTAATAACTATATCAGTGTCTGTTAACAACAATATCAGTACAACATTAACAATTATATCAGTCACATTAACAACTACAACTGAATGTGAAAACGTTGTAGGGTAGGCTGCTCTATTTTTGGGCATGGAAACAGAGTGAGTTCTGTTTGTTAATGGGAATGATTGAATGTGAAAACGATGAAATGATATAGTTGTTAATACCTACAGTTCAGAGTAGTTTTCAACGATTGGTTTTGAAAAGCCAGTCATTATAACTCAAAATAAAAAATAAAAATAAAATGGTGCAAGGGATATTGTTATATTTTGAAACCCAGTCGTTACAACGATTGGTATTTTGAAAAACCAATCGTTGTAACGACTGGGTTTCAATTATATTGATATGTTTTTTTACAAATATATATAGGGTTAAATACCTAATTTGCCACGAAAGTTTTGGTAAGGGAGCGCCCAACACCTCAAAGTTTTTTTTACCAAATTTGTCCTAGAAGTATTAAAAATGTACCAAATTTGTCCAAAACTGACAGGGGGTCCACGTAGCTCGTTAAAATGCCATATGGCTGGGAAAGAAACAAGGTGGAGGGTGAGTCATATACCAGATCATATATCCACGTATGGTCAGATTCGGGCAAGTTAAAATTGGAGACACATTTGCTCGACGAGAACTAGGGCAATTTGGTCGGGACTGTGAAATCGCGATTTGTCTAGGAGAAATTAGTGCAAGAGAGTGAAATTGCAACCACCGAAAGTTAGGGAAGAGCGATTTGCCTCTAGGTAAATTGATTTTGCCTCGAGTTATCCAATTAGAATGTTTCAAATCTTGTCTTCGTGCCATGGGTGCCTCGAGTCATGCCTCAAGGTAATTGGTTTATTGCTCAAACATTTTTAGTCTCTGCGAATTGTGTGCCTCAAGGCATTTTATAAATACCCCAAGTCACCATGCCTGAAGGCATTTTACAAATGCCTCAAGTCACCATGACTTTAGGCAACCCTCCAGAGATTCCTTCGCGATAAACTCTTCTTGCCTCTAGGCAATAAGTTATTTGCCTCAAGGCATCGTGACTCTAGGAATTTCTTTTACCTCCAAGCATATGGCACTCTATTTCAAAATATCTTCTCAGCCAATATGCCTTGAGTCAGTCAATAATTGCCTCAAGGAACCATGACTCAAGGCATTCACTTTGTGCCTCTAGTTAGAGCTGGGAATCAGGGCCGGCCCGGCCCTCCAGGGTTGGCCCGTGAAGGGCCAGGGCCTAACAGGGCCGGCCCTCCAGGGCCCGAGGTAAGAAAAACATCTGTTTTTCAAAGCCCGGCCCGAGAGCACCAGGGCCAGGGCCGGCCCTCCAGGGCCCGTAAATTACTATTCCAAATTTTAATTAATTTTCCTATGTTTTAATATATATATATATATATATATATATATATATATATATATATATATATATATATATATATATATATATATATATATATAATTAGTAAATTACATCACAAATCATCCAACAAATAATCACATTCACTAATTCATAATCAAAAGCAAACTATGTTCACAAATAACTCACATAAAACATAAGAAACATACCACTAAGCGACATTAGTACGATGACTATTATTGTAACACATAATTTAATCTGTTAAACATAAGAGTAATTTTATTTGCAACAAATAATAAACCAAATCATAAAATTAGAGTATAGTTATTATGTATTTGTAATTAAATGGATAAATAACTCTATAACAAAGACAATGTATATATATATATAAATTAAAAAAGGAAAAAAAGAAAAAACTACAGTGAAAAGGGCCTGTAGGGCTGGCCCGAGGCCCTCCAGGGCTGGCCCTACAGGGCCAATTTCAAATATCTCGTCTATTTTTCAAGCCCGACCCTTGACGGGCCAGGGCTTAAACGGGCCGGCCCGATGGGCTCGGCCCGATTTCCCGACTCTACCTCCAGTCATGTCGCTTCTTCAATTTTTGAATTCTGGAAACATTGATACCTAGAGTCATGGTGCCTCAAGTCATGCCTCTAGTCACCATGACTCTAGGCATTTATATCATGCCTCTAGTTAAATATCTTTTGCGCCTTTTAAACTTTGGAATTGTGCATGCCTCAAGTCATGGTAACTTAAGGCATTAAATGTATGACTCAAGGCAAATCTTCTTACATTTTTCAACTAACATGTTTTATATGATCTTTGCCTTGACTCATTCAAATGTGCCTTTAGTCATGATGACTCAAGCCAACCTCTTTTAACTAGAGTCATATTTCTCTCCTTTTCAAATCACCGTCTCTGGAAATCTAAATTAACTAACTATGATTTTATTTTTTTAAATCATCACTCATTACTATTCCTAATTGCTTTTAATCAGTTCATTAATGAGTTTCAGATGATTAATCCAAGGATTAACATCAAATTAGCATAAAGCATTTTGAATGTCAGAGAGCCTTAAATGCACTTACCTTATCGAGACACAATCTCAGCTAACATACCTCTGAGCAATCGAAAAATCTTCTTGCTATTCCTATCTCGCAATATTGGCTTGCACAAAGTAATTTAGTTGACATACAAATTGGACCTATGCAAACTAAAGAAGCAACTTACATTCCACATACGGATACAACTAATACACTTACATTGCACATTACAAATGGAATTCAAAACCATTTAGGACAAAATGTAAACAACAATCAACACCCATGTCAAAACCAACCCACAAATTGTAAGTCTCAATCTACCATCAAGCTTCCTCAATCTGCCATCAAGCTTGTCCATGACCAAATACATGTCTAAAACTTTTGCTTCAACATTTCTATCTACATGGTTATCAACTCCTCTCCCCTGCATTACATTGTCATCATACAATCTATCAACATGGCCGAGAAGCTCATTTATCACCTCAGTCAACCTCTCACTCATTTGACCATCATGCCATTGGAAGAACCCACAGCCATTACCCTACACATTACTCTACATCAGCCATCACCATTAACAATATACAATGAATTAACTTCCAACAATTAAATAAACACTAACATGTTGATAGTTTCGACAGCCAAAGAATATTCTCCTTGGGTTTTGTTCCGTCCATGAAGTGCAAAAAGGAGCCACGATTCCATAGTGACATATCCTCGTTGGTCCTTCGTATTGCAACTCTCGTGATCCTCGTCTCAAGCGCGCCACCCTCCGCCTGCTCCCACTAATAGAACTTGCTGTCGAATCACCCATGTCTTCTCTACTCTATAAGACCACCTCTGGTTCCACAGTTCGCAGATCGGTTCCGATTTTTTCCGTCACCACCTCCAATCGAACCAGACCCTTTCTGTTTGAACGAAGATACCTAACCAGCTTTCAACGTGGCAAATGGCAACCAATCTGTCAAATGTGGAGCTTCCATGGCATTAATATCGACACAATAAACTGGTAAAAAAAACATTTCCGACGTGGCAAACGTCTGTTTGACCTTCCGTTAGTTTTGGAAAAATTTGATACATTTTTCATACTTCTGGGGTAAATTTGGTACAAAAAAAAAACTTCCGGGTGCTGGACGCTCCCTTACCAAAACTTCCGTGGTAAATTAAGTATTTAACCCAATATATATATATATAAAAGAGATATATTGTTTATTTTATTAAATTTAATTAGGAACTAACAAAATTATAATACGGTATGTGTGTGTATAAGATATATATTGTTTAATTTATTAAATTTAATCAGGAACTAACTAAATGAAAATATGGTTAGATTTTTTCTCTTAACTATCGAAATTCTAACTTACATACTAGGAAATAGCTATAAATATAAGATAAAATCATTTATATATCTATATAAGAGATATATTGTTTAATTTATTAAATTTAATTAGGAATTGGTTTTATTTTTTTTATAAAATGAAAATACAGTGTGTGTAAAAAAAAGATATATTGTTTAATTTATTAAATTTGTTTATTTTGAGTTATAACGACTGGTTTTTCAAAACCAGTTATTGAAACTCAAATTTTTTCATATATTTCAACTTCAATCTTGCACCTTTGACATTTGCAGGCGACAATGGAGGTGAGAACGGAGGTTGTCGGTGACTAAGGTGAAGGGAGTGAAAGATGAAGATCTGAGCTCTTCTTTCTGGTTTCGCTGCGCTCCAATCTTTCTCGAGTCTGTGTAGAGCAGAGGAAGAAGGAGGGTGAAGATGAAACCTTCCTTTTTCTTTTTTAATCCCAGGGCTATCAACGTCATTTCACTTTACATTCACATGTCAAAAAAGGCCCTAGGGCATTTTCTGACATGTGAATTATTTTTGGGCCTTTTTTGATCTTTTGTTGCTTAATTGGGCCCTCATGGATTTTTCCTAAATTTTTTCAATAGAAAAATCACCTTGTTTATTTTGAGCGACCTCTCATTCCAATATATTTTGCACTCATATTTAGCATGTTAATATCATGTTTTATGTAAAATTCTTGAACATGAATTAAGAAAGTATCTCAACGTGTCTCTCTTAATTTCTAAAGTAACTCTTTTATAATTAAAACCAGATGTAAAGCATCTCAAATTTAATTGATCTATAATAAGCAAAAAAACAACTGATTTTCTTGTTGAGCACAATCAAAAAAGTGAGTTCAATTTATAACTTGTTATTGACTTTTACGCATTCCTTCCTGTTATTAATATAAGACATATTTAAGGAGGTAATTTTGATTCTAAATAAAAGATATATTTTTCATATTTACCAATCTTTTCCTAATGTACCTCTATTTGTGCCCTTCAGTGATAATCAATGAGGAGAGGGAATAAAAAAAATTAAGGAAAATGACTATGTTATTTTATAAAATACATGTTAACTAACTTTTTTAATTTAATTAATTTAGATAAATATATCTTACATTAAAAATTAGAGGGAGTTTTACTATAATATTCTACTGCATTAATAAATAATACAGCTAAGCTCCATGAGCAAAAAAGAAAATTTTGGGGAAAAGGTTACACTATATATATCCAGGAAACATATAAGACGAAAAAGATCATGATTCCTCTACAAAGATTTCCATAAAAAAGAAAGAAAGAAAGCTGTGTTCTTGTCGTATTAATAAGATGATAATCACAATTATCAAAATATCCCGTGATTTCTATAATTAAATTAGGGAAAATTACGTGTAGGTCCCAAGGACCATAAATAATTACATAAAGTCCCTTGAAATCACCAAATTACACAAAAGTCTCTAGGGAGTTTTTTGATATTATTTGTATGGAAACAAAATCCAGGTTTTTAAATTTTGTTGTAAATATGGAACTTCCTGTTGTAAATATGGTTTTTTTTTTTGTTATAAATGGTCAGATTTTAAATTTTGTTGTAAATACATCACTTCCTGTTGTAAATCTAGCATTTTTCTGTTGTAAATGACCTCTTTACGTTCAAAATTCAGGTGTTTAAATGTTGTTGTAAATATGACACTTTCTGTTGTAAATATGTCTTTTTCTGTTGTAAATGGTCAGATGTTTAAATGTTGTTGTAAATATGACACTTTCTGTTGTAAATATGACATTTCCTGTTGTTAATATAAATAATATCAAAAAAAATCTTTGGGACTTCTGTGTAATTTGGTGATTTTAAGGAACTTTTTTGTAATTATTTCTAGTCTTTGGAACTTGTATGTAATTTTCCCATTAAATTAAGTGCTCAGCTATTTGGCACAATCATCAGCTCTCCCATCTCTCTCTCTCTCAATTTTAGGGGCGGGCCCACCCTAGCCCCGGGTTCCACCACTGATATTTAGTAGACTGAGATTGACTTTTCAAATTTTCGGGGGAAAAAAAAAAGATTGACTTTTCAAGGAAAAAACAAATGGACTTATCAGAAGAGGCTAACATGCTTAAACAGTTGCAATTAAGAGGAGGAATAAAAAATCTTGGTCTGAGCTCAATTGCTCATCTTGTTGGGTAGCTCAGCTGTATTATAAAGGCTGCGGAAGAAGCAAATCCAGTTACTTTGCACACACAGAGAGTAATTGACTGTGAAGCTGATGGAGAAGCGTCTCATAGTTCACGTCAAGCGAGGCTTGAATCTTGCCATCAGAGACGCCACAAGCAGCGATCCTTACGTTCTCATCAAAATGGGCGACCAGGTTACTTTTTAATTCTTCTTTTATTCTCTTCTCTTTTCGATTTCTCTGTTTCTGTGGTGAAGCTACTTGGTTTCTTTATCTTCTTGACTTTAATTTGTTAGTTTTCCACTGATTTCCGTCTCTGATCTCTCAAATCGTCTCATGGGGTTTGTTTCTTCCACTTAATTATATCTCTTGATACTTTGTTAGTAACTTAGTATTCATAGATTGAAGAATCCCAGCTGTTGCTACTCTCTTTCTTACGTGTTGAAATTGGACGATATTTGTAAAGGCAGAAACAAAGCTTTTTTATGGTGAAAAAAATTGGAGCATATATAACATGTTTCTTCACTTTGTTATCTAGAAGCTATTCTACATCAAAACTTACATTTTGGGTACAAAACCTAGATTTTCTAAAATAAGCTATTTTTTTCAGCTTTTTCTCTCTCCTATGTTATCATCAGTATTTTTTCAGTACCAATCAATATTTTTAAGTATTTTCTTAATACCCTTGAGTACCCTGAAATATTTTTTCAAAATTAGTCATTACCATGAAATATTTTTTCAATATCTGAATATTTTTTCAAGATCATGAAGTATTTTTTCAATATCCTTAAGTATCTTTTTAGAACTTGTTAGTACCTGAAATATTTTTTCAAGATCATAAAATACATTTTTAAGACCATGAGAAGTATTTTTTCAGTACCAGTAAGTATTAAGTATATTTTTAGGGAAAAGTATTTCTCCAGTCACTGAAGATAGAGTTATCTCCAGTGACCCCAAAACCACGTCGTTTTGGATTAATGAAGAATGTGTTAGTAATTTTAGGTTAATTAGTGAAGGGTGTTTCAGTAAAATTATATGATTAAAAAATAAACAAAATTACAGAAACACCCATCATTAATCCAAAACGACGTAGTTTTGGGATAACTGGAGATAACTCTATATCCAGTGACTGGAGAAATCTTTTACCCATATTTTTATTACTTGTCAGTACCCTGAAATATTTTTTCAATATCAGTTATTACCCTGAAATATTTTTTTAATATCCTAAAATAAATTTTTAAGATCATGAAATATTTCAGGGTACTGAAAAAATACTTCATGATCTTAAAAATTTATTTTAGGATACTAAAAAAATATTTTAGGGTACTGACTCATCTTAAAAAAATATTTCAGATACTAACGGGTACTAAAAAGATACTTAAGAATATTGAAAAAAAACTTGATGATCTTGAATTTTTTTTAGGATGTTGAAAAATATTTCAGGGTAATGACTCATCTTAAAAAAATATTTCAGGATACTAAAGGTACTAAAAAAAATATTTAAAGATATTGACTGATACTGAAAAAATACTGATGATGGCAGAGGAAAGAGAAAAATATAAAAAAAATAGTTTTTTTTTTCCAAAACCTAGGTTTTGATGCAAAATAATTTATGTACAATTTTGGAGTGTTTGACAACTTTTGCCAAAACCTAAATTTTGATGTAGAATAGCTTCTGAAATTTTTTGAAGTGTTTTGCAAACTTTTGTCAAAACCTAAGTTCTGTATCCTTCCAAACAGGCTACAGTGAAGTGAGACGGGGATTCTGGGAATTTTATTTTATTGTTTTGTTTCCAAAACCTAAGTTTTGGATCCTTCCAAACAAGCTATAGTGAAGTGAGACGGGGATTCTGGGAATTTTATTTTATTTTTATTCAGCAAACAATGCATCCATGACCCACTACTAGTGTAATGATGAGTGGGAAGAACAATAAAAGTAACTCTGGAAAACATGACTAACACAAAAATCCGAAATAAAGGAAAAATACCCACAGAAGAATCCAACTATTAGATACCAATTTTATTCTTGCCGCTCACTTTGCTGTTCTTATCATCATGGCACGCCTTTGAAAATGACATTTTTGGACCCTCTATATAGTATACTTCTTTCGGTCTTAAGTATAAAACCTAGTTAATTTTTTTAGAGATATTAAGAAAGTTAATTAAAAACAAAAATACTCTAAAGTAATTTAATTAACTTTCTTAATCTCTATAAAAAAGTCAATTAGATCTTATAATTAAAAATGAATGTAGTATTAGGGCACTTGCTCACAATGATGACAACTGATAATAGGCCATCACTTAGCTTGGAACTCTTACAATAGTACTTTCTCTAGTCCTAATTATAAGATTACTTTTATCCTAACTACAAAAGTGGTCTTATAATTAGGACCGAAAATAGTAGTTTAAATGTGATGCTTGCTTCACTTAGCCTATGGTATATTAGAAACCTACCATCAAAGAAACCAAGGAGAAATGAAA
Organism: Acacia pycnantha; assembly: GCA_025563575.1. NCBI lineage: Eukaryota > Viridiplantae > Streptophyta > Magnoliopsida > Fabales > Fabaceae > Acacia > Acacia pycnantha. The sequence continues at coordinate 1,079,807 of JAMWYP010000088.1, read as the reverse complement.
GAAAAATAATTTTGAAATTGCAAAATCTTAAATCAAGTTTGTTATCAAGAATTGACTTAACTTGATAAGTAATTCATAACTTATTTTATAGGAGATACCTTATTTGAAATTTTGTAATTTAAAATTTTTTTTCTATCATTCTACCAAGAAACTAATTACTAACTGAATAAAAGAAATTCCTAAGCCTTGAGCCTAATCAAACTTATAGGCGGGCCACTCTAAGGAGATATCTATTTAAATTAGGTATCATAATATCTAGATATAATCTCAATAAAAAATAATTAAGATATAATAAAATATCTAACCGACTTAGTATGATTTGAATTTTTGTTCTTTAAAAAAACTGACATAAAATTTAGTTGGGCTTTATGACTTGGATTCCCCGTTATTTAGCAACATTTTTTCACTTAAGTTAATTGAAATATCCATATATGATTGCCTCCCATTGAAAGATTACGTGTCTAGCAAAAAAAAAAAAAAGCGTTATTGATTCATCATTAAAAGATCCATGGCACCTCCACTCAGAGATGTTAGTGTGTTCAGAATTTTTTTTTTTTAAAATTTAATATAATATAAAAAGATATGTTTTCTTATATATTAAACTTGTTAAAATACTTTTATTATACATTTGGCCCCCAAATATTTTTTTTGTGATTAGTTAATGTGTATACATTTGGCCCTAAAATATTTTTTTAATTAGGTAATGAGTATACATTTGGCCCCAAATATTTTTTCCAAGATCCATCAATGCTTCCACTGGCTTCATATATACTAATGAGCGCTCTACCATGACCATTTGGGCATCACGTCACCTCACTGTTGTTTAAGATGTTGAACTAAAATGAGATAATTGGGTGGAAACGTTGTAAAGTTTTGTTCTTGTTTCTGACGCAGAAATTGAAGACTCGAGTGGTGGAGAAGAATATCAATCCTGAGTGGAATGAAGATTTGGCCTTTTCCATTTCAGATCCACATCCCCCAGTCCATCTTGTAAGTCTCCATCCTGTACTGTAACTCTCTAGTTTAGTACTACCATTGAACAAAATGAAACTTGTATTCACAATCTAGTATGTTACTAAAGCATTTTTATTCCCACCCAGTATTTGACATCATTCACGATGGTCTTGCAAATTGCAGTTTGTGTATGACAAGGACACATTTTTTGATGACAAAATGGGGGAGGCTGAGTTTGACATTAATACATTTCTTGAAGCCGTGAAGACCCGGCGGTTGGTGGAAGAAGGCGTGCAGGATGGAACAATCATCACAACAATTGAACCGAACCTGCGAAACTGTCTGGCTAAGGAGAGCCAGATTGTGTGGAAAGATGGCAAAGTTGTTCAGAACATGTTTCTTAGGCTGAAGAAAGTGGAATGTGGGGAATTAGAGCTCCAATTATCAATGGAGAACATGTTGGGTCTGCTCAGAATCCGAGTTCAGAGAGGTGTGAATCTTGCTATCAGAGATATCTTCTCCAGAAGCAGTGATCCTTGTGTTGTCTTCCAAATGGGCAAGCAGGTTATTCAATTTTGATTTAGTTAATGGAATTTTGTGACTATCTATTGTAAGTCCCATATGGGAGAGCCTCACAAGAAAAGTGGGGTTTATAAGATCAAGGAGTTCTCCTTAGTCTTTTGGGGTTAGACTCTTCTTTTGGACTTGTGCTAGCTTATAACACTGTCTTTTTCTGGGTATGGCTTTATCTCGGTGCTTTTATCGGTTGATGAGGATACTAATTGTTCTTGTGCATGTATGTTCATCTGCTTTAACTTTTCAGCCCAAAAAAGTCTATCTGGTTAAAACCTTTAAGCACTTTGTATAGTGTTAGATTAGCTTTAAGATTAAATTATAAATGATCCTTGCTGTGCGTTGAAGTGATGTCTGTTTATAATGTCTGATATAATGCAGAAATTGAAGACTCGAGTAGTGAGGAGGAGTCTGAATCCTGAGTGGAATGAAGAGTTAACTTTATGTATTTCAGATCCTCCCCTCCCAGTCCAACTTGTAAGTAACTGTTCTCCTGCATGTTGAACAAAAGTTGGGAAGGTACAAAACAAAATGATACTCCGTCTGGTAAATGATTTCCTCATATTAAGAAAATTAGTTTAAATGTCAAAAATGTTTTTGCAACTTTTCAAAATTACCCTTTGATTGATTTTGTTGTTTTGGAGAGGCCAAAGACCCTTGGGTCTAATGGCACAAAATATGCCCTTCCTGGCACCAGGTTTGGGTTCAATCCCCACTACTCCTCAGGTGTTAGACCTACCATCCATTTTTTTTTTAAAAAGTCTGTTGGATAGACGAGGGCACTTTAGATTGAGTCACTAAATTTTGTAAAGGGTCTTATACCAAGGACTAATGACCAGAATCTTATAAATAGAATCAGAGGGAGTATTTCTACTGAGAATCTCATATGTTAATGAAGGATATTTCTTGGATTTGACATTATTGACTAGGTTACTTGTTATGTTTCAAGTCTTGTTGGATTTCTTATATGCCAAAATACCAAATCATATTGTGTTGTGATTGCAGTGTGTGTATGACAGAGACATGAGTTCTGATGACAAGCTGGGGGAGGCTGAGTTGGACATTAATCCATTTGTCGAAGCTGTGATGAGGCAGCAGCCAAGTGGCCTGCCACGTGGAGGAGCTATCCTTAAAAGAATAAAACCGAACCGGGGAAACTGTTTGGCTGAAGAAAGCCAAATTCTGTGGAAAGATGGCCAAATAGTCCAAGACTTGGTTCTTAGGCTAAAAAATGTGGAATCTGGTGAAGTAGAGCTCCAATTGTATTGGGTTCACATTCCTCCTTCCAACACTACTCTGTAGCTTCTTTTATATTGTAAATACTCAGACATGTACTATGCAGCCTCTTGTCCCCTTTTCACCTTGAGCTTTGTTTTCTTCATTTTTTTTTTGCCCCTTTTCATATATTTTATATTGCTACAGAAAACACTTTTAACGTTTGATTTTTGAATCTTTCAATATCTGTTTTTAAGGGGACATCTATGTAAGTGACGTTGTAAGTATTGAATTGACGTCCATTTTATAATAGATGTCGTAAGTGATTAAGAATGTCCGTTTTTAAAAAAATGGAGATGTGGAAAGTGGGTTTTTGTTTTTATAAAAAAAATAGGGTTTTTTTGTTGGATTGGAATCATCTCCAATCCAAAAAAATAAAAAATCCCCAATTAAATTAACTTACAAGACCTTTATCAAAAAATAATAATAATTAAACTTATGTAACATACATTATAAGAGAGAAAAGGAGATGTACCCATTACAAGAACTTGGTAGTCATTAGCAATTTTGAAGTTTTTCTTTTACTTGTATCCTTCAAACTGAAAACTTGAATATAAAAAGTTGCACACCATGAAGTGGAGCCGACTCCATGCATCCACAAGAGTCCGTATGCTCTGAAACCATTGGAAATTGAATAAGTACATATAACTTAAAATAGAACAAGATTAAAATGCAGCAAAAGCATTTCACCAAAGAACAAAATGCTTCAAAAGCGCAGAATCAATCATTTGACATTTTAAGATCAAAACCTCAAATAACCCTTAACGTGACCGAAGCAGCTCTTTACTTCCTTAACATAAACCAATGTGGTAGTTTTACAATCTAAACTGCATACTGAATAGACCGTGTGGAAAAAATCACCGTGAAGTATATGGTACACAAGCTTTGTAACCAACTAGCTTCAAGTATAAGACACATCCAAGTGCAGCAGTTGTACGACATTCACTTAAAGAGAGATTCTCACACATGATAAGGCAGCCATGAGCAATGAGCAAGAAGGAGACAAAGGTAGCAGTCTGAAAGAGCACCCCATTTGCATACACCCCAAAGTAGTTGAAAAAACAAAACTTATGGAAACAAAAACTTAATTTTTTTCCTCTCAAAATAAAAGCATAAATATAAATGCTGAGGAAATATAAAAACAGATTACGCACATATATGCTGAGCAATTTTGCTGTGACTATGGGTTGACCATGTATGCTGAGCAGACAGTTCATATCTCATCAACATCATTTTTAAAACTCAGGACTTCCGGTTTGTAGGATACATGTAAAAAAAAACTTCAAAATTAAATCTAACTTCAAAAGAAAAATGAAATGGATGATGTATGGAATTTTGTGGCTAATTTGCATCTTAATAAAAATGACGTAGATGACATGTGGACTATCATCTTAACATATTTAGTCAATTAAAGGTTAAAATTAACTAAAATAACAGTTAGGGTAAAATTACCCTCCAAAAAATTTTCAGGGCAAAATTTGCCCCTCTGTGAAAACTTACCAGGACAAATTTCCCCTTAACCCTCCAAAATAGAAAAAAAAAAGTAGATTCGAACCCCAACAATTAATCATATCCTTAAATATAGTAGTTTAAAGATTAAAAATTAAAGTTACATAAAATAAAGTTTAGAAAATATTGTACTCCAAACCAGTATTTTTTTTTTTCTTGAGAAGTATAAGATTATTGCATTTATTTTTGTGACATATAAATCGTAATTAAAATATAAAAGAAAATATTGAAAAAAAAATCTTTCTTGTATTTATGCCACTATTAAACCAAGCTTATGTTGCCAGCTCTTTTCAACTGAAGTATGCATTATAAATTTTGTGTATGTCATATTAATATATAGAATTTCTTGACTGAAAAGATTAAAAAATGGGAAAAAAGAAGGTTTTTTCAAGATTAAAGAGTGAGCGAGATTTTGGAAGGCATTCTATTTAGGACCCGTTTGGATGGGCTTTTAAAAAAAGTGTTTTTTTTTAGCTCCAAATTGGAGCTTTTAAAAAAAACAGCATTTTGGATTTTTTTGCGACTTTTGGTCCTGGTGCAGTGCGCGTCTTGGTGTCTACTCCACTCACCATGTATGCCTGCTCCACTACCTGTACTATCCATGATTTGTGCCAAGATTACAGGGTGATTAGTGTTTTACCTGCTCAAGGTGAGCTTCTATCATAACATGCCTTCATTGGGCCATATTGTACTTGGGCCCAAAATACGAGTCCATAACACATAGCAACACTAAACTTCTATATATGTATATAATAATACTAGTAATCTAGTAATATATAAATTACCACTGTAATAATTATAAAAACATGGAACAATATTAATAACAATATAGCATATAAAGAAATGAAGAGTTGTATTCATCCATATTTTCTCTCATTATTCATCGAAACGTGAAAGGGGATGATATACTTTAAAAAAAAGTATATATGGCTTATGTCACATGTTACTATGCTTAAGAAAAGAAAATCAAATTCTCCCTGAGTTTGATTTTGCCACTGGCGAGAAAAAAACCTCATCAGTTATTCGATGTGGATTTCAGAACAGTAAACACTCCATTATCAAAGTGAGTGTTTTAAGGTTTTAAGATCTATTGAGATACGTATTCTGGGTAGTTCTATTGCCCCCCCCCCCTTTTTTTTTGCACACAAGCATCATCTTGTGATTTGTCATGACTTGAATAAAATCAAACATTCCAAAGGTTTGATAATAAATGAGTATCTTGTTATCCATAAGTCGAATTTGAGCCATTACAAACATAAACAGATGTTGGATCTTCACAATCAATGCATTGCTCATTTACTCTCAAAATTCTTAGCTGGATGAATGCTTACAAAAGTTAGTGTTTCCGGTGATGAGCTTCACTGAAACATGAATTGTGCTCATTGGCTCTTTGCATATGCTGGTAAGGGAGCTTTGGCCGTAACATCCTCCATTTTCTTGTGATTGCAGCATGTGTATGACAAAGACAGATTCAGTTTTGATGACAAAATGGGGGAGGCTGAGTTTGACATTAATCCCTTTATCGAAGCTGTGAAGATGCGGTTGAAAGACCTCCCAGACGGGACCATTGTCACGAGAATTCCCCCGAACCGACAAAACTGTCTTGCTGAAGAGAGCCATATCCTGTGGAAAGAAGGCAAAGTTGTTCAAAACATGGTTCTAAGACTGAAAAATGTAGTCAGGGGAAGTGGAGCTCCAATTGCAATGGATTGACATTCCTGGTTCCAGGGGTCTGTAGCTCTGTGCATCACCACATGATCAGTTGCTCTCTCTCTCTGCTTCGCACATTGTAAATACTGAGACACGCAATGCAGTCTCATAAGCTTCCCTCCACCTTCTTTCATTTCTTCAGTAATTTTCTTTTCCCCTTTATTTTTTTTAATATCCTAGTGAGAACCAGCTCGATGTGTTCATTTATTTTGCTTTTTAATACGTAGTGTCATAAAAAAAATATGGCTGTAACTATGGGCGAGGATTGAAGAGACCAGCTTTCTGCTGTAGTGCTGTTTGTGTTGATCCTATGTACTAGAATATAGCAATAAATTAATTGGTTGTTGAGTTTTATAATGATGATTTAGAATGCTTTTCCATACGGTTGCTCAACAATACTTATCCTTGATTGAACCGTTTATCTTGATTCTAAAAGTAAAATCTATTTATTATATTTGTTAACCTTTTCCTAATTTATTATTATTGATGACAATAATCAAGTAAGAGTTAGAAAGAAATGGAGGGAATTAAGGAAGATGATTAGGGTGTTTTAGAAAAATATATCATATTGACTAATTTAATTATTTTTCTCAATTTAATCAAATAAGATAAATATGTACTACCTCCATTCTTAATTATAGGAACACTTTTGTAATGCAATTTGCACTACAAAAGTGTTCATATAATTAGGATCAGAGGGAGTGTTATATTAAGGACTAGAGGGAATATTACTTTTGTGAATAAGTGAAAACTAGAATTTTACCCGAATGTTAATACATGGAAGAGGAGACTAGATATTTTTTTGAGAGAGGATCTTGTGAAGGTGTTTGATTATCCCTGGTGAGGTTATGAGTATTTTAGAAATAATGAAGGGTTGTTGCCAACAAAAAATTTAAAAAGAAAATTGAGAGGATTCTCTTCTTATCCTCTTCCTCTGGGTGACGTCATAGTTATTTTCGTAGAATCTAATTTCTATTGAAAATAGATAAAAAAAATATTTAGGTAATAAAAAAGGGAAAATTAATTAGACCGTTGTTAGAGTTTCATCCCATTTTGAATTAGGTTTTTCTAATTTTATTTATCTTTATTGGATCCTCATACTTGATTATGTTGAAGCTATAGGTCCTTCCGTTAATAAATCTTCAAAACACCGTTAATTTGTCTCTTCCTCCCCCATTAAAACTAAAAGCTGGAGCTGGTGAGACTCTTAAGAGTCATCCTCGCCACCATTAACGTTGTTTTCAAGATTTATTAACGGAATGACTTATAGCATCAACATAATAAAGTATGGAGATCCAATAAAAAGAAATAAAATTAGAAGGACCTAATTCAAAATGGGATAAAACTATAAGGACTGGCCAGTTAATTTTCCCTAAAAATATTGCATAGATATTAATAGGCAAAACCATTCTTGATGAGATACTAGTTTCCATTAATTAATTTTGTTAGATCAATTAGTTTCTATACAAGGGTTGACAATGCTAGTAAGACAAAGTTAGAGAGGCTAATGGTGCTAAAAGAATACAATTAAAAAATTTAATAAGGAAAAAAATAAAGAAGTACAAAATTAAAAATTGAAAAAAACTATAGATATCATAATATGAATAAGATATATTTAACCCTGGCTTATTGAGAATTCCTTCTCTTTTGAGATTGGACAAGAAATTAGGCTAAATAAAATAAGTCGGGCCAAAAGTACATCATGATAGTTTTTGTTATAATAAAAAGTTTAGATAATGTACAAATTAAATTACATTTTATGAAAAACTAAAAGTAAAAAACTCAATTTAAATTATCTACTATTGGATTGAGCGGTGGAGAGCTCTTAATGCTTCTCAGTCTGCTTAGCACAACCTGCATTCCAATTTGTTGCATATGGGACTTCATTTTACATAAAAGGCAAGCCTTTAACAAACATTATGTCTTCTCATTTTCTTTATTTTATGTTAATATTTAGTAGGCTTCATGATCCCAAAAAAAAATAATATTTAGTAGACTGATATTGACTTTTCAAAGGCTGCCATATATAAAAGGAAAAAACAAATGGACTTATCAGATCGAAGAGGCTAACATGCTTAAACACTTGAAATTATGAGGGGAATAAAAAATCCATTACAGAAATTAAGATCGCTTCACTTGACTCTTACTCTACGTGTTTTTATATTGTTAAGCTTATCTATAATTGAATCCGTGCTAAAACTTAAAACAATTTTTTTTTTCAATGTATGTAATTAAAGAATCATCAAGAAATTGATCTTCTATTCTATTTTGAAACATGTTCTTGATTATCTTCATCACAGAGAAAGATCTTTCAGTAGTTCGTTGCTATAAAAACTAGAAGAGTGAGTTCAAGTCTAATCACTCTATCAATAAAATGGTAGATGATAGCCTTTCTAGTTCTTACTAGTCCTTGACTTAATTTAGATGTAGTTAATAAATTAATCAAATCTGGATGTTTGGGAATGTCAAGTTTAAAATGTTGTAATTTTATCTTCAAATGCAATTTTTCTTGTTCTGTGAAATCTTTAGAATAAAATTTATCAAGAAGTTTGCAAATATAATAACTATTAAATGACTTGTACTTGTTTTAGATCTAAAACTATGCTCAAAACAAGTAATTCAATAGTATTATTATTGAACTTGCTATTTAATTCTTGTAATTGATAATCAATTGTAGCATAAAAGATACTTACTCTATAAAAATTTTTAGTTGAAAAATCATCTTACTCATTTCGAGCATGACCTCTCATTCCAATATATTTTGCACTCATATTTGGAATGTCAATGTCACTTTTTATAAAGCATCCCAACTTGTCTCTTTTAATTTTTGAAGTAACTCTTTTATAGTTGAAACCAGATGTAAAGCATTTGAAATATTTTGGGACTCTTGTTGCAAAACTTGACAAAGGACTTCAGTAATACTCTTGTTGAAGATCATTTGATACATAAAATAATAGCTTCAACATGGCTGACTCCTGAAAACAGCAAACCGAAATTCTACCAACAATTTGCTACTTTGATCTTCAATATCCAAGAATTATATTCCACCATAATTTCCATAAAATTTTCGTTCTAAACTCATTTTCAACCTCAAAAACATGAAAACAAAATTACTTTGGAAGATTCAAGATCAAAGCACAATTTTACTATAAATCTAAAGACCAAAACTCAAGAACTCACCTTGAACTTTGCTTCTACTCCGATCCTTTAAGCTTCTCCACACTCACTCTCACTTCACTACTTTAGAAATCAACTACTTGGAGTTTGATTTGGTGTGAAGAAAATGTGAATTGCTCTCTATTTATAGGGAAAATTTAAGGGCCTCAACCTTTGGATCATTTTCCTTCATCAATGGTTCATGTGAATTGGTTTTCCATGAAGAAACAATTTATGGCTCAAAGGTTCTCATTGGTTAGTTTAATTACATAGGATTAAGCCCATTTTTCTTTGATTTTTCCCATTGGTTGTTCAAGACTTGTGGGCCCCACATGTTCAATGACCAAATTACCCTTTTCTTCTTCAATAAGCTTTCTCTTTCTTTCCTTCCTTCTCTCCCAAAACTATCCCCCTCTCTCTCTCCTTATCCTCTTCCATTTCTTTAATTATCTTATCCTCTTCCATTCCATTATCACCTTATCCTCTTCCAAGTTGTCCCCTTCCATTATCCCATGTGCTTGTTTAATAATATCTTGATTTAAATAACATAATCTCCCTCTTCCCTTTGGCTCATGGAGTGTGTTTCTTATGTGTCTAACAACTGATGACTTAAGCCTCCTATTGGTTCATCCATTTTCATGAGGATTTAGCTCAATTTGATGATTAATCAACACCATTATATCAATTTGTGTTAGTTTAAGTTGAATCCTCACCTTTAATCCATGGCTCAAGTCTCTCATTGGTCCAACTATTTTTACAAGGATTTAGCTCATTTTCTTGATTTCTCATTGGCTAGATGCCATTGTTGACTTATCAAAGTTGATTAACAAAGCTTAATTAACTTCTTAATCCAATGCTTAATTGTCCTTGTATTGCATCTCTTATTGGTTAATTTGCTTACTCCATAATCCAAGTCATTAGAGCATTATTAGTAAATTAATCTCATCTTCCATTGGCCTTCATAATTTCGAAAATATCCAGCCCCTATTAGAAGTCTTAATTGCTTCTCTTAGATTAATAACATAAGCATAACTTGGTTATCAAGGAATTAAATATTAATCCCTTTCCTAACAAGTGCTAACTTATCACAAAATACACTAAATATTACTTATTTTATTCCCTTTAATGACTAAAATTTTTGATGTCTTCTACCTCTTGTCATTAGGCCAAATTATAGTTCCAATAGGTAGCTACAAGTGCTTAACCTTAATTTCAATTAAGGCAATTTCATTACTCAAGCATTTGTTATCATTTGATAATAATTCAACTAAGTGTCATTCATTCCCTTTTCTTGTCTTATGAGCATTTAAAATAACTATTATTCATGTGGTATTTTCATCACATTTAATAGTCTCTAAATGTAGTCTCATAATTAACCATTGGTTAATTAATTCTAAAGTGAAATTTGGATAAAATTATAATCAATAGATTATAATCATCTGAGACGCATATTGTAATACCCAGATATTTATTATCTGGAAAATTATAAATAAATTGGATATTTCTGATAAGTGAAGTTTTGACCTTAAGACTTGTGTAAATATAGGCTATTTTTCTAAGTTGAATTAGAGAAATTAAGGGCCAAAGTGCCAAAATGATGAAAATGCCCCTAAGGGACATAAATAACTTAGAAAAATTATGAAAAATCTTAAAAGACAGTAAAATGACCAAGTGAATTATGAGAGTATATTATCTCTAGTTATGGTAATTTAATAAATTATGAACTTGAAGAAATTGAATAAGAATGCTAAAAAAGTAGTGAAATGACTAAAATACCCTTGTAAATCCTAAAATAATGCAGAAGACATGGAAACAGAAATGTCAGTGTAAAAGTTATGAGGTAATGAGGAATTCTAACTAAGAAAATTATCAACTATTGATAAGGGTATTTATTGGCTAATTACTTAAGCATAAGCAAAGGAAATTCATGGATAATTATATAAAACCCTAAAATTAGTGGTTTTTGGCTTAAAATTAGTAAAAATATATTTTCTAATTAATTGGAAATTTTTGAGAAAAATGGATGAGTTTAGGTATTTTTAAGCCTAAATACAAGAATGAGCCAATTAGGGATTTTTGTGAAATTTTTGAGAAAATTTAAATAAATAAATAAATAAATAAATAAATAAATAAATAAATATTTATTAAATAATAAAAAGGGCCAGCCGAAATTGCCCAAGAAAAAGAAAAAAAAAATGAAGATAAGATCAAATGGATATTTGTATAAAAGTTGTATTATTATATAATATAATTAAATATAGTGAATAGTAATGGGATAAATAGGAAACGGATCCTATCTAGAGAACTAGGAATGAGAATTCCAAAGTCAAGGTAAAATATTGATCAGTGGATTTTTATCTTCCGTTAGACTTTTCCGGAAGTTAATTCTGAGGCCGGTAGAGCATTTTCCTAATAAGACGAAATAGGGAAATTCTGAGAAAAGCCGGATAGCCAAGTTGAAAATTAAGAATTTAAAAGTCATGATGCGACATCTGGGGAAGAGTTGAGAGTTTTCCTGGACATATTTGGAATCAGTGCATTCTTGTCCATAGGCGGTAGCTTCCGGAATTTCGTTCTGAAACCGACACGTTTTTCCGTAAAACTTCCGTCAGTAGGAGAAGGCCTAGACAGTATTAAAAGTTAGTTAAAATAGACATTTCTAATGAGGAAGGAATTGTCTTGGAATTGTATAATCCAGAATTTTGAGATTTCTCCGAAATTACGCGAATCGGGTACCGATCGGGAAAATTCATCTGGAAAGCTTCTGGAAGGAGACACTTGGCCTCCTCCCATTGGCCATTTCCCTTGATTTTTGTGCCAAGGAGGTCGGCCAAGAAGAGAAGAGAAGAGAAGGAAAAGTGACTTTTTGAAAAAGTTGTCTTGGACGGTCCAGATCGATTCTCACAAAGTTGATCCGACGGCCGAAATCCTACCTCCTTTTCTATAAATACCCCCTCCCTTTGGTTTTTCTCACATTTTGGAGAGCAAGGCCGAATCTAGAGAGAGAAAGAAGAGAGAGGAGCTCTAGGAAAATCTGTAGCGAAGCTCTGGGTAAGTTTTTCGGTACCGAGCTTTAAGCTTTCGTAGTTCTTTCAATAGTTAGAGTAGTAATGTTAGTATAGCCTTTAATTTTTCAAGTATGATTAAATATCATATGATAGGGCTATATTAGTCTAGAATTTCGAAAATTATCATTGGGTCGAAGTTCTGGCAAAATTTTGGAAAAACGGAGCCAAAGTAACGAAGTGCTGGCGAAATTCCACCAATTAGGGGTATAGGGGCAAAATGGTAATTTTTACCTAAAATGCCAGTTATAATGCCAAATCACTAATGAAAGTGATATTACTCTTATAGGATATCAGAAACTCTGATCTGCTGCCGTTACGCTGCCCGACGTGCCGCTGTTGGACATTTCACGTTTTTCCGTAAAAAGTACGTTTTCCGCCAGAAGTACCTAACGCCGTCAACGAAGGTACGGATGCGTACTGTAACACTAATCTTGTGCTGCTTAAATGCATATATGTGATAGATACGTTCGTAGACCGTTATACAGACAGTTTTACACGGGTTATAGTCATAATAATGCCGTTATGTTTTCCTAGCGCTGAGGACACGAGTGGGTATTGTGGCACTGGTTTATGTGCAGGCTGTTGTTGTTATTGTTTACCTTATGAGGCTTTGCATATTGCTCTGTGCTTATGTTCTGTCGTCATATTGATCATACGATGTACTGTATGAATCTATACTGCTGTATTGTCTAGAATATCTGTTGTCTGTATACTGTATTGTTTGGGTATGAGGTTAACCGTTACCTGAGATTCAATGTGGTAAATTGAATCTCAGCTGTAGCTTCAGGGTCCGGAGGACCGAGAGTTGGAGACCGGGGGAAGCAGCACGAGTAGATCGCTAGCCGGGGAATTTATAGTTCCGCTTTTTGTACACAGTAGGATAACTGTATTATCCATACAATGTTACACTATGGTTTATATTTGAATACGTATCAGTTACTCTTTTGCTCCATTGCTCTACTCTGATTGAAAAAAAAAAAAATTTCCGCTTGAAAATTGAATGTTACACATATTCACCTTTGTATTTTGCTAGTTATTTATCAATATACAATGTCTACCTAAATTATGAAAATTAGGGTATTACAAGTTATTGATAGTTGAATCTTGTTAAATGACGGTATTATTCCTTACCTTTGTTGCCACCTGTATTTTAAAGGAGATTCGAAATTGAAAATCATCATTAATGTAAAGCATCTTTGAAGGGAAAAAACATCTTAAACTGACCATTCTCCAAGATCACAGTCAAGATTTGAACTTCATTAATATTCGAAGTTTCATCATGAGCTCCACCAATTACATGTTGTCAAACACAGGGGCGGATTCAAAAAATTACTGAAGGGGGCACCATTGGTGGGGGGATTTGGGAGTTCGGGGGCAGCGCTTCTAGAAATATTTTTTTAAATGAAAGTTTTAAATGCATTAAAAAACAAAAGAATATAAACAAGAAAAAAAATATCAAAAAAAAATTCATGAAATCAAGTGAATACTAATGATGTAATAAGAGAAGCAAGTATTTTACAAACCTATCATTTAGAAAAGCAAGGCTACGTGCTGTTAGAAATGCAGCTGCATAAATTACAATGAAGGGTTGACACTCAATGAGTTCAAGTACATATATTTTAATAACAAAAGTATATTATAATAAAAATAATTACAATATAATGTCATCCTTCTAGGCCTTATTTTTTAGAATTTCATCATAATTGTCTTATTATCAATACTATTAAATACATTTTTTTTTTTCAATATAAGGCACAAAACAATCATTCAACCATTTATCCCCTATCTGATTACGAAGTGTAGTCTTGATGTATTAAGAGTGGACATTTAATTTAAGGATAGACAGTCATTCAAACATGTATTAATATATATATATATATATATATATATATATATATATATATATATATATATATATATATATATATATATATATATATATATTTAAAACCTCCCCAATTTAAGGGTGGGCATTTGCCCCCCAATGATATACCTAGATCCACCTATGGTCAAACAGATCGGGTACAGATAAAAGTAGGAACAATTTGAAAGATGATACCAAGAGTATTTGACATGACCACTAAATTTAAATATCATTTTTTAGAAGCCCTTTATTCTAATTTTCCCTATTATTTAGTGGTGGACTCAGGAATTTTAATGAAGGTGGGCGAAAATAAAAAATAATATATCATAAATAAAAGTTCTTGAAATATAATACAGACCTAATATATAAAAAATTGAAAGAAATCTATTACAGAAATTAAGATCACTTTACTTGACTCTTACTCTACATGTTTTCATATTGTTAAACTCATCTATAATTGAACTCGTGCTAAAACTCAAAACAATTTCTTTTTCAATATATGTAATGAAAGAATCATCAAAAAATTGGTCTTCCATTCTATTTCAGTATGAGTATTTGACAATTCTAGGAGACTTTGAAGAATTGGACTATCAGTATTTGACAATTTAACATTAGGAGTAGACGAGGGCAAATGCTTATTATTATTTCTCTTAAAATAAGTATCAATGGTAGAACTTTTCCCCATAATAATCACCTACAAAGAGTATGAATTATTTCACGACCAATATGATTTTAAGAATATTATTAATATCAAATCACTAAAAAAATATGAGTTATAATTTCTATGTTCATGGTAGTTAATGGATAAAAAGGAGGGAAAAAAAAGAGGGAATACTGATTGACAATTAATGGATAAAAAGGAAATAACGATTGACACGAATTGGAGCTTTGTTAAACTTTATATTCCATGCAAGCAAAGTCTACATTAACCATTGAAAAAACATTTCTTTATGTAGTTAGAAAAATATAGAACAAACAGAGACCAACAAACAGATAGTTCGTAAGGAGAGATGACTTTAAGCTTATTGAATTGCTTCGGTAATGACGGATGAGCAGCAACAACGATGATGGAGGACGATTGATGGACTGCCATTGACGGAGGGAAGCTCACCTAAACAAAGAACTTCCGACAGCGAGACGAGTTCCCCTGAGCACACAAACAAGCGCCACAAGCTAGGTGAGAACTAAGAAGGCGAGGGTTGGAGGATCTGGAGGAGCCTAATAAAATTACCAAAGTGCCATTTTATATATATAATATTTTTTTCCTTTAAATTTTAGGGGGGCAATGTCCAACCCTAGCCCCCTAGTTCCGCCTCTGCTATAATCATTAGCATGTTACTTCTCAAAACTGTATATAAGGAATGCCTTGCTTCGCCCTAATAATCACAAGAATGACATATCATACGTCAATACCAAAACCACATCGATTTGGGTTTTAATATAAAAAATCTAACTACATTATTCTGAAAATTTGCTAATTTTTGTGTTACAGGAAATTTGACAATTTTGTGACCATTCATATGTATCTGGAGAGACAAGCCGAAGGATGGAGGGATGGATAAAAGAGAATGAGATTAGTGACTAGAGATAATAGAACAAGTGAGCAGAAGGATACATAAGTAAAATCATCAAAATTTAAAATCATAATTGGGCATATAACTAAATGGGAGAATCCCATATAAAGACGGTCGAATTATGTAAATTATAATTAGAGTTACTAAACTGAACAAATTATTAATTAGGTTATGTGACTCAATTAGGGATTTAGAATTTTAACCAAATTACCTCTTTATCCCTTAGTTAATTTAAAAAAGAATAAGCAAAATTAGAGACATAATATTATTGTTTATGCACTACGGAAGAACCCTAACAACAAGAAAATCATTGGAGGCCTCAACACCGTCAAAAAATCGACAAACAAGGCTACAGTAAGTTGATTCTAATATTAAATCTTTATTTCTTAATTCCTTTTAATTAATCCCTGTAGTTTTCCGAAGGCTATGAGCCACTTCATGTAAATCAAATACCAAGTCAAGTCAGCCTTCTGCTTGGTTCTCGAAGATCTGGTGCCTCTCGTCCTCTCCATATTATTGAATTTCTCGACAAAGCGTCGGAAAAATTAAGAAAGATACATGGGAGCTGTTTCAAGTTTCAACCATCTTTGTCCCATGATTGCCTCTTTTTCCATTAAATATAACATATAAAGAAAAATTAATGCAGAGGTTTGATGCGAGAGGTTGGGATGCAGAGGTTTGATGTAGAGGTTTGATATTCGGCATTTGATGCAAAGGTTGGGAAGAAGGTTTGATGCCTGATTGTAGCATATAACATCTGGTGCCTGATTGTAGCTTCAAGAAGAGGTTTGATGCAGAGGTTGAGAAGACCAGTCCTTTTTTCGCGTGCCTGATTGTAGCTTGAAGTAGTCTATTTTCCATACTCGGGATTTTCTGAAGCGGGAAGGCAGCGTGTGTTGTGGCGGAGATATTTGGTGGTGGGCATTATTGGAATAAAACCAATATTTAAATATTATAAATTGGGTCATTGACCTAAATTAAGATTTGTTCAGTTTACCAACCTTATACAGAATTTTCCTATTTTAATTGTCTTTATACGGGATTCTCCCTAACTAAATTCCTTAATCTAACATGTGCTGATTAGGAATTTTATCAAAAGTATTGGTCTAATCGAATTCTAGTATTTTCATTGAATTTTTTGATTTTCTCAAATATATATTGGTCCCACAGTGACAAACCATTTGGCCTTGCAACTTGGAAATCACTCTAATATTATTTATAAGTCCATTTTGACAAAAAATTTTGGTCCTTGTTATAGGTTCATTTTAGAGTAATAAATGTATTTTTTTCTTTTTACTTTTTTGCCTCTATTAATTGCAAGAAACAATAAAAAATTATTCATGTTGACTTTTATAACCAATCATAAATAAAGAAAAAAAATGAAAATTTAGCTCATAACTAAAAAGTTACTAACTCTTCTTAGTATATGGGAATTAGTTAATTTGGACATATAAATATAACTAAAGTGGCAAACAAAATACTCATGAAAAGCATTCTTGCTTTGTATTTATTGCCTTGAAATGTACGGTGGCCAAAAAAAAAGGAAGTGTCCGGTGGTTTGGTTATTTCACCTATTGCCCATTTATAGAAGGATAAGATTTCTTAGATGATTGGCCATTTCACTTATAGCCCGTATAGAAGGATAAGATTTCTTAGATAATTGCCTAAGGTGAGATGATTAGGTTTTCTAGATGATTGACACGTATCGCAGAGTATGAAGGGGAACAACTAAACAAAAGTAATCACTCACGTTTCTATAGCTACTAACAAACAATGTTGCCAAACTTACGAATTTAAGAAGTAAACTCTATTATGAATTTGAATAATAAATTTGTAGGTAACAAACAATGTTACCAAACTTACGAATTTAAGACGTAAACTCTATTATGAATTTGAATAATAAACTCATAGGAGTTTATTATTATCATTAAATAAATATTTATACTGTATAATTAAATAATTTAAATATAAAAAAATAATATTCTGAATTAAATATATTTTAAATGTAAATAATTGAAATTAAACACATTAACATTAATAATTTATCATAATTAGAAATTTAAATATAAAGTCATTGAACATGATTAAATTGAAAGAAAGTTAACATGAGCATAAGAGGGAACTAACACGATTTTGAAAGTTAGAAAAGTAAAAAAAAAAAAGAAGAAGGTAAATTCAGTGTGTAAACTAGCTCGTGAGTTTATCTGAGTTTACAACTAATACGAGTTTACTAGTAATTCGACTCGATTTTGTAAGATAAAAATATAAAATTGGTAAACTTGCAAAGTTAACCTGTGAGTTTGACAATTATGCTAACAAGTGGCAGCTATCCAAATTATACTCACAAAACAAACGGTTAATTGTATTTAAAAGTAATAAATATATAATAAATGCAATTTTTTAAATATAACTTTATTTATGAAGATGATAAGTGTGAAAAAGAATGAGTGCAAAAGGAGATGAAAGAATGAGTGAGAAAAAAGACGAAAGAGATATGCAATTAATTTTCCACAAAAATAAATATGAGTGCATTAAATTTTTAGGTAAGGCCAAAACCAAATTATACTCACAGAACCAATGGTTAATATTATTTAAAAGTAATAAATATGTAATAAATGTAGTTTTTTTAAATATAATTTTATTTATGAAGATGATGTGTGTGAAAAAGAATGAGCACAAAAGGAGATGAAAGAATGAGTGAGAAAAAGAGATGAAAGAGATATACAATTAATTTGCCATAAAAAAATGTATTAAATTTTTAAGTAAGGCTAAATTATTGGTTATACTATATAGCATCAACTTTTTTCCGTTGAAATATATACACATATTAATATACTAGAATCGTTGGCCGAAAAAAAAAAACTAGCATCAACATTATATGAAAGAATGTTGCCTATAAACTAGAAGGGATGGATTATAAAGTAACTTGTCTTTTATTGCTTGTGCTCTTACTTCTCACGGTTCTAGTTTACAAGCAACATTTACTAAATCAAGGAAAACAAGCTGTTGATTAAAATTAGTTTTTTAAAAAATGTTAAAATTAGTTAAAAATAATAAATATGTAAAGGATTTTTTATTTTTTAAAAAAATACTCCTTTTTGGTACCTACTTTACATTTATCAAGAAGTTAGTTAAAAACAATATGCAAGGTATCTACTTTATTTTCTTATGCTATGTTTGGTTGGAGTGAGGGAGGGAGGGGAGGTGCCCCTCTCTAATGTGAAAAGTCAGATATGCCCATGATATGACATGTTTTCAAAGTTAATGTGCGGAAAATAATGCAAAAAGCTATGTAATTTTTAAAATTTTCCATGGGTAATTTTATCAAAAAATTTCCTCCCCTAACCTCCCCTCAAACCAAACATAGGCTTAATATACTCTTATTTATTAAGAGAATAAGTAAGAGATAATAAATGAGAAAAATGAATAAAGAGACCTTAAAAATGCCCGTCCAAACAGGGATCTAGGTTGCCTGGGAATGAAAGCATCAGGCACTGGGCACTAAATAAAAAAAAGAAAGAAGGAAAAGCATTCTTCTTTTCATTGTCTTGGAATGTGCGGTGGTTGTTGCCAATGATATATGGGATGATGCAGCAAGTGCAGACTAGGGTGGTGAAGCTGATATATATAAAGACAAAAA
This sequence comes from Acacia pycnantha, assembly GCA_025563575.1. Lineage (NCBI taxonomy): Eukaryota > Viridiplantae > Streptophyta > Magnoliopsida > Fabales > Fabaceae > Acacia > Acacia pycnantha. Next base: position 1,060,484 of record JAMWYP010000088.1, on the reverse strand, counting down.
GTCTGATAATTATATATGCATGCAAATTGTTTTAAACGTGCGCCAGCCTAATTAGGGTTCAAGACGGTGTGTTCTAGCACAGTCGAGAAGCATCGAAACTTAAGAATCTAGGGATGGCAATGAGGCCACGTAAGCTTGGTAATGGGACATTAATTATCTGTTACACTGATAGTTATGTTTTTTCTCATGACTTTGCTGTGAGAGTGATAGGATAAGATATTACTCTCTCTCTATATAAGCTTATATATATCTGTGTGTGTGTGTGTTAAGTGGGCACATTAAGTAAAAGGCTTAAAATTAATGGAGAAGAACACAGGTGGTGGGTTGAGGAAAGGGACCTGGACCCAAGAGGAAGACTATCTTCTCAGAGCTTGCGTTCACAAGTATGGAGAAGGAAAATGGCATCTTGTTCCTCAAAGAGCTGGTACATATCTATATATACATATACATCTCACTCACACACGTTCATATTGCTTAATATATATGATATTGGTTTTGCATTACAACTTGCAGGCTTGAAAAGATGCAGGAAAAGCTGCAGAATGAGATGGTTGAATTATCTGAAACCAAACATCAACCGAACAAGCTTCACCGAAGACGAGGGCGATATGATTCGGAGGTTCCATAAACTTCTCGGCAACAGGCATGCATACCCCTCCCCCCCCTATATATATATATATATATATATTACCCAATTGACTAATTTAGCTAGAGAGATTAAAGAAACTAAATAAGTTATTAAGTATTTATATTTACAACCTCTGGTTCTTAATATAAGAGTTAATTGGGGATTGAATTTGATCCTAAATATAAGGGACCTGGCTGCAGTGTAAATCTGCAGCGGTCAAGCACTTGGTCCCTTTTATTTATATAAAAAAAAAACAGACATTTTCGGATAGTAAAAAGATAACTCAGTATTCTAAATGGTACTGAAACAATTCTTCATGATCTTGAAAAATTATTTTAGGGTACTAACTAATATTAAAAGGATACTTTAAGATACTAAAAAAAAAATTAGGATCGTGAAAAAATATTTCATGGTACTGATTAGTACTAAAAAAATATTTCATGATATTGAAAAAATATTTCATCATCTTGAAAAAATATTTCAAGGAACCTGACTGGTACTAAAAAAGATACTTCAGGATACTGACTGGTACCAAAAAAATAATTCATGATCTTAAGAAATTATCTTAGAATCTTGAAAAGTATCTTAAAACATATTTTTAGTAGCATTCAGTACCTAAATTATTTTTCCAAGATCCAAAATTTTTTTCTTAAAGATCATGAATTATTTTTTCAGTATTCGTGAAGTATTCTTTTAGCAGCCGCCAGTACCCTAAAATATTTCTTAAGATCCTAAAATAATTTTTCAAGATCATGAAGAAATGTTTCAGTACTATTCAGAATCCTGAATTATCTTTTTATTATCCGGAAGTGCCTCGTTTTTTTTTTTTTTTATAGAAGGGACCAAGTGCTTGAAACTGTGGCGGACCCGCAGCCAAGTAAGATCATGAATTATTTTTTTGTTATCAGTCAGTATCCTGAAGTATCTTTTTTAGTACCAATCAGGTTCCCTGAAATATTTTTTCGTGATCCTAAAATATTTTTTCAAGATTATGAATTATTTTTTCAGTATCATGAAATATTTTTTTAGTACTAATTAATACCATGAAATATTTTTTCACGATCCTATTTTTTTTTCAGTATCTTAAAGTATCCTTTTAATATTAGTCAGTACCCTAAAATACTTTTTCAAGATCATGAAGAATTGTTTCAGTACCATTTAGAATCCTGAGTTATCTTTTTACTATCCGAAAATGCTTGATTTTTTTTTTTTAAAAATAAAAGGGACCAAGTGCTTGAAACTGTGCCAAAACGGCACAGTTTCAAGCAGCGGACCGCAGCGGATGTAAATCCGCAGCGGACCGCAACCAGGTCCAAATATAAGATCCTAATTCACATTATCTTACAAATTTATAATTTTTCTCAAAATATCTTATTGATTGCAAACTTTAAGATTTTGTATTCAAGAGTAATTATGATGAAATATGGTATTTTTGGTAAATCAACTTGTATTTGTTATAAATAACTATCTCAAATTAGTCAATCAGCTCTTATATTAAAGACTAAATGTAATATTTTTTTTCCAAACTACTTAATTTTCCTGACTTATAAATTAATATATAATATAATGATACACATAAATAAATATTTAGAGAGATCATGTAAGGTATACTATAATTAACTAATTTATTTTGTTTTTTTAATCTCTCCAAATTAGTTAACTGATAACTGAGTCTTATATTTAGAATTGGAGTATGCATATCTTGTTCTCGTGTTACTTAGATATAATTAGTTAAGTGAGAGCTCTTTGTGAATATATATAGATGGTCATTGATAGCTGGAAGGCTACCAGGAAGAACAGCGAACGACGTGAAGAACTTCTGGCACACCAACATGCGCAATAGGAAGGAGAAAGAAAAAAGCCAAGAGACAAAAGCAAAAGAGGTGGTGATGCATAATAGTGTAGAGAAGACGACGACTGAAGAAGTAAAACCGAACGTAGTGATAAAACCTCAGCCACATACTTTCTCTAAGAATTCGCCGTGGCTGAGGAGAAATACTAATAATAATAATAATGAAAATAAGAAGATTGTTTCTGCAAGTGAGGGTGATGCAGCAGCCATAACCAGTTCATTTGATTTCAAAGAGGGTATTGCAGAGCCATGTTCTGCTGCTGATTTTACGCAGAGAGATCACCATCAGTCTGAAGAGTGGTGGGAGAGTTTAATGGACATGGAAGTAGATGAAGGGCAGTTTGGGGATTTCGCCATGGAGCTTTGGGACCATGACTTTCTAAAAATGGAAGGTCAATTTGTGGAAGGCAAAGATTGTCTTCTGCATTGATATTTTGTCCCAAAGCCATGATTTTTTTTTTTTTGATACATGTCTTTAGTACTTTCCAAGAACAAAATATAAACCTGAAACATGCTTCGGCCTATGTTACACCCAATGGCGGAGCTAGGTATATGATAAGGGGGCAAGTGCCCCCCTTAAATTTGTGATAATTTGTAAAAAAAAAAAAAAAAAAGTTTGAATGATTGCATGATTGTTTGGTGTCTACTCTTAATACATTAAAATTGCACTTTGTAATCGGATATAAGATGAATGGTTGAATAATTGTTTATTTCCTTATATTGAAAAAGATGTATTTGATAGCATTGATAATAAGGAAATTATGATAGAATTCCAAAAAATAAAGCCTAGAAAAATGATATTGTAATTATTTTTATTGTAATATATTTTTGTTATTAAAATATATGTACTTGAACTTATTGAGTGCCCCACCTTTCATTGTAATTTATATAGCTGCATTTCTAACAGCACTTAGCCTTACTTTTCTAAATGACAGGTTTTAAAATAATTGTCTCTCTTATTACATCATCAATATTCACTTGATTTCATAAATATTTCTTTTTCTTGTTTATATTTTTTTTATTTTTTAATGCATTTAAAAATTTCCTTTAAAAAGAAATTTTCGGGGCGCTGCCCCCGAACCCCCACACCAATGGTGCCCCTTCACTATTTTTCTGGGTCCGCCCCTGGTTACACCACCTATAGCTTGTCGACTATGTTTCTGGGTTAATATTTACAGATATTCCTATCTCTAAACTTAATTCATTTTAATTTGCTCTATTTCTTCCATTTTATTCTGCTACATAATATCCCCTGCATTAAACATCAAGTCTTGTTGGATTAATTTATATGTCAAAACTTGAAATGCAACATCCTCTATTATTGTACTGTAGACTCATTCAAGTTGAAGCTAAATTATGCTACTATATGTCTGAGGTAGGAGAAATCTCTCTCGAACGTGGTGATATTTTTCCCCTAAAAGACTCCAATTTTGAGGACTTATTTAAAAAAGAGGTTTTTTCCATTCAACCTAATCCTTATTGGCGTAAATTCACATATAATTTCTCATGCCTGATTTAGAGAACAAAATTCTTTAAATTCTTCCCAAAATTATTGTAATTCACCACCATTACGATTGGATCAAGTGGTTGTGGGTTATTCCCACTTAACCAATGGTCTCGTTTTTAAACTCTAAATATGCAACCACGATCATTATTCGGAGGTAGCAAGGTCCCCTTATTGTGGGCCTACACTCCCATGAATTAAATTAATCATTTACTAGAAACGTACGCTTGATACCGGTGAACGATAATTCTAATAAAAAAATTATTGAAATTCACATAATGTAATTATTCTAGCCAGGTTTATTGTCCTTCGGCGTTACCTATTTATTTTGGTGTCCTTCTTTGTCATTTTTCCAAAAATTAAGAATATACTGGAGCAATCAGATTGAGCACTCTACAATAATGGATATGAATTTCCCCGCCAGATTTTTTATAGGCACATGCATCCTAATAAAGATTTAAACCTTAATTTGTGAACTAGAGGTCCTTTCCGCTAAACCCCTCAACCCAACCCCATTGTTTCACTGTCAGAATGTGTGTTTTGTTTTTTTTTTTTGCTACTAAAATTTTAGGAAAGGGGTTGGGCTTACTCACAATCCAAGGGGAAAAGAGGTGATCCAAACTCAGTTATTGCGGGGCCAAGCCCATAATTTTGGGCCAATAACTTTACAAATTTTCTTAAGATGACAAAATTTCCTCCTATCTGTCGGAATTTGAATAATTACTTGTTCTCTTATCAATATTATGATCAAATTGAACCAATTTGAATAGTCACTTTTGTAACATATTTAAATATAATATAAAATTTATTAAAAAAACTAATATTATTCATAAATCATAGGGTAAAGTAAGATTTTAGCACATTGATGTTATTTCTCAATTACATTTTCTAATACTTCCACCACCATAATCTTATTCATAATGCATCAGCACCTTAAACCATAAATAATACCATCAATGGGTGCTGGCCATGGATGCACAAAACATAGTGCTTGATGCACCAAAAATAAGATTAAAGTAGTGGATGCTACTGGAAAATTAAATAATATATATCAGGGTGTTGGACACTACTTTATCTTAAATTATATAGCTAAGAGATACTACTACGTAGGTACATGTCTCACAGTCAAGTTATATATATATATATAGGGATTATCATTTGTCATGTCACTTAACATAAGGTTATGTCAAATCATTCCAAAACTATGTCGTTTTGGGATTAGAGGAATTAATGAACTCACAAAACGACGTAGTTTTGAGTCAGGGGAATTAATGAAGGATCTTTTAGTAAAACTCATATAATAAATTCTAAAACAAAAATACCAAAACACATTTCATTAATTTCCTTAACTCCCAAAACGACGATTCCGCATAAGGTTATAATATATGGTAAGCTTATCCTAATATTTTAAATGTTTTTAACGACTAACTTTCAACTTAAAATGTTTGCTAATAACTTTCAACCTAATTTTTAAAATGTTTTTAACGACTAACTTTCAACTTAAAATGTTAGCATTTCTGAATAGATCCAGAACGGTTGTAGGCTGCTCTACATCCTCTTATTTCATGATTTTTCCACTTTAATGTACTTTCAGGGTTTTGTAAATGATTTATTTATTTATTTATTAATGTGTTGAAACTGTGGGTTTTCTAATTACAAAGCAACACCATGCTTCTATGTATGTATATTATTACTTAATGAGGTTTTAGAAATAAGAAAAGCTGCTTTGATATCTACTAGTAATATATAAATTAAGTACCACCGTAATAATTATAAAAACATGGACATTATTAATAACAATATAACATACAAATAAATGAAGAGTTGTAAGTGGCTTGTGTCGTTTAAGTAAGGTCTCGAGTTCGAGTCTTATGAATGCAGAAAAACCTCGCTGGCAGACTCACCTATCATAACCAGGTGCGCGACCCGGGTTGGATTTGACTCACTGGATACCATAAAAATTTGAAGAGTGTATTCATCCATATTTGGATTTGGATTAGTCGGGCGAAGGTCTAAAAACGGATTTTCGTCACTGAGTATGAGCAACCAAAAAAAAAAAAAAAATGCAAAAAATTTGAAGAGTTGTATTCATCCATATTTTCTCCCGTTATTCATCCAAACGTGAAAGGGGATGATATACTTAAAAAAAAAAGTATATATGGCTTATGTCAAACTTTCCCTGAGTTTGATTTTTAAATATTCCAACAAAAATTCATATAAAAAGTTGTAGTGGTTATCGCTACAAAATATTAACATTTAAAAAATAATAATAATTGATACTAGTAGATGACATTTGATTATGTATATTATATAGGTATACTAATGAGAATGTGTAGATAATATGAACTTATCATGTTGTCTACTAGATGATATTTGATTATGAAATTAATGTTGATGATTATAGAAGGAATGTTGAGCGAATGACCTTAAAATTCAGTGGGAAAAAAATAGTATCAGAAAATTATAAGAGAGGGAAAAAAATTTAAATTAAAGATTTTTAGAAAAACGTTTACCATATTTGATAAGCTTGCTCGGCACTTAACCTCTCCAAAAGATGTTGATGAATGAGAGAAAACGAGAGAGAAAGTGGGGAGGAAGAAATGAAGGAGTATGTGAAATGTAGTGTGATGGTGGTATTTATAGGGATATTTGCGTAAAACTTGTAATAATTGAGGTAACAGTTTTTGTAGCTGTTTATGTGATGGTGTTTATAGAAGTTTTTATTTTTGTAGCAGTTTGGTTTTACTTTGTAGCGGTTTTAAAACCGCTACAAATAATGCATTTTTTTTAAAAAATATAGAGGATTACAATAAGATAAGTATAATTTTTTAAATCAATCTTCTTCACCATCCCTACAAAAAAATGTGTGGAGAAATGTTAGTTGTAAGTTTAATATGTTTTTACACAAATTAAACATAAATTAAGGGAAGAAGTTTTCAAAATTGGCAGGTCGGAACGATTCACTCTCGTAGGCGATGCTATCACCATCGCCCATGTCGTAAAGGTCCCGGGGCTTTAAATGAACCACCATATTCTAATCACGGTGCCTCTCGTCCTCGACATTATAAACCTGGTGTACCTCTGAGGCAAGAATATATGACTCATCATCTTGAGACTGACCAGTGTGAGTTGGCCAGGAGAAATTTACTGATGTGATGCCTAATTCATCAGTTGTGACTCCCCGTGAAGTTGTCTTATTTTCCTACAAACACTTTAGTGCAATCCTTACTGAAGGAAGGGTTCAACTTTAGTGCAATTAATCAAGACATGTCTATGTGCTTGGAAATTCTCAGTTGCCTTCAGTTTGAAGTTCTCACTTTCGCCAACTGGTTTACCAACATGAAGGATTAACAGCTCTCTTGATGATGGCTCAGGTTCAGGAAAATTGTCTACAAGAGGCGGCTAGTTGAAAGACATCTCAATATCATCAAAGTACCTTAAACAAAAATATAGGACCTCATTCCTTATATAACCTTTAGCTATAAAACTTTTTGGCCATGTCTTATTCCTTACGTAAGATTTCAATTTCCCTAGAAACCTATAAAGTAAATGTTGGTCAAAATCCTCTTATGATAAATGAACCAGTCGAACAAGTAATAAAGTAGTGAGTAGAGTATCGTCCCACAGAGACTGAAATATCGATTATGTAGCTAGTAATTGATTGAAAGTTGTGTGATGGTAAAAGTTGTGATGGTTGGTTTGACTATTACTACTAATAAACATAATAAAGCAAATGATCAAGAATACGGTTGAGAAAATCATATCTAAAATAGGCAGAGCTCAGATTTCATCTTAAGCCACATTAATCCCCATTTCATCTATCGTATTGCTACAACAATCTGCTACATACCTTTTGCAATGCTACAACAAACTGCCTCTCGCAATGTTATTCAATTAACCCACCACTGATGTGTGACACCTGACTGGGGTGCCGACATTCTTGACCATAATCTTACGCAACTTATACGCAGTTGTGTGGCAAAATCATAAATAGTTCAACATACTAATATAACTTAAACTTTTGATTACATATCAAGGGTTTTCCCAGGGTTTATACCCCTTTACATACATTTACATTCATTAAAGATAGTGAAACTTAAACCAAATTAAACACCTTCGTTCATCGGTTCTTCAACTATCCCTTCGCCAGGCCGTTTTCAAGCAACGCTCCCTCCTCAAGCCCTGTGCAACACTTATTTCTTGTGGTCGCCTGCCTATTGGTTGGTAGTGGAGGGTGAGATTCTGAGGAATTCTAGTAGTAGACAATACTAAATAGTGCATGCAAGATAAATGCTAATGCAAGATAAATGCTAATGTATGAAATACTTGCCTTGCACAAGCTCATGTTAACATAATGATATTTCTACATGCTTAGTGCTTCATGCATAATACTCATGGCCATAGCATAATCACAAACAGAGCTTCAATCATTCAAGTATGTTAAACATAACGAGCAAGCATAGCAATAATATATATACACATAAGCAATAATATCAAATACATGCAAGTAAAGTAAAGTAAGCCTACTACCTTTTAAGGACTAATGTCCTTACTTGGATTCTTCTTTCCACAATCTTTGGAGGTTCTTGAAGTTCCTTCCTTCTCCTTATAACCCTAAAGACATAACCATATCTTTAGAATCAGGGAAAATGAATGTTTAATTAAGTTATCTAAGCCTTATAACTTTTACCAAAGCAATTATCCCTTTGTGGTTATTCTCAGACTTATTAGAAATTGACCTTTAATTTCTCCGGGAACTTGAAAAATTCATAACTTGGCCTATACAACTCCAAATGGATTGATTCTAGTTCCTACTTAAATTTTGATAAGTCTATTTTCATATATTAAAACCCACTGAGATAAAATATGGCTGGGACATTCCCAGTTTTTAAAAAATGTCCTTACTGTTAAGTTAAACTTCTAGAAGTTTAACTTAACTTTAAAAATCAATATCTCGTGACAGAGGTTAAAAAAAATGAAAATAACATATCAAATTAAATATATTTGTGTCTACTACACATCTGGAAATTTTCATAATTTTCTAACTTCATTTACTCAATCAAACACTCCGTACAACGTGACTGCCCAGATTTCACTTTCCAAAAATATAGGCTAGTTTGTAAAAATCATAACTCCTTGTATAAAACTCCAAAATTTATAAAATACCTATCAGATTAAAACTTAGCATGTTAACTAAATGATCCAAAAATATGAAGGTCAGAAGAGGTCGTTCACTCAAGTGTTTCCTTACACGAAACTTAAGGAGTCAGAAGCAAAGTCCAGATTTTTTTAGATTCATGACTTGACTTCCAAAAATCATATCTTGATTTCTAGACCTCTGTTTGAGGTGATCTACCACTCATTTAAAGCTTAGGGAGTGTAATTTCATCTGTAAAAATTTCATAGAAATAATCAAACCCTAACTTCCAAAAATAGCTTGCATAGACTACTTTATTTTCAGACCAAAGAGCAGAGTTGTAAAACAACACATGCAAGATCATTTCTTAGTTCAAATCTCTCAGAGAACAGACACAATGAACTCTTAAGAGACATGCACCTCGAAATCCAGATAGGAAATCACTCACGAGACTCACCTAAACTCCAAGAACAGTTTGCATGTGAGAATCAGAGGATCTCTTCTCCTTCCTTTCTAATTCGATCTTGCTCTCTCTCTCTCTCTCGGATCTTAGATCCTCAGCTTCTCTGGATCTGTGCTCTCTGTCTCAGACTCTCCTCCATGTCTTTCTCTGTTTCTGGGCTCTTACCGAAATGAGGAAGTAAGGAATGAGAGGTTGTGAAGGTGGGTCATATGTTTGTGGGGGTTGCTGTTGAACTGGAGAAAGTGTGCATGTGTGCTGTGTTTTTGTCGTGGAGGGAGAGGAATGAGGAAAAAGTGAAGAATGATAATGAAGACTGAGAAGGTTGTAAGATGAGTGCGGAGGTTGAATGGAAAATGGGCGTATGTGTTTGTGTGCAGCTGTCGTGTGAAGAGAGGGATGAGAAGGACACGTGGAAGGCATGCACTTTGAAAGGAAATGTGTGGTATGTGTTATATGGGCCGTATGGAAAGTGAATGGGTGAAGCTGTATATGTCTTGGTGCTGTCCGAAATGCATGTGGGCCGAATAGTCCTGTTGTTGGGCCGAAAAGGAAATATGGATGAAGAATGATGGAGAGCATACTGTCTGAAATGTTTTTCTCCAAATGGGTTCTGCATATATATAGGAGTACGTCCTAGGAATTCATTCTTGACTTTGTGATGGCAAAATTACTATTTTATCCCTAACACTTGGTTATCAAATAATTCCCAAAATAAATCCTTAATTCCATATAAGGATTTTTCTTTCTCAATTTATTTATCTACGCCATAAAATATTGTCTCAAAAATATTGAAGCAAAAAATTATTCCCTAACTATTTGTCCTTAATTTATGGGAAAATATGCCTTAAATTCCAAATATTATCTTTAAAATTTTTCTAGAAAAAATTTCCCATAAGTAATTCCATATAATATTTTTAATTCCCAATTTCCAAATTTTGGGATATTATACAAAAGCTTCCTCAATCCTGTAAGTACGCGCTCCTTACGCTACTTCTCCCATATTCCTATGTGGATTTTCGGGCTTCGAACGTCAGTTTAACCTAGGTGTATTGGCTATGTGAGGTAAACTCATTTCTGAAGCTTACAGTTTGGATCAAGTTTTGCACAAGCTTGCTTTGCACACATTGCTTAATAGAGGTCTAACCTTAACGCCTTTCTAGTAAGCTAAGGCCACAACTCTTGTCTATTAGCAGTCAACTAACAAACAAGACGTTAATATCACAATTAAGCAAATTGAATTTATTGAATTAAAACTAACAATCTGGGTTTATACTACGACTTACGAATCCATCCTCGCTCAGGCAATGGAATTTAGTTCATGGTTGACGACGGAAACACAATTGAAACAAATGAAAGATTATCCATGAAAAGTAGAAAAGAACGCCACTGCGTCTTCTTTGATTTCGCCTCTCTTCTATCACAATTGGCCTATTTGCAGCTCTCGGCGGAATTTTGATATATCGCAGTGAATTCGATTTTACAAGCTTGAGTCACGTCATGTTTGTTGACTGCTTTCTAGGTCTAGCTGTCTTTTCCCTTTATAGTCAGAACCTTCATGTCATACGTCCAGTGAGCTGGGCTTTCCAATTCTGTTAGGCCCAACTCCCCATATTTGGTTGATTGATTCTCTTTTAATTTCACGGGATTCTCCAGATCTTTCTTCTGATTCTCCGCGTTCTTTATTTATGTTTCTATTAAGTCAACCGCCGTCTAAACATTTGACTATATTACCTGCATCTATTTTTTGTAATATTATTGAGAAAAGATCATAATAATACAATATATAACAGCTTATGCGAAGGCTCAAAGGGGGTGACAATGGATGTGTGACAGTAGTGGCTTGTGTATGGGATTCAGGGTGGAAAACAAATGCCTTAATCATGTGCAAATCTACTCAAATGCATAATGGCTTCAACCTAAGAACTAGGACAAATAAAAAAAAGTCATATCAAACACATTTAAGCTCATAAGCAACATGCAAAACAATAATCACATAGTGAAAATATATAGTAGAAATATGACTTATCAAACTCCCCCATACTTAGCTTTTTGCGCATGCTTTAAAGAGCTGTGTATCCTATTGTTATCTCGAGTTCAACTTACTATGTAAACAATCTCACTGCCCAATACTACCTTAACGCCATACATGGCTTTGCTTTAGCAAAGAAGCTTCCAAAGACTCTCGGGTACGTGTTTTATCACTCTCTCACATTGGGGGATTTATTTCACTCTTATCTGCTAGTCTAGACTATCTATAGATTTGTCAAAGGTCTATAGTGTCTACCTTATATTTGAGTTTACTTGCATCAAAAGAACTTTTAAGGGTTGTAATGTTGGGATGGCTAAATGAATGGGTTACGTGAGTGTATATTTAATGGAATGATGTTGCTACAACAAGGTTCAAATAGACATGCAATAGAACCTTAATCTTTTCTTAGCATTTTTCTATATGTTGCTGCTCTTTGCTCCTTTTTTTTTCTCTTTGTAATGAGTTATTTCTAGCAAACTAAAATAGAGAGCATGATTATTTTGCAGCACTTACATTTCTGGTCATTATGCTTCAGCAATTCAACTATACTTCCTATCTGCTTGCAATAGCAATACTCGAAGGATCAAAGGGGATGACAGTGAATATATGATAAGAGTGGTTTGTGTATGGGATTCAAGGTGGAAAACAAGTGCCTTAATCATGTGCAAATCTACTCAAATGTAGAATAACTTCAACCTAAGAACCAGGACAAATCAAAGAAAGCGTTAGATCTAGAGTGTGTAATCAATGAATTTAGAAATTAAAGCTAAGAAATCCTTCCATGTAACTAATTCTTTGGATTGTTCCTAACCACAGCTCTGCCATATACATTACTAAGCCTAGTGCCGTCAATTTTCCAAGTTCACACATCTTATAGTCCCTAAGATAAATCTATTCTACATAGTTCTGCAAGCAATTACTCTACTTCATAATTGCTTCTTCCTTAGTGTAAACAATTTGCAATTTTTTTATTAAAAAAATTGGCCTAGTGTTGGTCGAATTCCTTGTGGCAAGTGAACCAGTCAAAAAAGTAATAAAGAGTAAGTAGAGTTATCGTCCCACAGAGACTGTTAATACCAAAGATGATGCCAGTTTCATATGATAGTTGTGTGAAGTGAAATTATAATTGGTTTGTTTGTTTTTGATATTACTAATGACAAGAAATAAATGAGTGATCGGAAGTTGAAGGAAGATATCAGTTTAAAAGTAGGCTGAGTTCAGATTTCATTCTAAGTCGCATTATTCCCCAGTTTGCACATAACGCATTGCTATAGAAGTTATGATGCACAACTTCCACAATGCTACATCAAAATATCCTTTCACAATGTTATTTAGCTAACCCACTACTATCCTATACAGAAGTGTCCACATTCTGTAAATACAGTTTTCACTCTACTTCTCTCATATTCCTTTGGTGATTTTCTAGTTTAGACTGTCAGTTTTAACTTAGGTGTTCTGGTTATGAACGGTAGACCTATTCCTGTAGCCTACAATTTAGGTCGAGTCATGCACATGCTCGCCTAGCAAACATTGTCTAACAGAGGTCTAACCTTGAATCTCGTCCGGAAAGCCAAGGCCACTGATCTAGCCCTTAGTGTCTGCTAACCGAGTATAGATTAATTTATTGTTAAAAAAATTGAATATATTAGATTAAGAACTTAGCAAACTAGGTTCATTCTACAACTTAAAAATTCATCCTCACCCAGCCAATGAAAGTTTAGTTCATGACTGATGAGGGAAACACAAAACAGAGTAACACAAAACAGCCTATGGAAAGATTTACGAAGCTAAAATAAAAGAAGAAAACAAAGAAGCTCGTTGGAAAGGTCAATGGCATAAGAGGTGTTCTGTCACGCGACGTCTCTATTTTTTCTACAATCCGTCTTGCTCCAGGGAAGAGTTGAGTCTTGTCTGCAGTTCTCTTGATCGGTATTCTCTCATTCCTTCGGTGTGAGTCCAGTCAGATTGGAATTGTACTGACTGCTCTAACTCTCACAACTTTGATAACCTCCTCAGGTTTAGTAGCGTTTTCCTCTTATAGTTAGGTCTTTTTGCGCCATACGTCCAGTGAGTTGGGCCTTCCAAATCTGTTAGGTCCAAATCCCTAGATTCAGTTGATTGATCCTTTTTTAATACTGTGGGATTCTTCAAATCTTTCTTTCGATTCTCTGCATCTTCTTGATTTAGCCTCAGTCAATTCAATCGCCGTCTAAACGTCTGTCTGGATGACTTGTATTAATTTCCTAAAAACTCACGAGGAAAGGTTAGAGTAACGTAGCACATAACTCCGCATCACTTACGATGCTACAACATTGTGGTCACATTGTATTGCTAGCACAGATTTGAGCATACCATATGCTATAGCATTATATCAGCTTCGTTATGTGCTTTCATAGTAAACCAGAAAGTGGTCTTTTTCTTATGCACATGAGAAGGATAATGGTATGGATGCAACATTTTGTAGGTTCTATCCCCTATTTCCCTATGTACATGAATTATTAAACATTCTGTCAGATAACACACAATTAAGCTCAGATTCATCATTCAAAACAGTCAAAACACATAGGAAAAACATGGTATAAATATGACTCATCACCTAGATTCTGCAAAAATGCTAAATGAGGAAACTGAGAGTATCAGGCATCATGCATCACGGCATACACAAACATATCAATTGTAGATAATCTCCCCCTCACTTAAAATATGCAATGTCCTCAGTGCAAAAGGGGAGAACAAACATAAAGGGAACAAGCAAACAGAAACAACAGGAAATCGAGTGTGTTGTGCGGTCTTACAGCAAGCACAGTGGGAGAATAGCACAAACAGTAAGTGCGTGTAAGAGACAACAAAATGTGATGATAATGAAAAGAAGGAAATTGATATTATTATGATGTTTTTTTAAACCTTGCTGCTAGCCAACCGAGGCAATGTTAAAAAAGAAAGACAAAGAAAAATGAAAAACAACAAAACACACACACACAGTGGAGAAACAAGGGTATTAACAAATGACTGACAGCGTCGAAAGAGACACGTTACTCATCCGCCATTCCAACGGAAGCATTGGAGGCATTATCATCATTTTCATCAGTGTCCAAACATTTGGTAAATCGTAGCAAGAGAGATGGGGCCTAGGAGCAGGAGTCACTCTTTGTTTCCTTGGATTTTAATATCGGCCTTGTAGCATAATTCTATGATGAGGGCCAGAAACCAGAAGTTACCGGAGGTTGTTTTTAGGTAGGCGTAGAGTTCATGGTATATGATGGCATCCACATCAATCTCCATTCCTTCCATAAGGAAGTAGAGTTTAAGTGCTATATCCTTGGAGATAATTGGAAGGTGTAGTGTTGGAAAAAGGCGACCAGATTTTGGCCTCCGGCTGAAGACAGATTCTCTTGAAAGTGTAAGACCCTTCCTTCGACGTGTTCCAAGTAGTGGCTGGGATGCATGGTCGAGTAAGGACCTGCTCACGAAAAACAGGGTCATCACACCTAGTGAGTAGGGGTAAGTACTCGTTGTTAGTGGGTGCTAGGCCATAGATGTCTCGAATGGCTGGTGGGTCTACGTAGATTGATTTGCCTCAGACGATGACCATAGAGGGCATGTCACTGGGGCAATTGACGTAGAACTCGCGCACTACAGGAATGATGGCCTCGTTAGGGCTGGCGCAGAAGTGTTCCCATTTGCGGTCGTAGACGACCTTTATCACATACTATGGGTAGGTGCCTTGGGTAAGTAGATCAGGAGCAAACCCTTGTTCAGCGACAAGGGTCTTATCATTCGTGATGGCCTTATAGTGTGTTTTGGCCTCTCGAGAGACAAATACCGTTGTATCTAGTCGGATCGCCAATGAAGTTTTGTGGCATACTTGCTTGGTGTGCACACCATCTTGAGATATGGTGTGAGAGCAGAGTGATTCAATGCGTATTGTAGTAGCGTGTAGTAGAGAGAGATAGAAAGACTGTAAGGTCAATGTGTATAAATGACAGGAAGACAAGGATGGCGAATAAGGGTTTTGACTTTGGGTTAAATAAGGGTACGGGTGTAATGCAAGAGTGAGCGAAGGTGAAGGGTTTGGGGAAAGAGAAATTAGAGTCATGGAGGTCGGGCGTCACGTTGTCAGTATTGGAGAGATAGTGAGTGGAGTAGTTATGGCCGGTGGTTTTAGGGCCGATGGATAGTTGAGAGCGAAAGGCATGCATGGAGAAGTGAAATAGAGGAAAAATTGAATGTTGAGAAAGGCATGTGGCCCATCACGTATGAGGTGTTAGTGTAGTGGGTTGTGCTGTGGTGCCAGTAGGGATTGCCCGTTAGTGAATACACCCTTTCCCGTTCTGCAAATGGAAGCATTGCACAGTATTGTGATGGTGTTGTTGTAGCATTTTAGCTAGCACAGGAATGATACTGCTTCTTTGCTACAGTAACTGGTTCATTGCTTCTCTTCTATTTTTGATAGGCAAAAGTTCTCCAATATGAACATGTGTATGGCCATCAAAACTCTTTACCCCTGGAGTTCTTCTGGTAGTGTTTGCGAAGGAAAAAGTAGGAAAAAAAAAGAAAGATCGCTTTTGGCTGCCTCCCAATAACGCTTGTTTTAGAGTCTTCGGCTTGACTTTGTCATGCCACCTAGACGGGGGAATGAAAAGGGGTGATGACTTTCCCTCTATTCTCGTTCCCATTCCAATATAGCCTGAATGTTAATTCCTTTGGCAGCTTCACTATAATCAATTTATATTTTGAATTTTGCTCAGCCTCATGGTCTACTTGACTTATGGTGATAGGGTGCGCGCTGTAAGTCACTCAGAAATTGGCCTCTAACACCTTCCATCGTTGTGATGGCTGAGCAATTTTCAATGTCATTGGGATATTGCATTGCTTTTAGAATGTTGAAGGTAACTTGTTCATAATTGATTTGCATGGTGAGTTCTCCCCTTTGGACATTAATTAACGTTCTTCCAGTGGCCAAAAATGGTCTCCCTAGAATGATAGACTCCTCGCGATCAACTTTGGAGTCTATCACAATGAAGTCCACAGGAAATATGAACTTATCCACCTTCACCGACATATCTTCAATTTTTCCTTTTGGGTAAACGATGGATCTATCAGCCAATTGTAGAGTCACTGTTATGGGTCGTGCTTATCCTACTACTAGCTTTTTAAACACTACATAGGCATTAGATTGATACTAGCTCCCATATCACATAGACTGCTAGCTTTTTAAACACTTACATAGGCATTAGATTGATACTAGCTCCCATATCACATAGATTGCTAGCTTTTTAAACACTTACATAGGCATTAGATTGATACTAGCTCCTAGATCACATAGCGCTTTACCGCAATAGTTTTGGCTAATGGCACATGGGATTGTAAAATTTCCATGATCTTTCAGTTTTGGAGGAAGTTTATTCTGGAGAATAGCACTACTTTCTTTATTCATCGCCACTATCTTTAATTCACCTAGTTTTCTCTTTTTAGATAGGATATCTTTCATAAATTTCACATAACTAGGCATCTGTTCAAGAGCTTCCATGAGAGGGATGTTAATGTGCAGCTATTTCAAAACATCTAGAAACTTTTTGAATTGCCTCTATTAGCTTTGTTTATGCAACCTTTGAGGAAGGGGGGTTATTGTTTCAGTGCTTGTGATAGACTTGGATCTGTAGGTTGATACTGCGACCTTGCTATAGCTTCATATGCTCCCTCGGGAGCTTGTAATTCTGGCATCACGTGATGCTATGGGAATGTTGTAGCATTAGATGCATTGTTACTTTGCTGCAGCTCAGGAGTTTTGCTTTGTTCTTTGTGCTTCTTCAGTGGCTTCTCGCCCCTTCTTTGTTTGTCCTAATAATGGCTTGACATCTTCAATAGGTCATTTAGTTATTTTCTACTGCTCAACATTCTTACCACTTCTCAGTTTTATAGCTTTAACTTGTTCTTTGCCGTGATTCTTGGGGACTTCAATATCACTAGGCAAGGATCCAGAGAGTCTGTTGTTTAGAGAAGTAGCAAGTTGTCCGACTTGATTTTCGAGATTCTAAAGGGATACTTGCTAGCTATGTATAATGGCATCATTCTTGTCCATGTATTCCTTGAGCAGGCTTTCCATGGACAACTGAGGAGCTGGTTCCATACTCAGTTGTCTTGGTTGCTGATTGAATCTAGGGGGTTTTGAGGTCTGTTGGATTGCGAAGGACCACCAGATTGTTGTCCTTGCTGACCCCATGAAAAGTTGTGGTGTTGTCTTCACCATGGATTATATGTGTTAGAGTAAGGATTGTTGTTACTGCTCCTGTTATAGTTTCCCACATAATTGGCAGATTCAAGATTTGTTGAGAAGTAAGTGTAGAGATGTTCTCCTCTGCAGTACACACATGCTACCTGTGTGGGTTGCATTGATGGTGTTTTAGTAGGGATACTCATTGTCTTAATCATGCTGGCGAGCGAGGAAACTTGTGTAGTGAGGGCTGTCATGGTGTCGAGTTAGTGAACTCTAGCTACTGTTCTTGTGGATGGCAACCTCTTTGTTGGCCATTGATGATTGTTGATGGACATCCGTTCTAGAATTTCATATGCCCCACTTTAAGATTTCATCATAAGGGATCCATTTGCAGATGCAACAACTATTGATCTTGTTTGAGCGTACAAGCCTTTATAAAAAGTTTCCAGTTGTACCCACCGTTTGATTCCGTGTTTTAGGCACTTTCTTAGCAGATCCTTGAACCTTTCCCAGGCTTCATAGGTGGACTCGCCAGAGTGTTGATGAAAACTTGTAACATCTTCTCTTAGCTAGGCATTCTTAGTTGGTGGGAAGAATTTCAGCAGAAATTTCTCACCTAAGTCATTCCAAGAAGTAACTGAGTGAGTTGGTAGAGTATTCAGCCATGCTCTAGCTTTATCTTTGAGTGAGAATGGAAACAATTTAATTTTGAGAGCATCAAAAGGCACTCCTGGGATCTTAAAAGCATCACAGACTTCCATGAACATTCTGAGATGGAGATCGATGAGGGTCTTCTGATAGTAGTCTACTGCACTATCCTACTATCTGTAGCATTTGGAACATAACTGGCTTCAGCAGTGATGTCTGACAGAGCTATTGTAGAGTTAGGTCCATTCAAATTGGGCATTCCAACTCCGTAATAGCTTTATTCAAATCATTTTCATTGCCATCTGGTGGCGGTAGGGGTTGAGGAATTCGATCTGTCTCTATGAAGCAAAGGTTGTTTGTCTCAATCTCTATTAGGATTTCCTTGGTCTTTTGTCATGTGTATGGAGGTACTAGGATGATCTCTTCGTCTATGCCTTCAGCGCCTTTGTTTATGTTCGTTCAATCTTAGGATCAAATTGCTCAAGATCAGTAGAGTGAGATCTACGCATACATTGACGAAAGTACCTGAAAATGAAGAACAGAGAGAGTGAGAATAGTGAAACAAACACAACTTTTCAAAAAAAACAAAACTTACTAGCATAAACAATACTTTTAATCCTCGACAGCGACGCCAAAAACTTGTTGGTCAAAATCCTCTTATGGTAAGTGAACCAGTCAAACGAATAATAAAGTAGAAAGTAGAGTATCGTCCCACAAAGATTGAAATACAATTTATGCTGCTAGTTAATGATTGAAAATCGTGTGATTATAAAATAATAGTGTTGGATGGAACTACTAAATCTAACAAACTTAAATAAATAAAATGATCGTGAATACATATGAGAATAATCAGAGTTAAAATAGGTAGAGCTCAGATTTCCCCTTAATATGCACTTCACCCCTAGATTGCTTTAACCCAATGCTACAACAATGTATTGTAGAAGCTTCCACAATGCTACAACAAACTACCTACAACAAACTTATTTAGTTAACCCACCACTAAATTAACTGCCTCTCATTGGTTCAGATGAAGTGGTTGGAGGTGACTTATAGTAGGGACAAGAGTGGTAAAACAAAACGATACTTGCATATGGTGGTGTTGGGTTTATAATTATATGCCAAAACACGAAATCAAATTATGAATCAACACGCTCCAATAATTGTTGTCTTGTGTGTGATTAAAATATGTGTATGACTGAGACACATTCAGTTCTGATGACAAAATGGGGGAGGCACAGTTTGACATCACTCCAGTTCTTGATGAAGCTTTGAAAATGGGGTTGGTAGGCCTACCTGATGGAGCCCCCATCTGAACCATAAAGCCGAACCGGCAAAACCAGCTTGCAGAAAGGAGCCAAATTGTGTGGAAAGATGGCCAAGTTCTTCAGAACATGGTTCTTAGGCTCAAACATGCTGAGTCCGGTGAAGTGGAGCTTCAATTGCGTTTGATGCTTCCCACTTCTTGACGCTTCACATCATCCCGGTCCTTAACATAAAATTGTATTTGTAGTGCAAAATTGCACTTTAACTAGATCTTATATTCTTAAGATGTATTGTAAATACAAAGGCATACACTGAAACTTCATTAGAGCTCTGCGACTCACTATGTTTAAGTGTTTTTAGTGATTTGTCTTGGTTAACATGGTTGTAACTAAGGGTGAGGATTGAAGAGACTGTCAATCTGCTGTTTTTGTTGATCGTATCAGCATCAGATTAATATTCGTTGGTTATGTTTTATGGTGATAATTTAGAAAATAAGGATATTTTTTTAGATTGTAGGTAGGTGATTTAATGGTTTATGACCCAGAGAAATAACCCTGTTTTTAAAAAATTTAAAAATTTGTACAACATTCAGAATACAACAAATTTCACAATTGATCACACATGCTCTTATAGATTTTACTTGAGGCACCACTTATGTTGACAACCTGCGCTGAATGCCAATTTGTTTTTTAATAGGGAACCGAACACCTTTCCTTCAAACTGCTCCCATCCGCCAACCATTTGTCCTCCCAAAACCGAACTTCCAAACCATTCCCAACCTCCCAGCATAAATTTTCAACTACTTTTGGCCATAATCAAGCTAAGTTCTCCACATTGAATCGATTTAAGACCCCGCACTCCTTTAAAAGTTTCTCCCCTTCCATATTTGCCACTTAGCACTAAGGAGCACAAATTATTCGGCTTAGAGATAACATTCCAAGCCACCCTTCCTAATAAAGCTTCATTCATAGCTTCCAAGCTCCTTACACCTAATCCACCATTTTCCTTTTCTCTACACACCATATCCCACCACAAAGATGGATCTTCCTTCTCCTCCTCACTACCCCAAATAAAGTTTCTTTGAATTTTCTCCATTTGCATCCTCACTCCTGAAGGTATGACCGAATGCTGCATGGCAAACACCCCCATCTGATTTGTTACAGCCTGAACTAACGTGAACCTCCCAGCCAAAGACAAAGTCTGCTTTTTCCAATTACTTAATTTCCCTTGCATTCTGTCAAGCAGGAACTGGAATTTCTTCTTGTTCTCCCTTCCGGACATCACATGAGCACCCAGGTATCTTCCTAGATCTTCTCTTCTTTCAAAACCAGAAAAAGCGCAGATCTCATTTTGCACTCTACGCTCCACATTCTTTGAAAAGTATATGCTTGTTTTTTGTATACTTACTTTTTGACCCGAAATTGCCCCAAATTTCTCCAGCACATTCATAATCAAGTTGATCTGATCTAAATCCGCCTCACAAATGAGAAGTAAATCATCTGCAAATAGCAAATGAGAGATTTCCCGTCTTAACAGACTTTATACAACCCATCACAACACTTCTAAATTGTTTCTCAAAGCCAATCTCCTCCAAAATTGACTCAATAAATCCCCAACTCATTCTGTCATATGCTTTTTCTAAGTCTATTTTTATGACCATATACCCCTTCTTTCCCTGAATTTTCCCCAAGGAGTGCACAATTTCTTTAGCAACTATGATATTATCATGGATGCTTCTTTTTGGGATGAAGCTTGTTTGATATGGTGAGATCAAACAATCCATGAGTGGTTTTAGCCTATTCACCAGCAACTTGGATAAACCTTTGTAGATTACATTGCATAAAGCAATGGGCCTGAACTGACTTACTGATTCTGGATGCTCTACCTTGGGAATGAGTACCACCAAAGTGTCATTGATTGTCTCTATTTTCTCCGGATGTCTCCATAACTCCTTAATGCAATTGACTACCGATTGGCCCACAACACTCCAATTCTGCTGATAGAAAACAGCAGGGAAACCATCATTTCCGGGGGCCTTAAAGCCCCCCATTTGGAAGAAAGCTCTACGTATCTCCTCCTCCTTGACATCCCTACTCACATCCCTCAATTTACTATCCGCCACAGCCCCCCATTTCTGATTTGTGACCACCCAATCTCTGGTATTCACTTCTTCCTTAAACAGATTGTTATAATAGTCTTGGAACAATCTCACAATCTCTTCTTCCTCCTCCACCCAAGTCCCTTCGCTGTTTTTGAGCATTTTCACTTTATTTCTCCTTCTCCTTATTACAGTTTTTGTATGGTAGTACCTCGTATTGCGGTCCCCTTCTTCCAACCACCTCCCCCTTGACTTTTGGAACCAGCATACCTCTTCTTGTCTCAACGTGTGCATCAATTCTTCCTCTAACTCTTTTTCTAGTTGAACTAGAAAGGGATTAGAACGCCTACACACACTCCTTTGGATTCCATTTAGTCTATTTAATAGGCTTCTTTTCCTTCCCTCTATTTTGCCAAAAACTTCTCTATTCCAGATGATCAGATCTTGCTGCAACTTTCCCAAATTGCTATTTATATCCTCCCTTCCCCTCCAGCTGTTCCTCAAAAATTCCCCAAAGTTACTATGCATTTGCCACATAGCCTCATATCTAAATATTCTTTTGCTGAACCCCTGATTTTCTCTTTTAGAAACTACCAGAATTGGGTGGTGATCTGAGCAAACTCTAGGAATCACTTTAATCTCAGCCTCCTCAAAACTTTCCTGCCAAGAGATATTACACAGACACCTGTCCAGCCGCTTATAAACTCGTTCAAGACCTTCCCATTTAGGCCCTTTCCACGTAAACAAAGGACCGCTGGCCTCAACGTCAATGAAGTTGCAATCCTCAATCCATTGGTTGAATTTGTTGCACCTCACTTCATTAATTCTGCCTCCTCCCTTTTGTTCCAGCGGAGACCTAATCTCATTAAAGTCCCCAACCATCATCCACGGTTCTTCAATTTCACACGCCAAACTATGCAAAATATCCCAGATTCTATTCCTTCTTTGTTCATTAGGATGAGCATAAACCGCTGTAAACAACATTACCTCACCCCCTAAATTTAATTGACAGTGAATAAATTGTTCATCCATAATTTTCACATCCACTACTAGTTCCTCCATCTCCCATAGTAACCATATACCTCCTGAGAACCCCACAGCCTCCATCCTTACAGAATGCTTAAAACCCCAGTTTTTGATAACCTTGGATGCTGGATTACCACTTATTCTAGGTTCCAAAATCACAACTAAATCCAGCCTATATCTACGTTTCATGTCTCTAAGTACAGCTGCAAAACCTTTACTTGTTGCACCCCTACTATTCCATACTAATATCTTCATCATTAACAACTATAACAAATTAGTGAACAGGGTAAACATATACCTTTATCTTACAAAGGCAGGTGATACACCTCCCTCCTCCATGCACATGCCAAGCCTCTCAACAACCATTACTACAGATCCTTTGCTTATTGTATCCCCCGGATCCATATCTTCCTTTCTCATGACACTGGCCCTTGAATCTCCTGGGTTCATATTCTCCTTGGGGGGGGGGGGGGGGGGGGGGGGGGGGGGGGGGGGGGGGGGGGGGGGGGGGGGGGGGGGGGGGGGGGGGGGGGGGGGGGGGGGGGGGGGGGGGGGGGGGGGGGGGGGGGGGGGGGGGGGGGGGGGGGGGGGGGGGGGGGGGGGGGGGGGGGGGGGGGGGGGGGGGGGGGGGGGGGGGGGGGGGGGGGGGGGGGGGGGGGGGGGGGGGGGGGGGGGGGGGGGGGGGGGGGGGGGGGGGGGGGGGGGGGGGGGGGGGGGGGGGGGGGGGGGGGGGGGGGGGGGGGGGGGGGGGGAGGGGGGGAGGGAGAGAAAAAAAAGAAGCGCGGGCCGGGGGGGGGGGGGGGGGGGGGGGGGGGGGGGGGGGGGGGGGGGGGGGGGGGGGGGGGGGGGGGGGGGGGGGGGGGGGGGGGGGGGGGGGGGGGGGGGGGGGGGGGGGGGGGGGGGGGGGGGGGGGGGGGGGGGGGGGGGGGGGGGCGGGGGGGGGGGGGGGGGGGGGGGGGAATTTGTTTTTTAATAGGGATATTTTTCTATATTGCAGGTGACCTAATTAACCACGTTCAATCCAAAAAACAAGGCCCCTATTTGTTTTTGCAAAAATAATTACCAAAACTAAAATTTCAAATATATTTAAAACATTAAAAATAACGAAAAATTATTCATCATCAAGTTTCAAGTCTCATAAAATCATTAAACTGATGTGAAGTCCCAAGAGACTTGTGAACGACTTATTAGAATTTTGGAAAGACGAGTTTACACTTGTCATTAGTGAGTAGTGACATATTGACAAGTCAAGTCGCCTCAATTAACAAATTAGGCATAAGTCACGGTACCACCAATGACAAGTCAATGTGTCACTACTCACTAATAATAAATTATAGTAAACTTATCTTTTTACAATTTTTAATAAATCTTCCACATGTTCCTTGAAACTTCATATCAATTCGATGATTTTCATGAGTCCTGTTACTAATAATTTGTCTTCCTTAAAACTTGTGTAATTCCCCCTTAAAAATAATAATAAATTTCACAATTTATCACATATGCTACTACATAAATTTCACAATTTGTCCACCGTAAAGATTGTCTTCTGCATAGATATTTTGTCCCAAAGCCTTGATTTTTGGTACACGTCTTTAGTACTTTCCAAGAACAAAGAACCTGAAACATACTTCTTCGGCCTATGTTACACCACCTAGCTATAGCTTGTCGACTTTGTTTCTGGGTTAATATTTACAGATATTCCTGTCTTTAAACTTAATTAATTTTAATTTGCTCTATTTCTTCCATTCTATTCTCCTACTTAATATCCCCTGCATTAAATATCAAGTCTTGTTGGGTTTAATTTATATGTCAAAACTTAAAATGCAACATCCTCTATTAGTGTACTGTCGACTCATTCAAGTTGAAACTAAATTATACTACTATATGTCCGAGGTAGGAGAAATCTCTTTGGAACGTGGTGATACTTTTTGCCAAAAAGACTCCAATTTTGAGGACTTTTTTTTTTTTTTTAAAAAAAGAATTTTCCCCCCTCATTCAACCTAATCCTTCTTGGCGTAAATTCACATATAATTTATCAGGCCTGATTTAGATAACAAAGTACTTTACATTCTCCCCAAAATTATTGTAATTCACCAATGAATGTTTGGATCAAGTGGTTGTGAGTTATTCAACCAATAGTCTCATTTTTAAGTTTTAAATATGCAGCCGCGATTATTACTTGAAGGTAGTAAAGTCCCCCTTATTGTGGACCTATTTCCTGCGAATTAAACTAGTCGGTTATTAGAAACGCCACATACTGGTGAGTGATAATTCCAATAAAAAATTATTGTAATTCACATAGTGTGATTATTCTAGCCGTGTTTATTGTCCTTCGGTGTTATCTATTTATTTTGGTGGTCCTTTTTTGTCATTTCGCCAAAAATTAATAATATACTGGAGCAATCAGATTGAGCACTCTACAATAATGGATATGAATTTAACCCCCAGATTTTTTTATAGGCATTGAAAATAATTTAATTTGAGGTAGTGTGGGATATTAACTATGAACATATTTTTAAATCAAGATTTAAACCTTAATTTGTGGACAAGAGTCCTCCGTAACCCAACCTCATTGCTTCACGGTCAGAATGTTGAAAAGAAGGCAAACAGGACAAATAAGGGATAAGAGGTATTCCAAATTCAGTAATTGCGGGGCCCAGCCCATAATTTTGGGCCAATAAATCTTCTCAAGATGACAAAATTTCCTCCTGTCGGTAGGAATTTGAATAAGGGTTACGGTGTAAAAAATAACATGTGATATTTTTAAAAGTGTATTCAACAGTAAATGTTTTTTTTTTGGGTGTAAACATAATTATGCAGTTATAAAAATGGAGGGAAAAAAATATTGATTGACGGTTAGCTTGACTTTTTTGTATTTTTAAGGTTGATATAGATGATGACTCAACTAAATTTCATCTTGGCTGACAGTGGAGAATTGGAGAAAATTACATAAAAGGGCCCAAATAGTTTTGAAAATTATAGAAAGGCGGTAACGGCGGCGAGGAGGTGGAGATGGGCGGCCAAATGGGTAAGATTAAGATTGAGAGAGAGAAGGACTGAACTATAATTTTCAAAATATCTATGTCATTTTCTGTAATTTTCTCCAGTTCTTTATTGCTAACTGGGATGCAATTTAATTGAGTCATCGTCCATGTCAATCTTAAAAATACAAAAAAATCAAACTAACGGTCAATGAGTATTTTTGTTTCATTTTTATAACATATAGTCACTTTTACAAAAAAAAAAAAAAAAAAACTCGGTGTTAGATGCACTTTTAGAAAAACCACATGTGTAGTTTCAAAACCTTAAGCCTTTGAATAACTACTATTTCTCTTATCAATATTATGATCAAATTACCAATTTAAATAGTCACTTTTGTAACATATTCAAATATTTATATATAATATAAAATTTATTTATTTATTTATTTTTTGGCCGAAAATATAAAATTTATTATCAATATGAATTTATCTAATAAATATATAATTTATTAGATAAATTCATATTGTTCATAAATCATAGGGTAAAATAAGATTCTAGCATATTGATGTTATTTATTGCATCCAACACTCATTTTACAGGGCGAGACCATTTCAATCAATCACTTGGAGGTTATACATTGATTTAATCACAAAATAAAAGCGCACACATATCCTTACTCTTCTTCCGTTTTGTTTTGTTTTGTTTTTTTTTTTTTCTTGTTGGGGGATGGTTGTTCTGCTTTACCTCCAGATAATCTTTGCGGACTAAGAAGTTGCACGTACGTTACCCTGTCTCCTTATAGACCGTACTTGACATATGCACGCCATAATTTAATAGCAGAAAGGTCAGAAGTAACGACAAAAATATGGGGAGGTTAATCTCAATAAATATGCATAATATATAGGGTTAAGGTGTAAATTGGCCAATGAAATATTAAACCATCCAGGAGCACCGGACACAGAAATGTTTTGAAGGGAGCAAAAATACCAATTAACAATTGGAAGAGGGAGCAAAAATACCAATTAAGAATTTAAAACTTAGACGAATTGACCAAAATGAGGATTGTGTTACTTTCACAAGTTTTAAATTGTTCATTGATATTTTTTATTCCTTTAAAACATTTTTGTGCCTGGCGTTCTTAGCGTAACACTTTGTTAATCGATATATATATATAATAATAAAAAGACAAAAAGTATGATAATTATATTCACCAGTCATGAACAATACATGTATGTATGTATGTATGTATGTATGAATGTTTTAAGCGTGGGCCAGCCTAATTAGGGTTGAAGATGGTGTGTGTTCTAGCACAGTGGAGAAGCATCGAAACTTTAGAATCTTGGGATGGCAATGAGGCCACGCAAGCTTGGCCTCCCCAAATTTGTACACAATGGGACATTAATTATCTGTTACACTAACAGTTTTGTTTCTTCTCATGACTTTACTGTGAGAGTGATAGGATAATATATTACTCTATATATAAGCTTATAGATATCTGTGCGTGTGTATGTGTATTAAGTGGGCATTAAGTACAAGGCTTGAAATTAATGGAGAAGAACGCAGGTGGTGGGTTGAGGAAAGGGACCTGGACCCAAGAGGAAGACGAACTTCTCAGAGCTTGCGTTCACAACTATGGAGAAGGAAAATGGCATCTTGTTCCTCAAAGAGCTGGTACCTATCTATATATTCACATACATCTCACACACACACATTCATATTGCTTAATCTATATATATATTGGTTTTGCATTACAACTTGCAGGCTTGAAGAGATGCAGGAAAAGCTGCAGAATGAGATGGTTGAATTATCTGAAACCCAACATCAACCGAACAAGCTTCACTGAAGACGAGGTTGATATGATTCGAAGGTTCCATAACCTCCTCGGCAACAGGCATGCATATATGCCACCCCCTTCTCTCTCTATATATATGTAATACCCAAGTGACTAATTTAACTAGAGAGATTAAAGAAACTAAATAAACTACTCCACAGTTCTAATTATAAGATCTAGTTGATATTTTTGTAGAGATTAATGAAGCTAATTAAATTACTTTTGAGTGTCTGTATTTTTATTTTTTTTCTTCAAACTAATTGGTCTGATTAATAAACTAATATATAATCTAAGGATATACAATATATGAAATGATTAAGTAACTTATTTAGTTTCTTTAATCTCTCCAAAAAAGGTCAACTAGGTCTTATAATTAGGACTGGAGGTAGTACTAAATATTTATATTTAAAACCTCCTTAATATGATAGCTAATTGGGGATTATATTTTGTCATAAATATAAGACGCTAATCCACTTTATCTCATAAATTTATAATTTTTTTTTTCAAACTATCCCTATTTTTTATTCAAGATTATCATGATGAAATATAATATTTTCAGTAAATCAACCTATATTTGTTATAAATAACTAACGCAAACTATTCAATTAACTCTTTTATTAAAAACTAGATAGGTGGTATTATTTTTTCCTAAATAATTAGTTTGTCTGACTTATAAATTAATATATAATCTGATGATACACATAAATATAGAGAGATCATATAACGTATGTTATAATTAAGTATCATATTTTATTTCTTTAATCTCCTCAAATTAGTAAGCTAGTCTTATATTTAGAACTGGAACTAACTAGTATTGTATATCTTGTTCTCATGTAACTTAGATATAATTAGTTAAGTGAAAGCTCTTTGTGAATATATATATAGATGGTCATTGATAGCTGGAAGGCTACCAGGAAGAACAGCGAACGACGTGAAGAACTTCTGGCACACCAACATGCGCAATAGGAAGAAGAAAGAAGAAAGGCAAGAGACGAAAGCAAAAGAGGTGGCGATGCATAATAATGTAGAGAATACGACGACAGAAGAAGTAAAACCGCAAGTAGTGATAAAACCTCAGCCTCATACTTTCTCTAAGAATTCGCCGTGGCTGAGGAGAAATAATAATAAGAAGAAGGTTGTTTCTGCAAGTGATGGTGAGGCAGCAGCCAGAACTAGTTCAGGTGATTTCAAAGAGGGTATGTATGCAGAGGCATGTTCTGCTGCTGATTTTACTCAGAGAGATCATCTTCAGTCTGAAGAGTGGTGGGAGAGTTTAATGGACAAAGAAGTAGATGAAGGGCAGTTTGGGGATTTCGCTATGGAGCTTTGGGACTATGACTTTCTAAAACTGGGAGGTCCATTTGGGGAAGGCAAGAGCTGTCGGGGTCACTGTTCTGGTAAGTTCTAATAATTGGGATTCTCCAATCTCTTTGGAATTCAAAGGTCATCAAATCAAATTTCTATATATGATCGAAAATATAATCAAGTATGATTCTGTGTGACTTGGGTTGATTCTTACTTTCATGCGCACTCTTGTATTAAATGACATACACAAGTGGTATATTTCAATTGTTTTTGTTTGTTTTCTTTATTACTTCCTCCGTCCCTACCCTATATATAAGGTCCTTTTAACTGAATTACAAGATTTTAAGAAACAATTAAAATTAGTTAAAAGTAAAAAATAAATATACAAGAAATATAAATTATTTTCTAAAAATGCCACTATTTATGAATCGAGTAAAAAAGTTGAGAGAATGAGAGACGTCTTGATATAAAATGGTAATAAAACGATTTAGGTAAAAAAAAATACTTTAATTATGTTAAATATTATATGATCAAAAGGAATAACAAAAATAATTAGAATATTGAGGCATTACAATTAGACAGGTGAGCTATTAGACCTCAAACCCATTTCACGTAAGATTTTCTAGATCTTATCCTTCCAAAAGAAATTCATGATTCTGGTTTGTCCTAAGTTCTTAATTTCCACAACGTCCTTAATGTGACCTTTGTACTGAAAATAAAAATTCCCCATTTGGTAAAAAAAAAATAATAATATGAAACTATAATTTATATATAAGGAAAACCATTTTCCAGGTACCTTAATTTTTAATTTGGTACTTGTATGTTTGTCTCTCGTTATTAAATCATTTAATTATCAGTGCTACCACTAGTACATATTCCGGTGTAAAATTTCCCCGTGGTAAACACTTGTAAAGAAGAATTGTCCCTTACACCTACAAAATACAAAAGAGTAGATTCGAACCCCAACAATTAATCAAATACTTAAATATAGTAGTTTAAAGATTACAAATTGAAGTTATGTATAAAGTTTAGAAAATATTCTACCCCAAACCAGTACTTTTTTTCTTGAGAAGTGAAAGAGTATTACATTTATTTTTCTAACGTATACATCGTAATTAAAATATAAAAGAAAATAACGAAACAAATTCTTTCTTGTATTTATGCCCGTACTAAAACAAACTCATGTTGCCTGCTATTCTAAACTGAAGTATGCATCATAAATTGTGTGTGTGTGATATTAATATATAGAATTTCTTGATATTGACCATTGTTATAGAACCAGGACCAGGCTGGCCGGTAAACTGGTTCAGTCTGAATAGTAAACCGGTTTATTTTTATTTTTTAAAAAATTTGATTTATTTGATTTTCTTTATAATTTCATATTAGTAGTCCTGAAATCTTCACTTTCCTACTGGTTTGGCCTCAGGTTAATTCCGGTTTGACTTCGGACTTACCCACTGACCCTGAATCCAGTACTCGATATTGACTCTTCCATAGCTGCTCTTGAAAAGATTAAAATGATGGTAAAAAAAAGAAGGCTTTTTCAAGACTAAAAGAGTGAGTGAGATTTTCGAAGGCATTCCATTTAAACGCAAGTTAGAAGCTAAACTCGATCTTCAACAACACACTTAATGCCTCGGGAACGGAGAAGCGACGAAAATGCCCTTATAGGACATAAGTAACTTAGGAGAATTGTGAAAATCCTAAAAGGCAAGAAAATAATTATTAAAATTAAGAGAGTATATTGCCTCTAATTTTGGTAATTTAATAAATTATAAACTTGGCAAAATTAAAGAAGAATGTTCAAAAAGTATTGAAATGACCAAAATGTCCCCGTAAATTCTTATATAATGCATAAGTCATGAGATGCTAATGTCGGTATGTAACATCCCAATTCCAGAGCCAATTTTTTTTTTTTTTTAAAATCAGAGTCGAGCCTTGGAGCGTAAGAGTAACTGATTCCCATTAAAACGGTAACCAGAGTGTAATACAAAGTTGATACAAAGATCCTATCGTTCTCATAGGTAATTACGGAAAACGATAAAGTGACATCTCCGTCTCAGAGCTCACTCGTGCTACATGCCCTCCAACTATGAGCTCACTCGTGCTACATGCCCTCCAACTATGAGCTTACTCGTGCAGCTTGCCTCGATCTCCGATCCGTGGTCCTCCTAACCCTGAAGCTATAGCTGAGATTCAATTTATCGAATTGAATCTCATTTCGGCGTGAAACTACTTTCTCGACTTGAAAATGGCTTGTCCGACAAAGCACGTTGGGACAGAATTAACAAAGAAACCGACGTCCTATAAGAGTAATATCACTTTCATTAGTGATTTGGCATTATAATCGGTATTTTAGGTAAAAATTACCATTTTGCCCCTATGCCCCTAATTGGCGGAATTTCGCAAAGACTTCTTACTCTTACAAATTTTCTTCCCGAAATTTCGCGTAACTTCGACGCAATTATGATTTTCGAAATTCTAGACTAAAATAGCCCTATCATATGATATCTAATCATACTTTGAAACATAAAGGCTACTCTAGCATTACTACTCTAACTATTGAAAGAACTACGAAGATTTCAACTTTCTGGGACTCAATCCCTACTATGTTTTTACCTCGTCAGCATATTTTTCAATGCAATGAGGCCTAAAAATCAATAGTAGGAATCTCACTCTCTACTTGCTAAAACCATCAAACAATTCTACTAAACTACCGAACTAGAAAGCTAAAGACTAAAGACTAAAGACCGAAAGACTTACCCGTTGAAGACTTCTGAAGAATTTTCCCTGAGCTTCTCTCTCTACTTTCTCACTCAAGGATTTCGGCCAAGAGGAGAGGATTTTGGTGTGAAGATTTCTCAAGGGCAAGCATCCTATTTATAGACTTTTCAAGGGACAAAGTTGGAATTTTTGAAGTTGTTTAAGCCATGGAAAATCAAACATGAATTGGTGTTTAATCCATGACCAAGGGAGCATGCTGCACGAAATTCAGGGCTGATGTGGCTGCCTTGGAGTGGTCCAAAAGTGGTGATTTGGGTTGCTTTAAACCCGGTCTAAGAGAATTTCCCCGATCGGTACCCGATTCGCGTGATTTCGGAAAAATCTTAAACTTCTGGATTTACAACTTTGAAACCATTTCCTCACTCATTAGAAATGTCCAAGTTAACCTAAATTTTGATCCCATATAGGGCTCCAACAGTCCAGTTGAAGTTTTCTCGAAAACGTGTCCGAACGTGTCCTGTCGAAACTTGTTTTTGGAAACATCAATCTCTTCAGAAAAATTCACTGATTCCAAATATGTCAAGATAAATTCAAACTCATTCCTAGATATTGAGTTAGAATTTATTTTCTTCATTTCCAAAAATATGCCTATATGCATTTTTCCCTATTTTGTTTTATTAGGAAAATGCACAAACGGCTTCCTTTAATTTACTTCCTAAGATAATAACTCACTGATCAATATTTGATCCTAACTTTGGAAATCCCATTCCTAGATCTCTAGATAGAATCCGCTTTCCTAATTTCTAAATTACTATTCACATTTTTTTGCTTTAATCAATTATAATAATAAAATAATATCAACTTGCCTAAATGCTATTATACTTATATATATATATATATATATATATATTTATTTATTTATTTATTTTTTTCTCATTTTCTTGGGTCCAATATTTCGGTCAAATCTGATCCTTTTTATTTAAATTTTCGTTTTAATTAATTCATTAATTAATTAAGAATATATAAAATAATTATTTAATAATTATTTTATATAACTTTACAAAATTTCCCTATTGGTCAATTCTTGTATTTAGGCTTAAAAATACCTAAACTCAAATATTTTTCTCCAAAATTTCCAATTAATTAGTAAACACGTTTTTACTAATTTTAAGCCAATAACCACTAATTTTAGGGTTTTACATAATTATTTCATAATTCCCTTTGCTTAAGCTTAAGTAATTAGTCAATAATTACCTAATTACTTTATTATCACTTGTTGCTAATTTTCTTAATTAGAACAACTCATTACCTCATAACATTTGCATTGACATTTGTGTTTTCATGTCTCCTTTATTATATTAGAATTTACAAGGGTATTTTAGTCATTTCAATGCTTTTTGAGCATTCTTATTCAATCTCTCCAAGTTCATAATTTATTAAATTACCAGAATTAGAGATAATATACTCTCTTAATTCAATTAACCATTTTACTACATTTTAGGATTTTTCATAATTTTCCTAAGTCATTTATGTCCCTTAAGGGCATTTTCGTCATTTTGGCACTTTGGCCCTTAAACTCTCTAATTTCCTAGAGATTTTTCCTTAGAAAGTAAGATAATCATAACCTAGTGTTTGACACCTCATATTCACCTACTTTTTATAGGTATAATTTTACCCAATTATGATACGAAGTTTTAGGGTATTACACAAGACAAAAGTAGTGAGATAATAGGTTATTCTAATTAAGAAAATTATCAACAATGGTTAAGAAATTAATTAGGTAATTATTGGCTAATTGTTTAAGCATAAACAAAGGGAAATTCAAGGATAATTATGTAAAACTCCATAATTAGTGGTTAATGGCTAAAAATTAGCATAAATATATTTTCTAATTAATTGAAAATATTGAGAAAAATAAATGAGATTAGGTAATTTTGAGCCTAAATATAAGTATGGACCAATGGGAAAAAGTTATGAAAAATTATGTGAAAATAATTAAAATAATAATTAAACTGGACATATTTGGAATCGGTGAATTTTTGTCCAGTGTTGATGATTCCTAAGTTCGCTCCAAACCGACACGTTTTTAGTGAAACTTCGGGACCGACTGTTGGAACCCCGTATGGAATCAAAAAGTTATTTAGCCTGGACATTTCTAATAAGTGAGAAAATGTCTTCAAAGTTGTAATTCCGGATTTTGGGATTTTCTCGAGATTACGCTACTCTGACACCGATCTAGTAAAACTCATAAAGCAAGATAGTCATCAACACATGACAACTTTTATTGACTATTAGGGACTAGGGGTCGGCAGGAAGGGTCTTGTGGAGGAGAAATGAAGCAAAAATTCTATGGTGTAAATTGAAAGAGAAGAAATTGAAATTACCCTTATGCCCTCACAAAATTTCTATAAATAGGCAAGCAAGCCTTTGAAATTTCACACCATTTGCCTTAGCAAATTCAAAACATAGAGAGAGGTTTTAGAGAGAGAAGCTCTAGGGGAAAAAGGCAAGCTCGGGTAAGTTTTTCTGGCATCGAGCTTTAAGCTTTAGGTTTTTTTTTTTTAGAGTTAGAGTAGAAATGCTAGATTAGTCTTTAATCTTCCTAGTATGATTGGATATCATATGAGAGGGGTATTTTAGTCATTACTTCAAAATCATGGTGGGGTCGAAGTTCGCAAAATTTTGGAAGATTAGAGTCAAAGTAACGAAGGTCAAGCGAAATTCCGCTCGATTAGGGAATAGGGCAAAATGGTAATTTATACCTAAAATGCTCGTTATAATGTCAAATATTGACAAATGTGATATTTATCCTTATAGGATATCTTTGATCATCGAACCGTCCCGACGTGGCGCTCGTTGGATGTTTCATTGCCGCTTTTCCGTCGAAGTACGATTTTCCGCCGTAAGTACCTACGCTCGTCAACGAAGGTACATTCGCGTGCATCGTAACACTAGCTCGATGATTATTGAATGATTATATGTGATAATATGTTATGTGAATGGTTTGGTGCCGAAGGCAAGGCTAGTCTATGCGGGCGTGCCATTTAGTTGCCGTAAAGCTCATGAGCCCCATTATAGACACTTACCTGCCATTCCGTTCGGTGCTATTTGCACCGTGTCTAAGGAATCGTACTTAGATACACCGCGTCTATGGAGCCGTACTTAGATGCACAAAGGGACTATAGAACCGTACTTAGATAATCGATTACAACTTTATTCGGTTATGACATAATAATGCCGATATGTTTTCCTAGCGGCGAGGACACGACCGTACATCGTGGCACCCGTGAATGGTGCAGACGGACTTAACGTTACATGTTAGTGTAGTTGTTATTAAATGATCGATCGACGACCGCTTGATCAATGCCGTAAAATTAGTAATTCCCGTTGTACATATACTGTTTGTAAGCATGAGGTTAACCGTTACCTGGGGTCCGAATGCATTGGACCTCAGCTCTTACCATAGCTTCAGGATCCAAGGGATACAGGAGCGGGGACAAAGGTAGGGAGCTAGCATGAAGATCGGACGAAGACGCTTTAGTTTTGTTGTACTTACGTTAGATGTAAACACTCGGAGGAATGTACACTTTATGAACAGCCGATACACTGTTATCAATGTTATTCAGCACTCCTTATTATGAAAAAAATTCCTTCGCTCAAAACTCGATCAAAACGCTATAAAAACAAATTGTGAAACCGGGTGTTACATTTTGGTATCGTAGCTGCTCGCATCGATCGCTTTACTTGGCATGACTCTAACTATGTTATAAACAAACCGCTGGTGCCGAAGGAAGGGCTAGTCTATGGGTAAGTCATTCGGGCCGCCGTGAACTCCTGGTGAGACTTCCCATGATAGACACCTACCTGGCCAATAGGTTTGAGTAACGGTTAGGTTCAATGCCTTTCTATAAAAGATCATATTTTGGAAAATGAGTGCTGATAACTCTGGTGTTATGTTCTAGAAAGGAACAGGAACGATGTTCCCTCTGGCCAAAGAAAACGTACCAGTGCGTATGTCCGTAGTTCCCAAGTTAGTAGGGTTAGGATTGAACCTAGCGCGTATGACCGTAGTTCCCGAGTTGGTGGGGTTAGTGTAACATCCCCGTTTTCCAAAAGCAGTATAAAATTTTTTTCCATATAAAATCATCAGAGTAGAGCAACAGAGCGATTGAGTAACTGATACTTGTATTTAGAATGCCGTAAGTCTGGCTGGTTTACAACTCCAATAGCATGTATACATATATCGCCCAATAGCATGCGATATATCGCCCATAGCAAACATGAACATATAAACAAAGACATAGACATACCACATAGCTATAAGCTATCACATACAATACACCTAGCACATACATGCATACCATAAACATCAGATTAGTGTTACAAGACGCGAACGTACCTTCACCGTGTAATGGCCAAACGTCCGCCTTCTAAACCCGACTCTGACCTCCTGATATCCTATACGCTATCGCCGGATTATTCCTTTTCCCATAATATCACAACTAATATTCTATCTCTTAGAATAATATCAAAAAGTTTATTTCCACCCACTTTGACATTTCTACCCTTGGGGTATTCATTATTACAATTTTGCCTCTTACATTTTCTCAAAAACGAAATACTGAATTTCTGGGCAGATTTTCCAACAACTTTGAAAAATCATAATTAATTCTACAAAATTCGAAACGAGGATCCGTAAAATTCCTCGAAGTCCTTAGGATGTCTAGTTTCAAATAAAAATATTAATTTTCGCCCAGATTTCCTGATTCATTCCCAGGTTTAAGGTTTCTAAACTCTGCCCAGAATTTCGTCTGGAAAAAATGGCCTAACTTCAAGGATTTATATCTCCTTCTGTAGAACTCCAAATGATACATATTTTATATATTTGGACAGCCCCACATGTCTAATTTACTCATGTAAAATTTTATGATTTTTGAAGATCAGGTGATATATAAAATAATATCTTAAATAACGCTGCCTTCAAAAACTTTCAACCGTAAATTTTGTCAGAATTTCGCTACTTTGATCTTCAATCCTCAAGAACTTTGTTCTACCATATTTTCTATTATATTTTCGAAATAATAACATTTCTAACCATAAAACATGATAACAACACTACTCTTGAATCTTTAAGATCAAAGCATAAACTAATTATGACTACAAAAGCTAAAAGACTAGCTAGAACACTTACCCTTGAAGAACACTCCTTCACCCTTCTTGCTTCTCACTAGCTCTCACTTCTCTCTACTCTTGCTTCTCTAAAACTCACCTATTTGGTATGAGTTGGTGTGAAGAATGAAGAGAGGATTGCTCCCTATTTATAGAAAAACTCAAGGACCCATTTGGCATTACAATTTGCCCAAAGCTCCCTATGCCATGCAAAATTCATGGCTTAAAAGGGGTTGATGTCATCCATTTTCTTACTCCCTCATTCTTGCCTTGTTGGCCCTTCCATTCTCACAAAATCTTTCCCACACATGTCATATAATTTTCCTTGCTTTGTTGGCTAATTCAACTTCACATATTCTTCCTATCAAGTGACGTGGCCCTCTCGTGGATCAAGTGTTACTTTTGTTGACTCTTCAAAGTGATTAGAAAAGCTTAATTAACCTCCTAATCAAATGATTAATTGTTCTAGTATTGCACTTCTCATTGATTAATTAGTCTACCCCATAATCTAGCTATTAAAGCATCATTAGTAATTTAATCTCATATTAGAGGTTTTATTTAATTAACTTTGGATATCTTCTTCATTCATGTCTAAATAATTAGCCATTAATTACTTTATTAATCCCTTTCTAACTGTTGACAATTTTCTTATTTAGTATTAATCATTAACTCATAATTTTTGTATTGACATTTTTGCTTTCATGTCTCCCGCATTATCTTAGCATTTACGGGGTATTTCGGTCATTTCCTTACTTTTGAGTATTCTTCTACAATTTCTCCAAGTTTGTAACTTAATAAATTGCCTAAATTAGGTACAATATCCTTCCATATTTCAAATAGATTTTTACTTGCTTCTTTTATAGCTTTCACAGGTATTTATAACCCACAATGTGTTTAGGGACCTATTTGCAAATTATCTAATTTTAAGAGAAATTACCTTAACAACAAGGTAAACTCAATACAAGGTGTTTAAAACTCATATTCACCTATTTTCAATAGGTATATTTACTCATTTATGATATTTTCCCTAAGTCGATTTTAGGGTATTACATTATTAGTCGATTGGCATACATCCACTTCTTATTCAAAGACCCTATCATGCATAAATCATTTAGAAACAATAAACCCAATTAAAACCCAATAATCATCCACGCTCAGAATAAATTCACGAAATGTATAATGTATGAAAAAACATGAACTTTATGTCAACTTGGCTTGAAATTGAAGGAAGAAAACTCTAAGGTTAAACGGAGGTCTTTCACAAAGCTGAAAGAGCTAGAGATTTTGATCAAGTGAGAAAGTTTTCAAATGTCAAACTGATTGGATGTTTTACAAACAAACCTCGTTAAGCAGTTTTTAAGGTCTTACAAAACAGTTGGTAAGAACTGCTAATAGTTTTATTTTTATAATGATTATATTCAAATGACCGTGAGGTATCTTATTAACAAATCTTTAGTGTAAAAGGTCTTACGTAATTTTAGTTGGTAAGAACCATTAATTATTGTTTTACCTTTATAACGATTCTTTTTAGTTATTGTAATACCCTAAAATCTGACCTATAATGAGCATCATAATTTAGTAAATAATACCTATTGGAAATAGGTGAATATGTGGTGTCAAAACCTTGTAGAATACTTATTCTATTTTCTAGGGAAATTTCTAATGAAATTAGAGGGAATAAAGTGTCAAAATCCCTAAATGCAATTATGGGCCATGAAATGCCCTGAAAATATTATGATAAATCCTAAAAGGCAACTAAATATTTATTAAAAATTAGAAAGTATGTTGTCTCTAATTTAGATAATTTTTGGGATTATTTCCCTTGGAAAATAATAAAGCAAAATTAAATATTATTTTGGGGAGCATACATGGGACATAAAATATCAATATCAAGAAATAGTTGTGAGATAATAATTAATCCTAATTAAGAAAATTGTCAACAAATAGTAAGTGATTAAATAAATAATTATTGGCTAATTGTTTAAACATGGATTAAGGAGATGTTTGAAGTTAATTATATAAAACCCCTAATTTGAGATTAATGACTAATGGAGGGTGAAGATTAGCAAGAGAATAATTGTTAATCAATTTGAGATGATTAAGAAAATGTGTTAGATGAATTATATAGAGTCCCTAAAGCATAATCCTTGTGAGATAAAGGAACCAATGGGAGAATTTCTAGGTAAAATGAATATGAGATGATTAGAGGATAATATGAATTAGTTGAGCAACAAAAAGAAAATGGAAGAGGGGATGGGAAAACCAAATATAGAAGAGAAATAGAAGAAAATGTAGTAAACTTGGTTAGGAAGTTGTTGAAAAGTCAAGCCAATAAGAACATATGAAGAGAGGATATTTGTGCAAGTTGGGAAGCAACACCTTTTGCCAAAAGATGCCATCATTTTCAAAATTATGAAGAGAAAGGAGAGAGAGAATGTTGAATAAACTTGTGTGAGAAGTATGTGCAAGTGGATAGAAATAATAATAAAGAGAAGATATTTGTGGAAAAGCAAATAGGATAAATGAGAACCGATAGAAAATAAATCCTACCTTCAAATCCTTGAACTATGTTGCTAAGGTCGGACATATTAGGAATCAGTGAATTTTTGTCCCGAAGTTGGTGTTAACGGAAGTCATTTCCGTAATCGACTTGTTTAGCCGAAAATGACTCGTGAGGGCTAGAAATACCCTTAGTGGGATCAAAAATTTAGTTAGCCCTGATACTTTTAAAGAGGAAGTTTAGATCTTCAAGGCTATGCTAAGGAATTTTTGAGATTAGTTAAGATTACGCGATTAGAACACCGAACGTGGAACTTTATAATTCACAAAGCCATTTTAGAGGGAAGTTAGAGAGAGGAGCTCCTGAGAAGTGAGAGCAAGAAGGAAGAGGAGGTTCTCGCACGGGTAAGTTCTTCGGTCCCTAGTCTTAAGTACTAGTTTTGTTCGGTAGTTATAGTAGAAATGTTAGTTTGATCTTTAATCTTCCAAGTTTGTTTAGATATCATGTTTTAGGATTAAATATGATATTTATTTTTAAAATATGTTGGAGTTAGAGTTATGGCGAAATTTCGGAAGATTAGAGTCAAAGAAACGAAGTTCTGGCGAAATTTCGCCGATTAGTAAGTGTGGGTAAAATTGTAATTTAGGACTAAAGTATCCGTTATAATGATTGATCATTAATGAATACGCTGTTATCCCTATAGGATATCCGTGATTGCGTCGACCAACAATGCATCAAGTTCCACAACGAAGGTACGTCACAGCACCGTAACACTAACTCTGATGGTTATTGTATGCGTATATGTATTATGTGTATTGTATGCCTATTGTTGTAGCCGAAAGCTCCGTGATATCTTTATGTACCGTTGATATGTTCACGTAGCTAAGGGCCACACATTTGCCTGGGGCTTATGTGCTACCTGATACGTTTGCTAAGGGCCACACATTTTATGTGTCACTGGGTTACGTTTTGCTAAGGGCCACATATTTTATGTGCTATTGGGATACGTCACTAAAGGCCACACATCTTATGTGCTATTTGGGAGATGCTTGTTGTACATTTGTTGTGTGCTCATATACCGTCTATGCTGTGAATATTTGTAAAACATATGTTGTATACGTAAACATGAGGTTAATCTGCTACCCGAGGTCCTATGACGCGCTGGACCTCGGCCTAACATAGCGTCGGATCGGGAGAACCAAGGAAGAAGAGAGGGAAAGCAAAGACGCTTAGAGACCCTACCAAGACTATCTTTTGTTGCTACGACGCTGGGATCGCTAGGAGACACTTTCTTTTGTTATGTACTTACCGCCTTGTTAGGAAATAAGATTAATGTACCGTTTGGTTGGCACTTTCAATATATATATATCGCTACTCTTATGCTCCGTGCTCTACTCGATGATTTGATGAAAATTTTTATATTGCTTTTGAAAACTGGATGTTACAATCGTGAGGTATGTTATTTATTTGATTTAATATTTGTTTCTTTAATAACAACCGTAAGGTATGTTATTATTATTTTTATATTGGAGCGATAATTACATTAATATATTTTTATAAATAAAACTAAAAAGAGAAAATTTTAAAATCTACTCATCATCTTTAGAGAAGACAAGGAGGAGCCCAGAAGTGGAGGCAATGAGGCAGTGGTCGCGGTGGAAGGTGGAGGCTGAGGATAAGGAGGAGGAGAAGGTGGAGGTTAAGGAGGAGGAGGAAGAAAAGTAAGTGGGGGTAGAGGTCAGGAAGAGGAGGAGGAGAAGGTAGAGGTCAGGGGACTATTTTCCAAAGATTTCTTTAGCGCATCACTTCATCATGATGATAAGGAGGACAAAAGAAAATTGAGGTGAAGAAAACGTATGAAAATTGGAAGTTTAAATAGATTGGAAGTGATGCGGCGTTGGAAGTTGAAGGGATTAGTCCGCATGCAATTATGTTCTTTTTCTTGCGCTTATGAGTTACATGGCGCTCGCTTAAAAAAACCGCCATTTATATTTGCCTTCATGATGGTTGTTTTAAAAGAACAGCTTAAAGAATCATTATTTATTTTATTTCATGACATTTTTTTCCCTAAGAATTGTGGATATGTTCTCTATTTTTTTAACAATATATTTAAAACGACAAAAAAACATAATGATGGCGAGTAGCCCGATGCATTATTGAGATAATCGTGCTACTTGTTACCGTGAGGAGTAGCTAGGATCATTTAGGATCATGGCCAATCCCATACTCATCAAGTACAAGATTGACCTTCCCTGTTCATACTCAAGAGATATAAAGAAAGTGTCCTCATGGCATGGTCAATGTACCTCGCATGCCGCAACATTGCCTCCATTTGTGGAAGCATAAGATGTGGAGGCGGATGTTGGGGAGGAGAAGTAGGTGGTGGAGGTTGGGGAGGAGAAGAAGGAGCAGGGTAGAGGATGATGTTGAGAGCTTTCGCGCGCTTCTTCGCATGACATTTTATCTTGGCGATTGAGAGAACAAAAGGAGGATGATTTAGAAAACATAGGAAAAACAAATGGAAATGGGGAGTTTAAATAGACATCTTGAAAGGGCAGGGAAAAAAGACATCATTGTATGCATTGAAGTTGAACATGACGTAATGAAAGGGTACCTAATTTTCCCGACAATCATCGAATAATGAGGAGGCACCCAGAGTTAACGTGGGGAAGAGGAAAGGTTTTGAAATATTTAATTAACATTTATTAAATTAAAACTGTTAAGTATGTTAGTTTAATTTGTAACCACATTATGAAGTTGCTTTTCTTCTTAACTTTTTTATATATATTTTAAAAATACAATAGTGGTGTTCAGTCATCACAACCATTATCATCCTCTTCCTCCTCATCCGCCCTCT
The DNA here is from genome assembly GCA_025563575.1 of Acacia pycnantha. Taxonomy (NCBI): domain Eukaryota; kingdom Viridiplantae; phylum Streptophyta; class Magnoliopsida; order Fabales; family Fabaceae; genus Acacia; species Acacia pycnantha. The sequence goes on along the minus strand of JAMWYP010000088.1, from coordinate 1,018,251 downwards.
CTTTATCCTCCTCATCTGCTTCTCTTTATCCTCCTCATTCTCATCATCATGGAAGGAGATGAAAGGTATGACTGCAAATCATATTCAACCTCATTATGATGAAGTATGAAGTTCAACTCCGAAAAAGAGAATTTGATGAAATCATGAATAGCCATTTTAAGTAACAAGTACATGTTAGGTGTCCTTGCAGCCACCATTTGCAAGGTCTCCACTCGAAGAGGTGCCGAATATCTCCTCCTCTATGCATTCCCAACTTCAAAGCATCAAGAACTAGAAAATGAATCGCTCGAAAAGATGTTAAATTTCAAATGGAAGATTCTCAGTTGGTATTTTCCTTCTTCTTTCCTTTTCTATAAGCAAACACTCTCACCAATCAAGAATAAATCTCAGCATCCCATTACCGAAATCAAAATAAATTAGAAATAAACATATAAAGCATAAAATTGCATTGTCAACGTACATGGCCCAAGAAGTCCGATAGAGTGAGAAAGGGGAAAAAGAAGAAAGAAATTTAGTAACAAGGAGAGAGAGCGTGAAGATTAAGACGTTGAACAAGGGTTTAATAGTGAAAAAAATTGAGATATAAATAAAAAATGACGAACAGATCGGCTTTGATCAAAGGAGATGTAGAGAAGTATGCACGTCAATGATTCAAACTAACAGATTTTTTTGGCATTTGTTAGAATCCCTAATAGATTCAAACTAGCAAGAACATTGTAAATGTCAGTTTCTGTTACTGCTCATTTTCCTCACAAAAGACAACTCTAGCAGAGAGGAGGATAGGGCCGTGACAACTCGGTAGAGAGGAGGGCGAAGGTTGGAGAAGAGGTCGGAGGTTGTGTCTAGGGTCGGAGAGGCAGCCGGACGATGTGATTGCAGGTCGAAAAGAAGAAAGAGGCGGAGGCACAAGAGAGAAGGAAAAAGAGGCGGAGGCATGAGAGAGGACGAGAGGAGATAACTAGGGCCGGATCGAAACAGATGAACATTGAGAACTTTTCAACAACTGTTTTTTTAAAATTAGTCGTGGAAAATACCATTTCCATGACTTTTTTAAAAAACGGTAGTTGAAAATATTCCTTTCAAGTGATGGTTTATCTAGAAACAATGTTGAAATATAAGACAAAATTTTAAAAATGACACTGCTTCTTTTTAACTTCTATTTTTAAAAAATAGACGTTGATTAGTGTTGTTAAAAGAACCTTTTGTAGTAGAACTAGGTAAGAACATGGTCAATGTGTTTGAGTAGTGATTTGTATTGATGAGACTAGAAATATGTTTCTTTGTATTAATGGGAATGCATTAGAATAGCGCTAAGTGAATTGGTTGTCAATCTTTTTATTATGTATATACTTCTATGTTTCTTTTTCTATGTATAAGGCACTACCAACATGTTTTACCTAAATTAAAACCTCATTAATTCTACCTTAACATTTAACCCTTATTTACTTTATACACTTTCCAAGAAGATAACACTCTACACAATAATAAATAAAGGGTAACGTACATTCATTTAAAAATTTAATAAAATGACTTATAAATAAGACCAAATAAAACACTCTCTAGAGCACCCTCTTTATAATTAATTAATTTAGTTATTTAAAAACATGTGTATTGTTTTCTCTGAAATACTCCTTTTAATTATTTGTGTAATTGCGACCACCTTTTAAAGATGTGTAAATTATGTGTAAATTATGAACAGGAGACAATTTATTTCATCCAGAGAAAATAGGTGATAACTTAGGGAAAACGATAAGTATAAGGGAAAAGTGGATTGAAATATTATATTTAGTATTAAATTCAATCATCAGCTAACTCTTATATTAGAGATTGAAGGGAGTGATATATATATATATTATTTAAAAAGAAGGTTAATAGCATTTTTCAATTACAAAATAAGGTTAAGGGTCAATTTTGTGCTAGAAGTTTTCACCAAGGACAATTTTACCTTAGAAATTTTTCAGTGGGCAACTTTGCCCCTTAAAGTCTTAAAAATGGAGCAATTTTGCCCCGCCCGTTATCTTAGTTAATTTTGATAGTTAATTGACCAAACATACCGAGTTGACAAAGGCATATCTTATCAATGTCATTTTTGTTAAGTGTAAATTTGCCCCGAGCTTTAAATCTAATTTTGAAAAAATAAATAAAGTAGATGGCTCATAGACTTCCAGGAAAATTTGCATGATGTAAATGACATGTGGATTGCCAACTCAGTATATTTGGTTAACTAATCATCAAAATTAACCGAGATAACAATTAGGACAAAATTGCTCCCATTTTGAAACTTCCACGGCAAACTTCCCTACTCCCGAAAACTTTCGAGGCAACATTTTCCTGGGTGAAAACTTGTAGGGTAAAATTGCCCTTTAAAAGTAGATTCGAACCCTCAACAATTAATCATATCCTTAAATATAGTAGATTAAAGTTACAATTTGAAGTTACATAAAAGAAAGTGTAGAAAATATTGTACTCCAAACCAGTATTTTTTTTTCTTGAGAAGTGAAAGAGTATTGCATTTAGTTTTCCAACGTATATATGTCGTAATTAAATATAAAAGGAAATAATGAAAAATTATTTCTTGTATTTGTGCCGTATTAAGCCAAGTTTATCACTACTACAAAAGTAGATTTAACGACTCTCATCTAACGATCGATTAAATGAAAACAAACACAAAATGAGGCTATGACATTTTGAAATTTTGGCAAGAATATTCAACGACTGCTTACATAAAATGGACGTTAAAAGTAGGCGATGAGAGTTGTAATTTTCTGCTTACCTTTAACGCTCGTTTCATTAAAAATCTGACATTAAAAGTGAACATTTAACATCTGCTTTATAAAACATACGTTAAAATTTAATGTCTATGTTATAAATCGATAAAGAATGTTGTGGATACAATGCCTAGTTTTATAAAAACAATGCTTGTATCCCATATTTTTATCTATTTCCCTAGTATGGAGCCTAGAATTTCGATAGTTAAGAGACGAAATCTAACCGTATTTTCATTTAGTTAGTTCATAATTATATATATATATATATATATATATATATATATATATATATATAGCTATTTTCTAGTATGTAGTCTATAATTTCAATAGTTAAGAGAAGAAATCATCCGTATTTTCATTTAGTTAGTTCCTAATAATTAAATTTAATAAATTAAACAAGATATCTCTTATGTGTGTGTGTGTGTGTGTGTGATTTTATCCCATATTTATAGCTATTTTCTAATATGTAGCCAATAATTTTGATAGTTAAGAGAAGAAATCTAATCATATTTTCATTTAGTTAGTTCCTAATTAAATTTAATAAATTAAAAAATATATCTCTTTTATATATATCTATAAAAATATATCAATATCATTTAGTTCAAACCTTCCTCATGCCACTTTATTTTAATAATTATTTTGAGTTCCAACGATCGGTTTTCCAAAACCAATCATTGAAACTCTTTTTGTTTTAGATATTTCAACTTCAATCTCACGCCTTCAACATTTTATTGTTCCCTCTCTTCCATATTTCTCTAGATATTTCAACTTTAATCTCGCTACCGACATTTTGTTGTTCCCAATCTCTTCCATAAAATATAAAGTTTTCTCTTCAAAACCCAACAAGCATGAACGCCTTCCTTAAATTTGAATGCAAACTTTCAATAAGAGTCTTGAGACCCACCCATCTCCGTCGCTGCACCCAATGGCCCTAGATCTATCATTTGCCACGGCTTAAGATCTCTGTTGCGGATCCGCGTTTCTCTATCTCTCCTAACTAAACAATATGTCGAGCAACGATCCCGAGCATCGTGAAGAGGAGGAAGCCCCCACAGGCGATGATGAAGATGCGAGCTCTATTTCCAGTGCTTTCTTTTGTTGAAAATTTTGAATGGATAGTTCCATTGTAGTGTTTTTCGCTCTATTTCTTGGTGTTTTTTTTTGTCTTCTATTTCATTCAATTAAGACTTGAGATGTTTTATTTATTTTTCTTCTTATTTTGTACTTTATTGGACATGAAACGCTCTATTTCTTTCGTCTAATCTTGAATGGTGTTGTTCATCGCTCATTTTCAATCCATTCTTTTCTCACGAGGCTTTACCTTGTTCAAATTGCGCCTTATATTGTGTTTACAGATTGTTCTTATGGACTACCTAACATGTGTGCATGTTGTGGATTTGTGGATCTACAATGACTTTCAACGATTGTTATTTGTTTTCAAATGTCAAACTGATTGGATGTTTTACAAACAAACCTCGTTAAGCAGTTTTTAAGGTCTTACAAAACAGTTGGTAAGAACTGCTAATAGTTTTATTTTTATAATGATTATATTCAAATGACCGTGAGGTATCTTATTAACAAATCTTTAGTGTAAAAGGTCTTACATAACGGTTAGTTGGTAAGAACCATTAATTATTGTTTTACATTTATAACGATTCTTTTTAGTTTATCGTTGTAATACCCTAAAATCTGACCTATGATGAGCATAATAATTTAGTAAGTAACACCTATTGGAAATAGGTGAATATGTGGTGTCAAAACCTTGTAGAATACTTATTCTATTTTCTAGGGAAATTTGTAATGAAATTAGAGGGAATAAAGTGTCAAAATCCCTAAATGCAATTATGGGCCATGAAATGCCCTGAAAATATTATGATAAATCCTAAAAGGAAACTAAATATTTATTAAAAATTAGAAAGTATGTTGTCTCTAATTTAGGTCATTTTTAGGATTATTTCACTTGGAAATTAATAAAGCAAAATTAAATATAATTTTGGGGAGCATAAGTTGCCCCATGATTTTTAATATTTTACGTGGGACATAAAATATCAATATCAGTAAAATAGTTGTGAGATAATAATTAATCGTAATTAAGAAAATTGTCAACAAATAGTAAGTGATTAAATAAATAATTATTGGCTAATTGTTTAAACATGGATTAAGGAGATGTTTGAAGTTAATTATATAAAACCCCTAATTTGAGATTAATGACTAATGGAGGGTGAAGATTAGCAAGAGAATAATTGTTAATCAATTTGAGATGATTAAGAAAATGTGTTACATGAATTATATAGAGTCCCTAAAGCATAATCCTTGTGAGATAAAGGAACCAATGGGAGAATTTCTAGGTAAAATGAATATGAGATGATTAGAGGATAATATGAATTAGTTGAGAAACAAAAAGAATAGGGAAAAGGGGATGGGAAAACCGAAATATAGAAGAGAAATAGAAGAAGAAAATGTAGTAAACTTGGTTAGGAAGTTGTTGAAAAGTCAAGCCAATAAGAACATATGAAGAGAGGATATTTGTGCAAGTTGGGAAGCAACATCTTTTGCCAAAAAGATGTCATCATTTTCGAAAATTATGAAGAGAAAGGAGAGAGAGAATGTTGAATAAACTTGTGTGAGAAGTATGTGCAAGTGGATAGAAATAATAATAAAGAAAAGAAGATATTTGTGGAAAAAGCAAATAGGATAAATGAGAACCGATAGAAAATAAATCCTACCTTCAAATCCTTGAACTAGGTTGCTAAGGTCAGGACATATTAGGAATCAGTGAATTTTTGTCCCGAAGTTGGTGTTAACGGAAGTCATTTCTGTAACCGACGGCGTTTAGCCGAAAATGATCAGCAGGCTAGGAAATACCCTTAGTGGGATCAAAAATTTAGTTAGCCCTGATACTTTTAAAGAGGAAGTTTAGATCTTCAAGGCTATGCTAAGGAATTTTTGAGATTAGTTAAGATTACGCGATTAGAACACCGAACGTGGAACTTTATCGGTAGAAGCTCATAAATCCAATATTACCTCAAGAAGTATTTGAGGTTTATAAGCATATCCGATTAGAAACACTGAGCAGGGGAATTAATCGGTAGAAATCCATAAAGGAGATATGGTGACATCATTTTTGAAGAGGATAATGAGAGAGAAGAGGGGGGGGTCAGCCAAGGGGTGTGGATGGTGAGGATTTGGTTTCACAAAAACCCTAGATCCAAGGGTTGTAAATGAAGAAGAGAAAGTTTGAAAGAACTACCAAAATGCCACACAAGAATTCTATAAATAGGCCTCATGATCATTGCAAATCTCACACCAAAATTGCCTTGGGCAATTCGAAACATAGAGAGGAAGTGAGAGGGAAGGAGTCTTGGAGAAAGAATAGCAAGGTTCTGGGTAAATTCTTCGGTCCCTAGTTTAAAGTTCTAGTCTTAGTTCGGTAGTTCTTAAAGTTCATAGCTTAGATGTTGTTTTGATCTTTAATCTTCCAATATATTGTTGATATCATGTTTTATGGTTAAATATGGTATTTATTTCGAAAATATGATGGAGAAAGAGATATGACAAAATTTTGGAAGATTAGAGTCAAAGCAGCGAAGCTCTGGCGAAATTTCGTCAGTTAACAAAGTCAGGGGTAAAATAGTCATTATGACTAAAATATCTGTTAGGATATTGTTTGATTAATAAATACGATATTATCCTTATAGGATAACTGTGATCACGTTCCGATCGACAGACGTACCGTATTTCGTCAACGAAGGTACGTACGTTTGCGTACTAGTAACACTAACTCTGATGTTTATTGTATGCGTATATGTGTCATGTGTATTGTATGCTTATTGTGGTAGCTGATAGCTCTGTGGTATGTTTATGTACTGTTGATATGTTTACGTTTGCTAAGGGCCACACATCTGCCAGGGGGGCTTATGTGCTACTGGGATACGTTTGCTAAGGGCCACACATCTGCCAGGGGGCTTATGTGCTGTTGGGATACGCTTGGTTGTTTGATACATTTGTTATGTACTTTTGGGATACATTCACTATGGGTGACACATTTGTAAGGCTGCATTCGCTATGGGCGGTACATCTGCATTGGTTGTGTGTGATAAATCTGTTGTGTGCTCATGTACTGTTAATGTTGGGAATATCTGTAATCCATATATTGCGTATATAAGCATGAGGTTAACCGTTACCTGAGGTCCGGTGCGCGTTGGACCTCAGCTCTTAACATAGCTTTAGGATCAGTAGGACAGAGGATAAAGGCAAGCAGCACGCATAGAGACCCGGCTGAAGACTTTCTTTTGTTATGTACTTACGTTTATGATAGACATAAGGATTAATGTACCGCTACTGCGATTAGCCAGACATCCGACAGTTGGCATTTTGAATATATGTATCAGTTACTCTCTTGCTCCGATGCTCTACTATGATGATAAAAAAAAAAATTATTCTGCTTTTGAAAATGAGATGTTACACTTGACATAACCTTATGTCAAGTGACATGACAAACGATAACCCCATATATATATACATACATATATATATAGACACACACACACACACACATATATATATATATATATATAAAAGTTTCAATCAAATCTAGCTGAAATATCATATAGATTCAAGCCTATCTGCTTAACAAATTTTTAATTAAGTCAAGAGGAATGGTTAAGGATAGATGAATCTTGTCAAATGACCGTGTTATTTCTTACCTTTTTTGCCACCTCTTTTTTCACTGGAGATTCGAAATTGAAAATCATCAATAGTGTGTAAAGCATCTTTGAAGGGAAAGAAACATTTTAAACTGACCATTCTCCAAGATCACAGTCAAGATTTGAACTTCAATATTCGAAGTTTCATCATGAGCTCCACCAATGACATTTTGTCAAACAGATCTGGGTACAGATAAAAGTAGGAACAATTTGAGAGATGATACCAAGAGTATTTGACATGACCACTAAATATCAATTTTTTATAAGGCCTTTATTCTAATTTTCCCTATTATCATTAGCATGTTCCTTCTCAAAACTGTATACAAGGAATGCCTTGCTTCCTTATAATGTTTGGTTTGAGGGAAGGGGAGGGGAGGGGAGGGGAAAAAAAATGAGAGGAGGGAAATTTTTTTTGAAAATTGAGTGTAGTGGGGTCCACATATTTTCCTCTCCCTCCTTTTTTTCTCTCCCCTTCCTCCCCTCCCCTCCCATTCCCTCAAACCAAACATATCATACGTCAATGCCAAAGCCACCTCGATTTGGATTTTAATATAAAAAATCTAGCTACATTATTCTGAAAATTTGATATATATATATACAGGAAATTTGATAATTTTGTGACCATTCATATGTACAGATCTGGAGAGACAAGCCGAAGGATGGAGGGGATGGATAAAAGAGGATGAGATTAGTGATTAGAGATGATAGAACGAGTGAGGAAAAGGATATACAAGTAAAGTCATCAAATTTTAAAATCATAAATGGGAATATAAGTAAATTCCTTAATCTAACATGTGGTGATTAGGAGTTTTATCAAAAGTATTGGTCTAATCGATTTCAAGTATTTCCATTGAATTTAGTGATTTTCTGAAATATATATTGGTCCCACATCGCCAGTGACAAACCATCTGGCCTTGCAACTGGCACCAAAAAATACCACTTTAATTTTATCTATAAGTTTATTTTGATTAAAAATTTTGATATTTGTTATAAGTCTAATTTCCGAATGATAAATGCATTTTTTACTTTCTTGTCTCTATTAATTACAATAAACAATAAAATTTATTCATGTTGACTTTTAAAACCAATTATAGATGATGACAAAATTAAAAATTTAGTCCACACGTAATGAGAGTTAACTCTCTTTATTATATGAGAATTAGTTAATTTGAACTTATAAATAGGAACACTCATGAAAAGCATTCTTGCCTTGTATTTATTGCCTTGAAATGTACGGTGGCTGGCCCAAAAAGAAAAGGAAGTGTACGGTGGTTTGGTTATTTCACTTATTGCCCATTTATAGAAGGATAAGATTTCTTAGATGATTGGCTAAGGTGAGATTATTAGGTTTCTTAGATGATTGACACGTATTGCAGAGTATTAAAATATCTGTACTCTGGGGGGACAACGAAACAAACATTTGCGTTTCTATATGTACTAACAAACAATATTATCAAAATTGTGAATTTAAGACGTAACCTTTATTATGAATTTGATTCATAAACTCGTAGTCGTTTGCTATTATGGTTTAATAAGTATTTATAATATATAATTAAATAATTAAAATATAAAAAAATTATATTTTAATTTAAATATATTTAAGTGTAAATAATTGAAATTAAACACATTAACATTCATAATTTATCTTACTTAGAAATTTATATGTAAAGTTATTGAACATGATTAAATAAAAAAAAGAAGTTAACATGAGTATAAAAGGGAATTAACACGATTTTGAAAGTTAGAAACAAAAAAAAAGATAAATTCGGTGTGTAAACTTACGAGTTTATCTGAACTTACAACTAGCATGAGTTTACTAATTAATTACTCGACTCGATTTTGTAAGATAAAAACATAAAAATAGTAAATTTGGATATTCAACTCGTGAGTTTAACAACAATGCTAACAAATACAAATGACAACTATCCAAATTATATTCACAAAACTAATGGTTAATTTTATTTAAAAGTAATAAATATGTAATAAATGTAATTTTTTAAATATAATTTTATTTATGAAGATGATATGTGTGAAAAAGAATGAGTGCAAAAGGAGATGAAGGAATGAGTGAGAAAAATAGATGAAAGAGATATCAATTAATTTGTGATAAAAATAAAAAAGAGTGCATTAAATTTTTAGGTAAGGCCAAAACCAAATTATACTCACAAAACCAACGGTTAATATTATTTAAAAGTAATAAATATGTAATAAAATATAATTTTTTAAATATAATTTTGTTTATGAAGATGATGTGTGTCAAAAAGAACAAGCGCACAAGGAGATGAAAGAATGAGTGAGAAAAAGAGATATACAATTAATTTGCGATAAAAAAAAGTGCATTAAATTTTTAGGTAAGAATAAATTATTGGTTATACCATATAGCATCAATTTTTTTCCGGTGATATATATACACATATTATTAGGGAGAATTACACTCAGGTCCCAAGGAAGGAAAAAAATTACAAAAAGTCCATTGAAATCATAAAATTACAAAAAAGTCCCAAGAGAATTTTTGTTGTAAATACATACATTTTGTGTTGTAAATACATACAAATATTTACAACAGGAAAATTATATATTTACAACAACACGAAAAGTAATTTTCATTCCGTACAAATAATATAAAAAAAGTCCCAAACCATTTACAACAGGAAAAGTATATATTTACAACAACATTTAAACACCTGACCATTTACAACAGAAAAAGTATATATTTACAACAAAAAAAGTATGTATTTACAACAACATTTAAAAAATTCTGTACAAATAATATCAAAAAAGTCCCAAACCATTTACAACAGAAAATGTATGTATTTACAACAGGAAATGTATGTATTTACAACAAAAATTTCCTTGGGACATCTGGGTAATTTTGTGATTTTAAGGGACTTTTTTGTAATTTTTTTCCTTCCTTGGGACCTAAATGTAATTCTCCCATATTAATATACTAGAATCATTGGCGATTTTTTATTTTTTTTTACTAGCATCTACTTTATATGAAAGAGTGTTGCTTATAAACTAGAAGGAAGGGAGTATAAAGTAACTTGTTTTTTAGTGCTTGTGCTATTACTAAATCATGCAAAACAAGATGTTAATTAAAATTAGTTTTTAGAAATGTTAAAATTAGTTAAAAACAATAAATATGTACAGTATTTTTCTTTTAAAATACTCCTTCTGGTTCAAAATGTAAAAGTCAAATACCTACTTTACATTTATCAAAAAGTTTGTTAAAAGTGGTTAAAAACAATAAATATGCAAGATATCTACTTTCTTTTGTCAATATACTCTTATTTATTAAGAGAATAAGTAAGAGATAATAAATGGGAAAAATGAATAAAGAGACCTTAAAAATCCGCATCCAAACAGGGATCTATGTTGCCAGGGAATGAAACCATCAGGCATTAGGCACTAAAGAAAACAAAACTTCACCAGAATCAACATATTTGAGCCTAAGAACCATGTTCTAAACCACTTGGCCATCTTCCCACACAATTCGGCTCCTTTCCACAAGCCGGGTTTACCGGTTTAGCTGTATGCCTGTAACGTCCCATTTTTCAAAAGCAGTATAACAATTTTTTTTCATCAGAGTAGAGCATCGGAGCAATTGAGTAACTGATATATATTCAAAATGCCAACAGTAGTGTGTCTGGCTGGTTATAACAGCGGTACGTTATATGAGTGGTTCAAAAGTAATATACAACAACGGAAAGTCTTCAGCCGCAAAAAGAAATCTTCTGCCGGTTCTCTAAGTGTGCTGCTTACTCTTCTCTTCGGTCCTCGGTCCTCCCGACCCTAAAGCTATGTTAAGAGCTGAGGTCCATTGCAATCGGACCTCAGGTAACGGTTAACCTCATATTTACATATACAGCATATGGACTATAGACAGTCAACATCAACAGTATAAGAGCACATAATACAAGCATCTCCCAAACAGCGTATCCCGGCGGCACATAGGCCCCCTGAAGCGTATCCTGGCGGCACATAGGCCCTTAGCAAACGTACCCTAGCAGCACCTAGGCCTTCTGAAACATACCCTGGCGGCACCTAGGCCACTAACAAGCGTATCCCAATACCCAGCAACCATAACAACAGTACATAAACATACAATACACATAGCACATACACGCATACCATAAATATCAGAGTTAGGGTTATTAGTACGCGAACGTACATACACCAATAGTACATAAACACACAACAAACATATAGTTACCATTCATCACATATAAGCATACATAGACATCAGAGTTAAGGTTACCAGTACGCGAACATACATACCTAAACATACAACAAAGCTATCAGCTACCACATACAATACACATATAACATATATGCATACAATAAACATCAGAGTTAGTGTTACAGTACGCGAACGTACCTTCGTTGACGATATGTGGTACGATAGTTGGTCAGAACGTAATCAGGGATATCCTATAAGGACAATAGCGCATTTATTAATGATCAAGCATTATGACAGACATTTTAGTCATAAATGACCATTTTACCCCGACCCACTAATCGGCGAAATTTCGCCAGAACTTCGTTACTTTGACTCTAATCTTCCAAAATTTTGCCATAACTCTAACACCAACATAATTTTCGAAATGCATATCATATTTAACCCTAAAACATGATATCTACAATATATTGGAAGATTAAAGATCAAAACAACATCTACCCTAGAACTTCAAGAACTACCGAACGAAAGACTAAAGCTTAAGACTCAGTACCGAAGAAATTACCCAGGGCTTCGCTACAAATTTCTCCAAGCTCCTCCTTCTCTCTAAAACCTCTCTCTATATTTCGAAATCTCTAAGGGAATTGGTGTGAGAATTGCAAAGAGATGAAAGCCCTATTTATAGGAAAAGCCCATGGATATCAACCCTCGGATCAACTTTTCATCAACGGTTGAGATGATGAAGATGTGGCCTTGTGAATATCACTCATTTTCCTCTTCTCTCCACCACAAAAAATGTCCCCTATGTCATCCCATGTCACCCCCATGATGTCACCCCCTTGTTTAACAAGTTTCCTACCGATAAGTTCCCTGTTCGGTGTTCTAATCGCGTAATCTTGAAGAATCTTAGAAATCCAAGAACATAGCCTCAAAGGTCTATTCATCCTCTTTAGAAATATCTAAATTAACTAAATTTTTGATCCTATTCAGGGCATTCCGTTGCCTGCCGAACATTTTCGGATAAACGTCTTCGGTTACGGAAATCGCTTCGGGTAATGTCAACTTCTGGACAAAATTACACTGAATCATAATATGTCCAGTTGTTAGCAACCTAATTCAAGGATTTTGAGTTAGGATTTATTTTCTATTGGTTCTCATTTATCCTGTATGCTTTTTCACAAATATCTTTTTTTTTTTTTTTACTTTTTCAATAACTTCTTCATTAAGTTTTCTATTTAATTCACTCAATTTCCCTTCCAATTTCTTCTCAAAATTTTGGTTTTCATGGCCCCTTTTTGTTGAATATTCAACCTTTTTAATTACTTAAATTATTCCCTAATTAACTTAATTAATAATTAGTCCATTGCTAATTAAACCCTTATATACCACCTTATTCATTTCCTAAACAATTAGCCATTAAATACTTATTTAATTACTTACTAATTATTGATAATTTTCTTAATTAGAATTAATTATTATCTCACAACTATTGGACTGAAATTGGTATTTTATGTCCCATGTAAATTATTAAAAATCATGGGGTCGTTTCGGTCCTCCAAATACTTTTTGATTTTTGCCCCATTATTTTCCAGGGAAAATAATCCCAAAATTTTTCTAAATTAGAGACAACATACTCTCTAATTTTTAACAAATATTTTATTACCATTTAGGATTTATCATAATATTTTCAGGGCATTTTATGGCCCACAATTGCATTTTTAGGGATTTTGACAATTTATTCCCTCAAATTTCACTAGAAATTTCCCTAGATAATACGATAATTATAACTCCAGATTTGAGATCACATATTCACCTATTTCCAATAGGTATTAATTACTAATTTATGATATTTATCATAAATACGATTTCTAGGGTATCACATTTCTCCACCCCGTTAAACAAAATTTCGTCCTCGAAATTTGCACTCTACCATCTAAACTCTGCACTATCTAAACTTCGGATTATTAGCTTCGGATCTTTACTCTATCTCAGGTTCGACTACAAAGATCTTGTCATATCGTACCTTGATATATAGTGTTTCCCGAGGCGCCCACACACCGCGGTCAACACCACAAATACCAAAATGTCGCCATGGTTCCCATACACCATGGCAACACAAGATATCATAAATGTTTCCATGGCGCCCATTCACCATGACAACACAAGATACCTCCTACTCAATGACACGATCGCGGTCGGATTGTAATAACTAAGAAATGTGGAACGCGTTATGGAGGCTGTCTGCCTCCTCTTCTATCTCGGCTCCTGCATCGGCCTCTGGGAGCTTCTGCTCCTCTTAAATTCGCCATGTCTCGTTCTTTTCAGAAACGGGTACGGAAACACGTATCGGAAGTTCCTCTACATGAGTCAAATACTGCATGTACTTATCTTTGTTGGTCTTAGAATTTCGTCTGGCGTGACCCAGCTTCACATATAAGCTCTGTGCTAGGATAGAATTACCGTCCAGTACAAACTGGCGATTATCAGAATTTATCAGAGTTATCAGAGATATCAGAGTTATCAGAGTTATCAGAAATATCAGAGTCTGCGTCGGAGTTTATATCAAGATCTATGATCTTTGGATAGTCGAAGTTGTCAGCTACCGATGAATGACGTGAATTATCAGGGTTATCAGGACTATCAGAGACTGATATCAGGGTTATCAGAGTTGATGTACCGACAGAAAGTGGTACACCGGTTCAAGATGGTATACCGGTTTAGAATGGTATACCGAAGTAAGGTGGTACACTGACCTAGGGCTATATCAGTACTCATTTTCAAAACATGCTCTGTAAAAAGGCGTAGAGCCTAACTCCGTTACTCAAACCAATTGGCCAGGTAAGTGTCTATCATGGGAGCCTCACCGAGTTCACAGCGACTAAGTGGCGCACCCACATAGACTAGCCTGGCCTTCGGCACCAAAAGGTTTGGAATAACTTAGTCAGATCTATGTCAGGACAACTGCTCTGATACCAAAAATGTAACATCCCGTTTTTCAAAAGCAGTATAATAATTTTTTTTCATCAAAGTAGAGCATCGGAGCAATTGAGTAACTGATATATATTTAAAATGCCAACAGTAGTGTGTCTGACTGGTTATAACAGCGGTACATTATACGAGTGGTTCAAAAGTAATATACAACAACGGAAAGTCTTCAGCCGCAAAAAGAAATCTTCTGCCGGTTTTCTAAGCGTGCTGCTTACTCTTCTCCTCGGTCCTTGGTCCTCCCGACCCTAAAGCTATGTTAAGAGCTGAGGTCCATTGCAATCGGACCTCAGGTAACGGTTAACCTCATATTTACATATACATCATATGGACTACAGACAGTCAACATCAATAGTATAAGAGCACATAATACAAGCATCTCCCAAACAGCGTATCCCGGCGGCACATAGGTCCCCTGAAGCTTACCCTAGCAGCATGTAACATCTTGTTTTCACAAGCAGTATAAATTTTTTTTTTTCATCAAACATCATTTGTAAACATCAGAGTAGAGCACCGGAGCGATTGAGTAACTGATATATATATTAAAATACTCACGGTAGCATGTCTTGCTGTTTAAACAGCGGTACAAGAGTGTTTCAAAAGTAATATATAACAGAAAGAATACTTCAGCCGGGTCTTCTATGTGGCCTGCTTGCCTCTATCTTCGGTCCTTGGTCCTTCCGACCCTGAAGCTAAGTTAAGAGCTGAGGTCCATGCATCAAACCCCAGGTAACGGTTAACCTCATGTTTATATACACTATATATGTACGATAGACATTCATAGACTTTTGGCAACATTTACTACGGTCAGACATAGGGTATACATATCAGATATGTATGACAATAACAATATAGTCGGATGCAAGGTTAAGGTGACGGTGAAATATCACCTAGAGGGGGTGAATAGGTGATCTTATCAAACTTTTCACAAGATACACTTGAAAATAAATATCCAGAGTAAGGGAAGAGAAATGGACACGAAGAGATTTATACTGGTTCGGTCTAATACTTTGACCTACGTCCAGTCCCCAAGAACACCTTGAGATTTTCACTAACTCTTCAAACACAAGTACAATTACCCACTCTGTAACTTATGATGATCCTTTCACACTCGGACTCACTTCCCCTTACAAGTTGTAATCGTACACCCTTACTTAAGGTTCCACAACCTTAAGTTTGAACAACTGAAATAATGAAGGTGTTTAATAGCTCCTCACGAGTGAATAAAATATGAACACTGAAGTACTATGGGTATCCGAAGATACTAAAGATTATTGAAGTGGTTGATCACAGTAATACAGAAATGTATATATTGTATTCTTCTGAGATGTTTATTGAATTGAATCAGATGGGCTTTTATAATGTTTCTGATTCATGCCAATGGGTGACTTCGAAGATAGCCGTTGAGTCTCGTCGACTTTGCTGTTTTCCACTTTTTGCTCTGTATTGAAGGTTTAAGATCGTTGCATCATTTAGTGTCTTCCCTTTATCTGTACAGGAAATCACTCTGAGTAATGGCCATATCAAATGCTTCCAAATCGAAGGATTTCATCTTCTTAATTGTTGCTTTGTTCGTTGACGCGTGAAATCGATCTTCTGATTTCCTGTTCCGTCAATCAAGGGTTGTTACCTGTAACTCATTTAAATAGAATGATTAAAAATAGAAATTAACGAGTTTGAATATAATATGTAATAATAGTGTTTCAATATTTATCAGAAGGAAATCAAATCAGAGATAGCGTATGAGATTCTGTTCGTAACGTTTGATGCTCGAGCAAGGTATATTTTGTTGCTCGGGCAAGCCTTTCAGAAAAACAAAATTCCTCGCTGATGCTCGGGCAAGCTATTATGTATTCTCGGGCAACCTTCTTTGGAGTCTCATGAAAAACGATTCAGATCGTTGTTGCTCGAGCAAGCTATAAGGGCATGCTCGGGCAAACCTTGCACAGAGGCGAGAATATCATTTTGGCGATGCTGCTCAAGCATTTTTTTACCTCTGCTCGAGCATGGTGCTCGAGCATGCCTTTTACTCTGCTCGGGCATGACTCTTCAATTCGCAAATCCTTGCTTTTGGCTCGATGATGCTCGGGCATGCCAAATGCTCTGCTCGAGCATGACTGTCCAATTTGCACTTCAATTTTGGCAAACCACCCATGCTCATAAAGATCTTCAAGTCTTCTTTCCAATGAAAGAAGAATCAGCTCCAAACTTATTGTATTTCGTCCATTATCATCAGATGATTGGAGGTTATTCTTGACCAACGTTTTTGCAACATTCTGAACTGACCGTACACTTTCGAGGGCTAGATATCTCTTGTAGGAACTCCGTTTTGGTGGGTTCAACTTTTGATGGAAATCCCTTTGAGTCTACTTTCATATGCCACCGATTTTAGCTGAATTGGATTTGTAATTTGTGAGATACACTCAAATTACCGAAGCTTGGTCTGCTGTGTGACGTTGATTTCATTGTCATCTTCTAAAGTTCATATCTCTCTCATATGACCTCGTTTGGACTTTAATATTATGTCAAAATGACGCATTGGAAGTCTAGCTTCCAACAAAATTGATTTCACCTCAATCGGACTTCTGGTTTGAGAGATATTGTCAAAATACCAGAGGTCGCCTGAAACAGAGCTGAACAGAGTAGCTGAAATTCGTTGTTGCTCGAGCACCAGGTTTGCTTCTGCTCGAGCAAGCCATTTTTCATGCTCGAGCAAGGACGTTTTTCATGCTCGAGCAAGACCCTGAAACTTCAGAAATGACCTTAGAAAACCACATGCTCGAGCAAGGACTTTTTTCATGCTCGAGCAAGACACTGTTCATGCGAAAATCACTGTATTCATCCGGAAGCTTGAACTTGCTTATTTTAACTCCGAATTGAGCCGTTCCAACTTCTATTTGATCGTGCAAACTTCTAGAATCAATCTAAGAACTTGAATTATCATTCCATTTAGAAAATTATTCTTTTATTTCTTCTCTTCTTCTTCTCTTGATCATTCTTCATAATTCAATTCTTCTTTTTGCTCTTCTTTTCTCTTCATCATTCTCCATAATTTAATTCTTTCTTTCTTCTCTCCTCTTCTTCTTCTCTTGATCATTTTCATAATTTAATTCTTCAATATCTCTTCTTCTTGATTAATCCCAAAATACTTTAACTTGGACTAATCTACATTAAGTACATAATAGTTAGTCAATGTAGAAGATAAATATATCATGCAAGCTTTTTGCTCTTAATAATGACATCTATATAAAACATCATCAAAACTAATCATATCTAACATTCTCCCCCTTTTTTATGATGGCAAATACTCTAAGAAAAATATATATGAATAAGAAAATATATTAGGCCCAACATATTTTTCTTCCCATTCTCTCCCCCTTAGTTGTCATTAGCAAAAAGATTGAATTAAAGAAGGAATACATGTGAAGAGGCAAATATGAAAACAAGTTAGAAATTAATGACTTGTCTCTCCTTAACCATATGTCAAGAAAACAATTTTCTCTCCCCATTTTTGAAAGCCTTTTGATATTGAATGGGATGCAATTTGGAATGTTTTTATGAAAACAAATTTGAGAGAATTTGGAGAGATTATTATTATTATTATTTTAAACAAATCGTTCATAATCAAATCATATAGATACCAAACATGTGCAAAATTTTTACTGAATATAAAAAGATAGAGATTAGAAATGCTCATGTAGGCTTAAGAAATTGATGAATGATCGATGATGTCCGTTGGCTTGCTTCATTGAAGATTATGATAGTACTCAGCTCCCATCTTTTTCCTTTTCTTTATGGAGCTAGCTCTTCTGTAAAGCATATCTCAACTTCAATGATGGAGCGTGACAACATTATTTCTCAATTTGATAGTTTCTCTTTGTAGTGCATCAAGGAATATCAGCGTACAGAATGAGATCTCCAGCTACAAATTGAAAATTTTCTTTGCAAAAGAGATTTGTCAGTGCAACCAGATATCAAAGTATCCCTTTCTATATGATATTTTCAAATAAGATAATGAAAGAAAAATATAATATATTCTCAAATATAAGATTAACTCATCATCAAAACTAATAAAACATAGTGAATGGAGATGAGCAAACTTAAAAGGGTTTTCTTCAAATAAAGGAGATGAGCTTTTAAGATATAAAACACGTGTGAATGTGAAGCTCCCCCTTAATGAATACATGACTAAAAATATGAAACTCCCTTTAATGATACCAAATAATAATGTGACGCCAAAATGTTATGAGGTTTAGAATTATCCTTGCTCCAAAGGATACAACATGGTATCACAGAATTAAGAACTTTCAAGTTCATATGGGTGGGCTTGAAATTGGTATTTAAGAAATCACTTATACTTTTATGATGATAAATATGTTTAAAGCATAAGGATCATTTAAAAAATGAGTTTGCTCAGGCTAAATTTCATAAAATAAGATGGAGTAAATCAAGTTAGCCTAGCATGATTATGATATATGCATATTACAATACCTCACTCAAGTAATATCGTAATTACTTGAGTCATAATCATATGTAATACATAGATGCATCACTGGCTAGCCATTATCTGATGATGTGACCAATATTGAAGCTCTCCCAGATTAGATGCATAAGGATGAGTTTTCCTCTAAGAATTACTCCATTAGATGATTACTCGAGTGGTTACTCATGTGATGTCATGACTCTATAGTCATCACTTGTAGTTCACACGGGAGGATCTTACAAGCTTATCTTCCTTTATTTATCCCTGTTTCCCAATGCAAGAACAGAGGATCCTGCAAGACAAATATATGCCTTTTGGTACCCGATGTTTCTTGGGTCCACACAAGATTAGACATGACAACTCTTATGCTCTTATATAATTTAACCATATGATATTTGAGCAAAGAGAAGAGAAATCAGAGATCAAATTCCAATCAAATAAATTCAAAACAATGAATCATAAAGGGTAACAACTAAATGATACCCATAATGTTATTTTTCAATGACAATTTGGAATTACGCTTTAAGTAGAGAAGATGTCATTGATAAAATGTATGTAAGTTTGATCAAAGAACATATAAAATATTATCCCTAAGGATAAGCATTTATCAACTCACAGTTCATGAATGAGATTAGATTTTTCAAGAATGATAATGAAATATGCAAATAGTTTCAAATCTCAAATGTTCTTTCAAACATTGATGATGCATTATTTATGGCGGAATACGGTAAATTGACAGCGTTACGACAGCGGTACGTGCTCACAGATATCCTATAAGGATAATAGCGCATTTATTAATGATCAAGCATTATGACGGACATTTTAGTCATAAATGACCATTTTACCCTTGACCCCCTAATTGGTGGAATTTCGCCAGAGCTTCGCTACTTTGACTCTAATCTTCCAAAATTTCAACATATCTCTTACTCCAACATATTTTCCAAAAAAAATATCATATTTAATCCTAAAACATGATATCTAAAATATACTGGAAGATTAAAGATCAAAATAACATCTACCCTAGAACTTCAAGAACTACCGAACTAAAACGAAGAACCGAAGAACTTACCCTTGAACAACTTCACTACAACTTTCTCCAGAGCTCCTCTCTCTAACTTCTCTCTAAGAATTCGAATTTCTCAAGCAAGTTTTGGTGTGATAATTATACAAAGAGTCCATGGCTAGTTATAGGCAAAAACCCAGGGATACAACTGGTATAACAATTTTCCCTGATTCATTCTTGGCCACAGAATTAAAGTCACCTTTTTGAAACTCATTATCCTCCACATAAACCGTCCCCCTATGTCATCTTTCTAACCAATGAAGTCATCCCCATGATGTCACCCCCTTGTTTAACAAGTTTCCTACCGATAAGTTCCCTGTTCGGTGTTCTAATCGCGTAATCTTGAAGAATCTTAGAAATCCAAGAACATAGCCTCAAAGGTCTATTCATCCTATTTATAAATATCTAGATTAACTAAATTTTTGATCCCATTCAGGGCATTCCGTTGCCTGCCGAACATTTTCGGATAAACGTCTTCGATTACAGAAATCGCTTCGGGTAATGTCCAACTCGGGACAAAATTACACTGCACCATAATATGTCCAGTGGTTAGCCATCTAATTCAAGGATTTTGAGTTAGGATTTATTTTCTATCAGTTCTCAATTATCCTATATGCTTTTTCACAAAATATTCCATAGAATATTCCTTTTCCTCAAATATCCTTAAACCACTATGTATGTTCACACTATACATATTTTTTTCTTCTTTTTCTCCTTCAAATTTTGGCTCCCTCTTTGGTTTGACTTGTCAAACTTTGCTTTATAAATAATCCATGCCTTAATTCATCTAATTAGATAATTATCCCATTGGCTAATCCTATGTTTAGCAACCTTTAAGGATTAGGGATTTCCATGTACTTAATCTCACACATTTTACTTAATCTTTCTTGATTAATTAGAAAGTATATTTTATGCTAATTTAGCCACTAATCATTTGATTAAAGGGTTTTTACATAATTAACTTGAATATTCTCTTGCTACATGCTTAAATAATTAGCCAATAATTCTTTATTTAATCTCTCACTAATTGTTGACAATTTTCTTAATTTAGATTAATTATTATCTCACAACTATTGGACTAACATTGGTATTTTATGTCCCATGTAAAATATTAAAAATCATGGGGTCCTTTTGGTCCTCCAAATACTTTTTGATTTTTGCCTCATTATTTTCCAGGAAAAATAATCCCAAAAATTCCCTAAATTAGAGACAACATACTCTCTAATTTTTAACAAATATTTTATTACCATTTAGGATTTATCATAATATTTTCAGGGCACTTAGTACTTTATCTCTTCTAATTTCCATAGAAATTACCTTGGAAAATAAGATAATTAAAACTTATTATTTGAAACCACATATTCACCTATTTCCAATAGGTATTATTTATTAAAATATAATAATCCAGATAAATAATTATCCAGGTATTACACAACACCTAGGCCCTCCCTTGAAGCGTATCCTGGCGGCACATAGGCCCTTAGCAAACGTACCTAGCAGCACCTAGGCCTTCTGAAACATACCCTGTTGGCACCTAGGCCACTAACAAGCGTATCCCAATACCCAGCAACCATAAAAACAGTACATAAACATACAATACACATAGCACATACACGCATACCATAAATATCAGAGTTAGGGTTACTAGTACGCGAATGTACATACACCAATAGTACATAAACACACAACAAACATATAGTTACCATTCATCACATATAAGCATACATAGACATCAGAGTTAAGGTTACCAGTACGCGAACGTACATACCTAAACATACATCAAAGCTATCAGCTACCACATAAAATACACATATCACATATATGCATACAATAAACATCAGAGTTAGTGTTACAGTACGCGAACGTACCTTTGTTGATGATACTGTTGGAAATTATGCCCTAGGGGCAAGTCATTGTACTTTAAATGTTAATGTTATTTAAAGTATTCTCCTTTAGTTATCATTTCATTTGCATGTTTATAATGATAACTGATCCCTGGATATATCTAATAGATTATCCTAAATGTCCTCGGTCGGTCATCTACGCGGAGCAAAGATGAGATAAGACCAGTATGACTTTGATGAGGTATGGAGATGCGAATCAAAGTCATAGGCACTTGTAAGAGTACAAGGTGCTGGATTGACCCACTATGAGAAAGCTCCATGGATTTAGTCATAAGCTTATCTCATGTATAACCGCGTCACAACGCCCTTCGACCTGAGATCATCATGGATTCCTACATGAGAGTCACTAATATTTGACCTAGTCAAAAGTCACCTTTGACCGGGTGATGATAAAGGCTTGGATTGGGATCAATGGTTTTCATGCAGAGGAATGTGAATGGTCAAGATGGAATTTGTCCCTCACGTTTGTAGAGAGATAATACTGGGCCCCTCGATGAGTTAGTCTGAGAAATGTATGGCCATACTACGATGGAAAGGAGTTTCCATTTCAACTGTTAGACTACTCAAGAATCGGGAAAGTAATGGTCAAGAAAAGGAAGTTGACATTATCCATGCCTCATCCTTGACCAAGTTATCGCGTGACAAAAGGGACGTGACATGGTTGTATGATAGGTTGTATCGTATCATCGATCCCCATATGAATTGGGTAGTCGCAATGTCTTGCTAGAGGCCGCTTGCGACTTGTGGGCTGGTACAATATTGGCCCACCGCCAATCTCATGTGGGCCTACTGTGGTCACACACAAGAATAGCCCAATACGAGCAATAGTGTCGATTCATAGAATCTTAGACATGTCTAAGATCTAATGAATACAACATTTAATCTAGGATGGATATATGTATACATGTGTATATATATATACATAATTTTGAAATTAAATAATGATATTATTATTTAATAATGATATTATTATATAATATTTGTTTTATATTTAATTTATTTGATAAATTAAATATTTAAAACAAATAGAGATATTGTATCTCAGATTTGATTTTC
Source organism: Acacia pycnantha (assembly GCA_025563575.1). Classification (NCBI taxonomy): domain Eukaryota; kingdom Viridiplantae; phylum Streptophyta; class Magnoliopsida; order Fabales; family Fabaceae; genus Acacia; species Acacia pycnantha. Next base: position 995,109 of record JAMWYP010000088.1, on the reverse strand, counting down.
GAATAAAGATGTAGTATCTCATATTTAATTGAGTTGAGATATAGTATCTCGATTTAATTAAATAGATAGATATCATATCTCGATTTGATTTATAGGAATAAATTAAATCAAATAGGGCTTTTAATGTGGATTAATCAAATAGATTAGATTAGATCTGTTGGATGATTTAATTAGTATGATTAATCCAAATTCGAAATTCAAGGACAAATTGATATTAGTCTTGAATATTTTAATACGGCCCAATTAGGGTTTTAGAAACTCTATAAATAGATATTGATCTAAGTCGTATTATAAGGAGAAAACTAACAAGCCTCAAAAGAAGTCCTAGAGAGAAAAACGAGAGACACAAAATGAGAAGGCGCTAGCACGCTGCCGTACGTGTTGGAGAGCTGTTCGGTGTGGATACCGGTAGAGGGAGTGGATTCATAGAGTTGGCTCCTAGAGATTGATCGAACAAGAAGCTGTTAGCCCACGTGTATGCAAAGGTCGAACAAGAAGGTGTTAGCCCACGTGTTTGCAAAGGTCGAACAAGAAGGTGTTAACCCACGTGTTCAAGAAAGGACGCATACAAGCTCATATAGGTACGGTTTCTCTAACGAACCTTGATCTAAACGCCGTTGATAGATCCTCTTCATAGGATTCGTAAAATTTAAATGGATGAGATTCCTTTCGCTGCGTGTACGGATCTCAACAGTGGTATCAGAGCCATGTCAACCGTGCGTTTGGATTGGGTTTTCTATGTGCGAATATATGTGATATATATGCAATAACCGAATCCTATATGCGTTGAGATCGATATATGTTTAGAACCGATTATACATGCGATGTATATATGTCTAAACCGAATCATTGATGCGTTTAAATTGATATATGTTTACCGAATCATGTATGATTTAAAATGTATTCTCCCTATGGGTACGCGTGGTTCTGAATCGTTCAGGATCACATTGAGGTCGGACGTTCAATCGTTCAGATCTGAAAACAACATGTTATTTTGAAATTAATTTTAGAAATTAATTTCGAAAAATCACGTTTTTTTCCTTGACCCCCGCCCGCTAACCGACTAGCGGGACCGCTGTAGGGACCCCGGCTGATTGTTCATAGATATGAATTTAATATAACTTGGTTGAGAAGTAGTCAACTCCAATCAATCAAGATATGAATTTGATTCATCATATTAAATTCAATCAATCAATCAATATATGAATATGATTCATGATATTAAATTCAATTAATCAATTAAGATGTGAATTTAATTAACTCGATAATTTAATCACGATATTTTTCTTTCATATTGTATGAATTAATATTTGTTGTGATTAATTATTCAAAGTTGTTTGGGTATGGTGAACAACATGGCTCTAGAATTTACAAGTGTTGTATTATTTAAATATGCCTGCGAGCCATGCCTCTCTCTAAATATTCTTGATGTATATTCTCTTCTCATCTCACTCCCCTCAATGTTAAATGAGGTTTCTCTTGATGTATTTCTCCTTTTATTATTTAGAGAAGTCCCTAATTGGCTTGAGAGGATTATAGGTTAGATGAGCCATGTTGTGTCACGGTTTGTTAATTATGTTTTGATTTGATCACCGCATGATTAATTTAGAGTTTATATGAGATACAATCGTTATTGCATTCATATAAGTAAAATTAATAGGATTAATTATATTATATCAAATATACCCTCTAAATAAAATCTTAAGTCGTAATGCCGCCAATTAATGAATACTTGTCAAAACCTAGATCACCCATTTGTATGTTCCACCAAAGTGAATGCACTTGAGTTATCTTGGTGAGAAAAGAGTGGGTAATGGTGATACTCAACATTCATTATTGTCTTGACTTAATTGAGATTATCAAAACGGTTTTGGATCTCAAGGCATTAGATGGGATTAAACGTGCTGGGTCATATGATAATAGAATCCCATAAAGATCTAAGAGTTACATGTGATGTAATTGGCAAAGAGGTTGCCTACCTAAATAACTTGATTTTTAAGCGTCCTGCCAAAGCGGACTTAAATTTAAGCCAAATATGGATCTTAGCCCACTAATTATAATGAGGGTTGTTAATTCAGTGGGAGATTATTAATCAACTTTGCATATCTTTTAGTTGTAGAATCATATCGTCTAGTAATACCGCAACACCATCAATGCGATCACCCTTAAGAAGGACGAACTCGATGAGACAAACTTTCTTGACATGTTTGGGAACTTAAGCGTTGATCCTAAACACGAAAGAAATGAGTATCTCATAAATCAACCCATTCCTTACGAGCCTGCAGCCAATACTCCAAGAGTTCACAAAGATGCTTACTTGAAGCATCACGATGACTCTATGGATGTAGGATGCCTGATGCCTGCCAATATGGTTCTATATCTACATAGAGATCTAGAACTTGTGGAAACCTCTGAGATGATTGTTCATTCTATGGAAATGTTCCAGCAACAGGTAAGGCAAGAGGCTTAGATTCCCCATGTCCCAGGAGTTAGCTACGTATGTGATCTTGAACTCACTCCTAAGAAGTTATGATAACTTTGTCATGGATTACAACATGAACAACATGGAGGAATCAATTTCTGAATTGCATGGGATGCTCAAAACAGTTGAGCAGAGCATTAAGGAGAAGCCCAACACTATTTTGTTGGTTCAAGGGGTATGAAACCGAAAGCCAAGAAGGCAAAACCTCTGAAGGATGGGGTCTGCTTCTTCTACAATGAACTTGGTCATTGGAAGAGGAATTGCAAACTCTACATCGAAGATCTGAAAAGAACAAGAAGGATAGCGGGGCTATCACTTCACGTATCTATGTCATAGATATTCACTTTTCTACTTCCTCAACATGGGTATTAGATATTGCATGTGGTTCTCACATTTGTATAAATGTGCAGGATCTCAAGGACAGTTGAAAATTGAATGAACATATCTATGAAAAAAAAACTACCAAAAGGATCAAGTCAAATGATTTGAATCCGACCTACCTATGGCATTGTCGTCTAGGCCATATAAATAAGAAACGCATTTCGAAACTCCATCAAGATGGATTTCTTAACTCATTTGATTTTGAATCATTTGATACATGTGAGTCTTGTTTATTGGGAAAGATGACAAAGACACCTTTTACCGGGCATAGTGAGAGGGCCACCGATTTATTGGGCCTCATACATACTGATTTGTGTGGACCAATGAATACATCTGCCCCGAGGAGGTTATATGTACTTCATTACATTTATAGATGATTTTAGTAGATATGGATATATCTAACTAGTGAAACATAAGTCTGAATCTTTTGAAATGTTCAAAACATTCCAGAATGAAGTGCAAAACCAACTTGGTAAAAAAATTAAAGCACTTCGATCTGATCAGGGGGGAAAATATTTGAGCCAAGAGTTCATTGACCATCTTAGGAGTTGTGGGATCATCTCACAACTAACTCCTCCTGGAACATCACAATGGAATGGTGTTTCTGAGCGGAGGAATCGAACTCTATTAGATATGGTTCGATCTATGATGAGTCAAACAGATCTTCCACCTTCCTTTTGGGGCTATGCCCTAGAAAGCAATGCGTTCACACTAAATCGTGTTCCGTCAAAGGCAGTTGAAAAGACACCATATGAGATATGGACTGGGCAGAAACCTAGTTTGTCGTTTCTTAAAATTTGGGGATGTGAGGTTTACGTTAAATTGCAAGCCTCTGATAAATTATCACCCAGATCCTCAAAATGCCTTTTCGTGGGTATCCTAAGGAAACTAAAGGATACTATGTCTATATCCCTACCGATAATAAAGTGTTTATTATCCGAAATGGTATCTTTTGGAAAAAGAGTTTATCTCTAAGAGAACCAGTGGGAGTAAGGTGTACCTCGAAGAAGTTCGAGAGCCACAAGACAACGTAGAACCACGAGATGGAAACCTGAGAAGACTCACAACAAGATGTTGAGCCTGCTCAAGTAACACAAGGCCCACGTAGGTCCGATGGAACACAGCTACAGCCTCAGAGATATGGATTTCTGATTACTGGAAGACGTGATGTTTTGCTCATTAAGCAGAATGAGCCAACTACCCATCGAGAAGCCGTGGTGGGACAAAACTCCGAAAATTGGCTAAATGCCATGAAGTCTGAAATGCAATCCATGTACGACAATGAGGTATGGACCTTAGTCGATCCACCTGAAAGTATAAAAACTATTGGGTGCAAGTGGGTTTTCAAGGAGAAAACTGACATGGATGGCAAAGTAAATGTCTTCAAGGCTCGACTGGTTGCACAAGGGTTCACTCAAACTCATGGTGTGGACTATGATGAAACCTTTTCCCTAGTTGCAATGGCCAAATCAATCAGAATCCTTCTTGCCATTGCATCATATTATGACTATAAAATATGACAGATGGACGTCGAAACAGCCTTCCTTAACGGAAAGCTCCTTGAGGATGTGTACATGACACAACCTAAGGGTTTTGTGCGTCTAGAGGACTCTGGTAAAGTATGCAAGCTTCAAAGGTCCATTTATGGATTGAAGCAAGCATCTCGGACTGGAATCATCGTTTTGATGAAGTAGTCAAAGAGTTTGAATTCATTCAAAACATTGATGAACCTTGTGTTTACAAGAAGGTTAGTGGGAGCACGGTTGTATTTCTAGTGCTTTATGTAGATGACATCCTACTTATAGGGAATGACATTCCTACCTTGCAGTGTCAAGTCTTGGTTAGGAAAGTCTTTCTCAATGAAAGATTTAGGCGAAGCCACTTACATCCTAGGGATCAGGATCTATAGAGATAGATCCAAGAGGCTGATAGGCCTAAGTCAGAGTACATACATAGACAAGATACTGCATAGGTTCAGTATGCAGGATTCTAAAAGGGGTTGCATGCCCATGTCTCATGGCACCCATCTCAGTAAGGACCAGTGTCCTCGTACACCTGATCAAAGAGACCGCATGAGTAAGATTCCATATGCCTCCGCCATTGGATCTATCATATATGTCATGTTATGTACTCGACCAGATGTGTCATTTGCCTTAAGTATGACCAGCAGATATCAACAAGATCCCGGTGAGGATCACTGGACTGCTATCAAGATTATCCTAAAGTACTTAAGAAGGACTAAGGACTTATTCTTGGTATATGGTGGATTGGAAGATGAGCTCTGTGTCACAGGTTACACAGATGCGAGTTTCCAAACTGATCAAGATGATCTAAGATCGCAATCTGGATATGTATTCATTTCGAATGGTGGTGCAGTGAGCTGAAAGAGCTCTAAGCAGAGCACAAGCTAAGTATATAGTAGCATCGGATGCAGCTGAGGAGGCCTTTTGGATTAGTAAGTTCATTAATGAACTAGGGGTGGTTCCTACCATCTCAAATCCAATAGACTTGTTCTGTGACAATAGCGGCGCTATCGCGCAGACCAATGAGCCTAGGTCACATCAAAGGACCAACCACATACTCAAGCGATTTCATCTTATCAGAGAAATCAATGATAGAGGTGATACAAAAATTATGCAAAGTACTAGGAGAAAACAATGTCGCTGATCCTCTTACTAAGCCGCTTGCACAAGTAAAACATGAGCGTCATGTTAGGGCAATGGGAATTAGGGTAATTAATGATTGCACCTAGTGCAAGTGGGAGTCTGTTGGAAATTATGCCCTAGGGGCAAGCCATTGTACTTTAAATGTTAATGTTATTTAAAGTATTCTCCTTTAGTTATCATTTCATTTGCATGTTTATAATGATAATCGATCCCCGGATATATCTAATAGATTATCCTAAATGTCCTCGGTCGGTCATCTACGCGGAGCAAAGATGAGATAAGACCAGTATGACTTTGATGAGGTATGGAGATACGAATCAAAGTCATAGGCACTTGTAAGAGTAAAACGCCCTTCGACCTGAGATCATCATGGATTCCTACATGAGAGTCGCTGATCTTTGACCTAGTCAAAAGTCACCTTTGACCGGGTGATGCTAAAGGCTTGGATTGGGATAAATGGTTTTCATGCGAGAGGAATGTGAATGGTCAAGATGGAATTTGAATACTGGGCCCCTCGATGAGTTAGTCTGAGAAATGTATGGCCATACTACGATGGAAAGGAGTTTCCATTTCAACTGTTAGACTACTCAAGAATCGGGAAAGTAATGGTCAAGAAAAGGAAGTTGACATTATCCATGCCTCATCCTTGACCAAGTTATCGCGTGACAAAAGGGACGTGACATGGTTGTATGATAGGTTGTATCGTATCATCGATCCCCATATGAATTGGGTAGTAGCAATGTCTTGCTAGAGGCCGCTTGCGACTTGTGGGCTGGTACAATATTGGCCCACTGCCAATCTCATGTGGGCCTACAGGGTCACACACAAGAATAGCCCAATACGAGCAATAGTGTCCAGATTCATTGAATCTTAGACATGTCTAAGATCTAATGAATACAACATTTAATCTAGGATGGATATATGTATACATGTGTATATATATATACATAATTTTGAAATTAAATAATGATATTATTATTTAATAATGATATTATTATATAATATTTGTTTTATATTTAATTTATTTGATAAATTAAATATTTAAAACAAATAGAGATATTGTATCTCAGATTTGATTTTCGAATAAAGATGTAGTATCTCATATTTAATTGAGTTGAGATATAGTATCTCGATTTAATTAAATAGATAGATATCATATCTCGATTTGATTTATAGGAATAAATTAAATCAAGAGGCTTTTAATGTGGATTAATCAAATAGATTAGATTAGATCTCGTTGAATGATTTAATTAGTATGATTAATCCAAATTCGAAATTCAAGGACAAATTGATATTAGTCTTGAATATTTTAATACGGCCCAATTAGTGTTTTAGAAACTCTATAAATAGATATTGATCTAAGTCGTATAATAAGGAGAAAACTAACAAGCCTCAAAAGAAGTCCTAGAGAGAAAAACGAGAGACACAAAGTGAGAAGGCGCTAGCACGCTGCCGTACGTGTTGGAGAGCTGTTCGGTGTGGATACCGGTAGAGGGAGTGGATTCATAGAGTTGGCTCCTAGAGATTGATCGAACAAGAAGGTGTTAGCCCACGTGTATGCAAAGGTCGAACAAGAAGGTGTTAGCCCACGTGTTTGCAAAGGTCGAACAAGGTGTTAACCCACGTGTTCAAGAAAGGACACATACAAGCTCATATAGGTACGATTTCTCTAACGAACCTTGATCTAAACGCCGTTGATAGATCCTCTTTATGGGATTCGTAAAATTTAAATGGATGAGATTCCTTCCGCTGCGTGTACGGATCCCAACAGATATGTGGTACGATAGTTAGTCAGAACGTAATCAGGGATATCCTATAAGGAAAATAGTGCATTTATTAATGATCAAGCATTATGACGGACATTTTAGTCATAAATGACCATTTTACCCCTGACCCCACTAATCGGCGAAATTTCACCAGAACTTCGTTACTTTGACTCTAATCTTCCAAAAGTTTGCTACTAGTGAAGAAGATGATGTTGAGGCGTCAACAGAAGCAGGGGATAATCCTGGTGTAGGTGTTGGATTCAAAGAGGTGTTGGACTTGCTATCAGGTATCTTTGTTGATCTTTCTAACCCTATGTGTCTTAATTTTCTGACTGACGATAAGGAAAGGGAACATCTATGCAAATGTTTGTAAAGTCTCTGTTTGTTAAAGTTTTAGTAGGTTTGATGAGTTTGTATTGTCTTGAACCTAAGCTAAACCAAATCTGGGCAAGAAAGGGGGCGATTAAATTGGGGGATTTGGAAAATGATTTCTTTGTAGTATTTTTCCAGGAGTGGGAAGATTATGAGAGGGCTCTCACAGGTGGTCTGTGGGTGGTTTCTGATAAATATTTGAGTGTCATGCATTGGAGACTGGGGTTCAATCCTAGGAAAGAGGATTGATAAGAAAACATCTTGGGTACGGTTCCCTGAAATTGAAGCTGCGCTATTTGACAAGAAAATACTATCTAATTTAGCCAGTTCAATAGGGAAGGTTTTGAAATTGGATGTGCATACTGCTAGTAAGGGCGTGACAAATTTGCTAGACTATGTGTTGTACTAGATCTCATTAAGTCATTAGTTCCTTATTATATGGTGGATGGAGTTTTTAAGCATGTGGAGTATGAGAGTTTGCATGGTCTATTCTTAAACTATGAACTATTTGGAAACTTTAAAGAAAGTTGTGTGCAAGGTAAGAAAGTTCATAGTGAGAAGGGGAAAGTGTTTGTTGAGGGGTCATAAGAGATAGAGCAAGGAGAGATTGCCGAGAGTTCTGAGGAGGCTATAAGACCATGAAGGGTTGTTAAAAGAATTCGTAGACGGAGAAGGGGTAGGCTAGGGAATGACGATGTCAAACTATCATCTATGTATGATGTTTTATTTGCATGAGGAGAAAGAAAAAGTATAGGACGAGATTGTTTCTGGTAGAGGGTATATGGTGGAGGATAGCAATGGGAGGCACTATATAAAATGGAGGGATGAGGGTCCAAGGAAATTAGTGAGCATAAGTAAAGACTCTAGTCCACTTACGGATGTGAAAAATGTTCCCAAAGAATCACATAAGAGGTCAGATAAAGGGGAGAGAAGCAAACAAGGTGAGAAAATGGGGTCCAAAAGGGTAATCTAATTGTTCCTAAAATGGAGTGTAGGGGTGAAGGGAATAGTCATGTTGACTTGAATGACAAAGGTGAATATGTGTGTAACCAACATAATAGGTTGGTTATGGTAGAGGATGTAGGGCAATATCATGATGATACTATGGAAGATAATGAGTGTGATAAGGGTAATTGGGTTTCTACTAATGTAGGACAAACTCAAGCAGAAGGGTCAATGGATATGTGTGAGGGGAAGGAGGTAACAATGTCTACGTGTTTCTAATGTTTAATATCGTAGCCAAGGGATTTTCTACTTCCTTGAAAAACCTAATTCTTGTTCAAAAAGTGGATATGGTTGTTTTGTTTGAAACTCGTATTAGTGGTAATAAGGCTAGAAAAGTCATTCGGGCTTTTGGCTTTAAGTATTCAGCGATTGTGGAAGTTATGTGCTTTGTTGGAGGTATCTGGCTAATATGGAATGACCCAATCCTGGTTGTTAATATAGTGGAGAGACATTTACAATTTTTACATTATCGATTGTTGTTTGGGAATCAAGTACCTTTGTATTTCACTGTTGTTTATGCCAATCGACATGAGAATATGGGGGGAGAGTTAGGAGAAAGTTAGATGGTATAGCTATTGCCATGACTGAACCATGGCTACTAGCGGGGGATTGGAATGAAATAAGTAAAAGCTTGGAATAAAAATGAGGTAAGGTTAAAAAGGGAATGTGTCATCGGTTTCGTGACTGGTTTGAAGGCATCAGATTCATTGATTTGGGTGCAAAAGGTCCTTTCTTAACTTGTAGGGGGCCTAAATGGAGAGGACATGAACGTGTGTTCAAGAGATTAGACTGTTGCTTGTGTAACATGGGTTGGCAAGAATTGTTCCTGGATTCCATGGTAAAAGTGGGCGTAAGGGTGAGTTCAGATCACCATCCTTTAATTATCAATTCTTGTGTCGAAATGGTATGGGAAGGGATAGAACTTTCCGGTTTGAGGCAGCATGGCTTAATCGTAGTGATTTTAGAAACTTTGTTATAGAGAAATGGGTGAGAGGAGCAGAAGTGTGTGGAAAGTCAAGATTATTGAAGGAGCAACTTGAGGTGTGAAGTAAAGAGGAATTTGGCCATATTCAATATAGAATAAGAGGTTTATGTAGGAGAGTGGAGAGGATTCAACAATGTGAAGACCGATTCAGTAATCATTTCCTGATGAATCTTAAGAAAGAGTTGGAGGAAGAATTGGTGAATGTGTTAAAGCAGGAAGAGTTCTGGTGGTTCCAGAAATCAAGAGGGTTATGGATTAGCCAAGGGGACATGAATACCAAATACTATCATAATAAGACCATAATACACAGAAGGAGAAATAAGGCGAAGAGTCTTAAAAATAATGAGGGGGCTTGGGTGGATGATGAGAATCTTATTTGTAATATGTTCTAGAATTTTTATGATTCTCTATTCTTAGAGGAAAATTAAATATGAATAGAGAATGGCATAGGACCAGTTAAGGTTGGGGAGAAGTGAAAAGGGAAAATATGAGAAAAATAGGAAGGAGGCTTGAGAATGATGAAATTAAACGTGCATTCTTTGATATTGTAGGTTTTAAGGTTCCCAGGGAAGATGAGTTCTCATCTTTATTTTATCAGAGAAATTGGGACGCGGTAGGAGAAGTAGCTGAGTTGACTAGAAGATTATGGAATAGACCAGAAGGGATTGTTAAACTGAATAAAACTCTCTTAGTCCTGGTACCAAAGGTGGAAAGCCTAGAGTGGGTTACCCAGCTTAGGCCAATTGCTCTTTGTAATGTATTATATAAAGGTTTGACAAAGATACTAGTGTGCATACTAAAAGATGTAATTGATAGACTTGTGCCGCCTTTTCATGTTAGTTTGTGTGCCGGGACGTAATATTTAAAAGAACATAATCGTCGTCAAGGAGGTTGCCCAATGAATGGTAAGAAATGTTATATGGTAATCAAATTGATCTTGAGAAGGCCTATGATAGACTAAGTTTGGGGTTCTTAATGAAAGGTTTAGAAGAGATTGAGTTACCAGAGAATATAGTCAATATCATTAAACACTGTGTGAACTCGGTTAGAATGTATTTATTATGGAATGGGAGTAGAAAAGAAGAGTTCAAGTCGACTAGAGGGATTAGACAAGGATACCCCCTTTCACGTTATTTGTTTGTTTTTGCTGCTATGGAAAAGTTGTCTCATATTATTGCGGATTTAGTTGAGAGTAGAAGATGGAAACCTGTTAGGGTAGGAAGATATAATGTATGTATATCAAATCTCCTATTTACGGATGACTTGCTGTTGTTTTGTGAAACTAGTGAGGAATAGATGGGGAATGTGCTTGAATGTTTGGATATGTTTGTAGAGGTTAGGGTAGAAAATCAATCCAAGTAAGACGTCTATCCTTTTCTCAAAAAATGTTGTTAGCGATAAGCAAAATATCATTTGTGGAGTAGGTGGTTTTCAGTGTAAGGAGGATTTGGGAAGGTATTTAGGGGCACTTATCACTCAAGGCCGTAACTCCATAGTTAAATTGAGCAAACATTGAATATAACAGTACCTGAAGGTTCACAAGAGGCTAAATATTTATTCCGTAAGGGCTTATTTGATTCAATTGTACCGCATAATCTTTTAAAGGGCATTCTTAATGAGTTATGTCAGCTCCATTCTTTCTTTCCTTTGACTCCAAATTAAATGAAGTAGAGTTTTAAATTATTCAAGTTTTTATTATTATTTATTATTATTATAATAAAATTATTATAATTAGTAATAAAAAATTATAAAAATATAAAAAGAATTCAAAAATATAATTAAATAAAAAAATAAAATAGAATTCAATATTAAATATAATAATTATATAATTATAATATAATTATACTATTCTAAAATTCATTCTAAAATGAATATTCAATGTTACTATTTTTTTATTATGTTTAAAATTAGAATTCTTATTAATATTGAATTTATAGAAATAATTTAATAATTTATTATATATACTCATACTTATTTAGATAAACTTAGTAGAATTCTATATAAAAATATACTTTGTATAAGTATATATGATAAGATTCTAGTGATTCAAAAATATATTTATAACAATATAAAAAATAGAAAAATAACAGGTAAAAATCTTTATAGAATAATAACAAATTTTTTTTTTAAAAAGGTACAAATATTAAATCAAGGTACCCATTCTATGACAATTCTCAGCAACTTATCCTCTATTTTCGTGCCTTTAGTGGGTCTAGTATTTCCAGCAATTGCAATGGCTGCAATTGCTTCTTTATTTATCTATGTTCAAAAAAACAAGATTTTTTAGATACAGACAATAGTAGGGACAAATCTCATCTATTTTTTTTAGATCTAGAAGCAATTCGATGAATTACTCCTAAAGGTTTACATAAAAATGGTACTAGTTGATGAGAGTTACTTTGCGAACAAGGAAAAGTCAAATAAAATTTATTTGCTTAGGTTATTTCCTTTGTGCTTTGTCAATTTTTTATTGACAAAGTACAAAGGAAACTTAGTAGATAGAAAAACCAATCTTTTGCCCTAGTAGGGAGGATCGATCACTTTAGCACAATCAGTAACTTCTCAAGTTACGAACTTCCCAATGCAACATGAAAAAATTATATTCCAGTTGGAGTTTGTATTGAGATTGAAAAAATCCAAAGGAATTTCATTTGGGGTTCGGATAGGGAGAAGAAGAAATTGCATGTGGTAAGCTAGGAAGGAGTGTGTAAGCTAAGGAGGAAGGAGGTATATGGGTATAAGGAGATTAAAAGGGATGAATGATATAGGGACAGTTGGATGGAATCTAATAGTCAAACTAAAAGGATTATGTTCTAAAGTTCTAAAAGCTAAGTATGGAAGGGGAGCTAATTGGCTAGTTAAGTGCACCTGTCATGCCCCGAAAATTGAGATGTGATAGGCGCGGAATATAAGAAAACTCACATCCTTAAAGTCTTAAATATATAAAATTTTCAGTCTTAAATATATAAAATTTTCCATACTTTATATATACACATATTTGAAACACATAATATATAAAATGACTATGACTACATTTCATATTACAAAAATTATAGACTTGCTATATAAATTTCGGGTGAATCTCGCCTGAGAGTAAGACCTCAGGAAATTTATACAATAACCTAATATAGTCAAGAGGAGCTCCGCTCCATTATAACAATTTCATAATACCTAGGAAAGGCGAGGATCCTAACTATAGAATACTTGGAGCAGCTAAATTACAAAAATAAATACATAGATATAAATTTCACATTAACTAGGAGTTTTCAACATGATGCTTCAACCTCAAACAATAGTATGTCCTTCAACAACCACCAAGAGGAACAATGTCAACGGCACTATCTGAGACCAACAATAATCTTTGTGGTGAATAACGTCCCATTTATAGATTTTAATAAAATGCTAATGAAAAATAGTTTAAATAGATTTAACTTTGAAAGATGACAACATGATAACAAGTTTCAACTTCTAGAGCATACAATTATAATCATAAATAAAACTATATGAAGAAAATCATTATATGAACAAAACCAAACACGTAGCAAAACAGTTTATTTAATAAAATCATCCTAAAAACAATATATCTCATTTCTCATCTTTCGTAGGACTTCAACAGAACTGATAACAACAATGGACACACAGTACATGAGGGTAAATAACTAAGCGCAACATAAAGCCACAAGGATAAGCATGGACACACAACCCACAAGGGTAAGTAAAAAAGCGTGGATCGAAGCCACAAAACAAGCGTAGGTAAAAAACCTACGAATAACAAGCGTGAGAACGAATCCCACAAATATCAAGTGTGAGTACTATGCCCACGAATGTCAAGCAAGCTCCATGGTGCACCAAGGACTAACAGTATTGCTGTTAGTAACCAGCGTTCTGTATTCAGTCCTTTTAAAACATTTCAAGCACGCGTGGGATTAGTTTACCATTTATAAACGAAAAAAGATCTAATCTTGAAACTTGTAAGGAATATTTCATATAAGTGATCCCAGCATGAAAGTTTGCAAATAATAATTCAAAACTACTTTCAAGCATGCATGGAGTCTACAACTTCCAAATTCTTTATTTTGAATACAATTCAGCATCTTTTCCTTTTAGAAACATTCCTTTCACCATCTTCATGCATGAATCACAATTATCAAATACTTCATATATTAGAGGATAATGCTTAAGTTCAAAGTGCAAGAAAAATTTATATAGAAACAAGAGCAAACAACATTAAATAAGATCCTTGTTCGTTACTTATTTCCATATCAATGTGAAAAGTGAAATAATTCAAATAAAAGTGTTATAATGGGATGCTATTCACACACCTGTAAGCCTTATGCTATTCCTCTTTTGCTAACTTATCGGTTTCTAAATTATTCACTCCTTCTCCTCCTGACACCCAAACAAATCCAGCAATTATAGCTTTGCATAAAATTCTCTATTTCCACATTCAATAGACATCCTCAGCTCCTTAGTTGGCACACAATTCTGTTAAACATGTATGTACCCTCTTCAAAATAGTAAAATAATTTATAAACTTTAAAAATAATAATTCATTGATTAAAGAGAAGAAAAAAAAAATGCATATAAACAGAATAGAGCAGCGCCAAAAATAGGCCTCGAACAGAATTAAACCCATAAGACTTATACACGGGCCAATTACCTTCTACAAATTTTACTAAACTAGATCAGAGCATAAAATTACAATAATCCCCCGCACATCCTCCCTCCAAACCTTCAGAGATCATTGCAGTAACTATGAGTATATTATAGAGCATGCCCTAAATTAAAGAAAATATCACTCAACCCTTTTGTTCATGGGTGGCGCACACAGAGAATCAGTTAGCCAACACCATTATTTCCCCCTTCCTGCGTTCTAAATTGCATTCTTCATAAATTAACAAAAAGTTGAAGCCTAATTCAGCATGTTTGGAAACATTCAAATATTAGATAAAAATATTGCAATTTAAAGTTGACAAGATAAAATTCACCACTTATCCAACCACGAGATTTGCCCAACAGTAGAAAGAGAAATAAAAAAAGAAAAAGAAAGAAAAGAACTCAACTCCTTCTCAAGCCACCTAGAAGCACCGACCAGAGATGAAGGACAAGGAAGAATCAATAATCTTTGTATCCAAAGTCTAATAGATTCGGTTTAGGCTAGAAAGAGAAGATAAAAGACTTGAATCAAGAGCAAATCAAAAAATCACAGAGGAAAGAACAACTTCTGCGATTTGGAGCATAGAACGGAGATGCTGATGGTCAAACTGACGGATGGCGGTGAAAGATGACGGTGAACGGATTAGCGGCAGCAAGGAAGGGCAGAAGGACAAAGATGAACAAAGGAGGCTAGGGTTTGATTCAAAATTGCGAAGCTTCTGCTGCCCAAATGGTGAAGTCATGCACAGAAAAAGAAAATATCACCTTGCCTTGATGAGGATTCGTACTTAGAACCCAAGAGATCTTTGACCATCCCTAATACCATCAAGCTACAAGCTTTATTTTGACACCCAACTAAAGTAAATAGTAAATATAGAATTAGCTTATAATAATATAATATATTTATTTTATTTTATTTTTCTTGAGCCATTATAGCACTAAACAACATGATTCATCCTTATAGAAAAATGTTGCCAAATTATGACCATAAATTACAAAGGGTATTGGATGGGAAGTAAGGGATAGAAGGAATGTGAAATTTTGGGTGGATAGGTGGTTGTTTGGGGTTGATAAATTGGTGAACTATTATGTAAGGGAGTTGGAACTGTTAAACCCAGTTCTAACTGTGAGTTAAACCTTAAATGGAGAAGGGAGTTGGAACTGGGCATGGCTTGAGGGGGTACTGCCATATAAGGTCTTTCAATTGATAAAAACCATTCCCCCACCGTGTGCTGAGAATGGTGACGACATAGTTGTGTGGAGAGGGGGACATGGAGATAGGTATTTTGTAGCTCAAATGTATCAACAATTGAGAGGAGATGTGAGTATGGGGTTGGAGATCATCATTTGGAAAGTTATTTGTAAGGTGAGAACTACTAGAAAGATCCAAGTATTTTTGTAGTTAGCAGTGCATGATAGACTTTTCATAGTAGATAGAAGAGCACAGAACGTAAGTCTACTTGCAGCAGGTATGGAGGAGGAGTTGAGAACCTTGACCATGTTCTAAGGAGCTGCCTGGAATCTCGTAGGATATGGTTGGCTCTAAAAGTGTTGAAGGTACGTCCACAATTTTTTAAAGAACACATGAATTGCTGGTTTTTAAATAATCTGCAAACTGAAGAGGATTGGAGCTTGGCTTTTTTTGTATGTTGCTGGATGATTTAGGGATGGAGGAATAGAATATTATTTGAATAAGGTTTTTGTATGCCTGAACGTCCAAAGTTTGTAATCTAGAGTTATTTAGTAGACGGGTTTGCTTCGGATGTCGGAAGCCAGGGCACATTATTTCAAACTATCTTGAGAAAACTGTGGAGAGACGAGTTTGCTACAGATGTCAGAAGTCGGGACACATTGCATCAAGCTGTCCTAAGCGGATTGCGGAGTTTAAGCCACAGAACACAGGCCGAATGTATGCACTAACTGGTGCAGAGGACAGCGAACTCCCAGAGATGGTCCAAGGTACTATCTCTTCAGAGGAATCTTCTCTAAGGCACTGTATGAATTAGGTGTTAGCCCTATGATTATGTGAAAACGTGTTCCATGTTTCTTAATTATTACGACCAAACTACGATCGTGTCATTGAGTAGGAGGTACCTTGTGTTATTAGGGTGTGTGGGCGCCATGGAAGCATTTAAAGTATCTTGTGTTACCATGGTGTATGGGAGCCATGGAGACATTTTGGTATCTGTGGTGTTGACCGCGGTGTGTGGGAGCCACGGAAAACACTATATATCAAAGTACGATATGACAAGATCTTTGTAGTCGAACCTGCGATAGAGTAAAGATCCGAAGTTAATAGTCCGAAGTTTAGATGGTAGAGTGCAAATTTCGAGGACGAAATTTTGTTTAACGGAGGGGGAAATGTAATACCCTAAAAATCACATTTATGATAAGTATCATAATGTAGTAAATAATACCTATTGGAAATAGGTGAATATGTGGTTTCAAATAATAAGTTTTAATTATCTTATTTTCCAAGGTAATTTCTATGGAAATTAGAAGAGAGAAAATGCCAAACAAGCCTTAAGTGAATCTGAGTCGTAAAATATTATGATAAATCTAAAGAGGCAATAAAATATTTGTTAAAAATTAGAGAGTATGTTGTCTCTAATTTATATAATTTTTAGGATTATTTCCCTTAGAAAATAATGAGGCAAAAATCAAAAAGTATTTTGAGGACCAAAATGACCCTATGATTTTTAATATTTTACATGGAGCGTAAAATACCAATGTCAGTCCAATAGTTGTGAGGAAATGATTAATCCTAATTAAGAAAATTGTCAACAATTAGTAAGTGATTAAATAAATAATTAATGGCAAATTGTTTAAGCATGAGAAAATGGGATATTCAAAGTTAATTATCCAAAACCCCTAATTGAAGATTAGTAACCAATAAAGGGTCAAGATTAGCATGAGAACAATTGTTAATCAATTGGAGATGATAATGAAAATGTATTAGGTGAATTATATAAAATCCCTAAAGTCTAAATAACCATAAAGTAATCTTTGGCAAAATGCAAGAATCAATGGGATAATTAGATACAAGATATATAAGGCATAAAGTAATTAAACAAAATGAAAAATGAAGAGTATAAGGGGCAGCCGAATTGGTTGATTAAAGGGAATCAAATTGAATGTTTGTGTGGGTGTATAAACCGAAATTGTAGAAAGAAAAGAAGAAGGAAACTTTGTTGTGAAGTTGTTGAAAAGTCAGAAGAGGCAACAACCAATAGAAACACATGGAGGCAAGGGATATTTAGGCAAGTGGATGGAGCATATTCTTTGCCCAAAAAGGGAGCATCTTTTCGAAAATGAGAAGAGGAAAGGAGAGAGAAAAGATGTTGAATATGTGGTGTGAAAGCAAAAGAGTTAATATCATGATATTTTGCTAGGAAAAGAGATTTTTGTTGAAAAATCATATAGGATAAATGAGAACCGATAGAAAATAAATCATATCTCAAAATCCTTGAACTAGTTGCCTAACATCTGGACATATTATGAATCAGTGGATTTTTGTCCCGAAGATGGTGTTACCGGAAGCAATTTCCGTAACCGACGGCGTTTATCCAAAATTGTTCGGCAGGCTACGAAATACCCTGAATGGGATCAAAAATTTAGTTAATTCAAATATTTTTAAAGAGGAAGATTAGACCTTCAAGGCTATGTTGTCAGATTTTTGAGATTAGTTAAGATTACACAATTAGAACACCGAACGGGGAATTTTATCGGATAAAACCATAAAGCAAGACATGTGTGACATCATGCATGACATCTTTTTGTTGAAAAAGTGAGCATGGGAGGTCGGCACACACAAGGAGTGGAGGAGGATGAAGCTTGAAGAAAAAGATAGATTCCATGGCCAAAAATTAAAGGAGAATAAGTTGGGAAATTACCAAAATACCCTCACAAACTTCTATAAATAGGCCATTCCACCATTTGAAATTCTCACACCAAATCACAAGAGTGATTTGGAAAATAGAGAGAAGGAAGAGAGAAGGAGGAGCCCGGAGAAATTTGTAGTGAAGCCCTGAGTAAGTTCTTTGGTCCTTAGCTTTTAAGTTCTAGTCTTTTGTTCGGTAGTTTTAGTAGAAATGTTAGTTAGATCTAGGAAGTAGGAAATGAAATTCCTATTCTTGTTTTTAAGCCTCATTGCATTGAAAGATGTCTGACGAGGTAAAAACATAGTAGGGATTGAATTTCTGAAAATTGGGAGTCAAAGTAGCGAAGCTCTGGCGAAATTCCGCCGATTACGGGGTCACGGGTAAAATGGTCATTTATGACAAAAATGTCCGTCATAATGTTTAATAATTAATAAATGCGCTATTGTCCTTATAGGATATCCCTGATTTCGTTATGACCAACCGTCATACCGAAATTCCGTCAACGAAGGTACGTTCGCGTACTAGTAACACTAACTCTAATGGTTATTGTATGCGTATATGTATTATGTGTATTGTATGCGTAGAGATGGTATTTGTATTGAATGTATATGGGTGTTAGAAGATATCTGTATGCATGCTGGGAGCGATACATCTGAAATGCTGGGAGCGATATATCTGAAATGCTGGGAGCGATACATCTGATATGCTGGGAGCGATACATTTGCATTGGTTGGGTGTGATTCATTTGTTGTGTTTATGTACTGTTAAGGTGGTGATTATATGTAATCCATATGTGTGTATATGCATTCCTAAATGATTTGAACAATCATAGGAAATAAAGGAATGATTGGCACCCGAATCATACAATGCCTGCAATAGATTCCCATTAAGATAAATAGTACCTTGGACCATCTCTGGAGACTTTCTGGCCTTTTCATTGGTCAGCGCAAAGATCCGGCCTGCGCTCTGAGGTCTTGCCTCTGCAGCCTTCTCAGGACAATCCCGGCTGAAGTGTCCAGGCTTCTGACATCTGTAACAAATTTGCTTCCCATCGCAGTTGGTTCCTGGATGGTACTTTTTGCACTTTGGGCATGATTGAGATCCCGCCTGTTTGGGATGGTTCTTTTGCCCGGCCTGGTATGGTTTCTTGTTCCCGCCTTGGGAGTTATTCCATGGTGCCTTCCTCTTCTGTGAGGAATTTCCGCGATTAGACCCGCCACGACCTGCACCGTTACCGTCAGAGTTCCGGATTCTACGCAGCTCTCTTAAGTTGCGCTCAGTCAGTCGGCAAGACTCCACAGCTTGAGCCATGTCAGGAAACCACTGAGACACCAGTCTAGCCCTTATATCGTACTTCAGCCCGCAGATCAACCTGTTCGCCTTCCAACTCTCGTTATTATTACTCTTCAGATACGATGAATATCGTGACAGGTTGGTGAATCGGGCAAAGTAGTCATCAAAAGATTCCTCCTGACTTTGCTGGATGTGAAGGAATTCCTCCTCCTTTATCACCTGTATCGAGGGAGGGAAATATTGTTCGTTGAATTTCTCCAGGAACTTCTCCCAAGTTACAGGGCAATACCGGGTTTGTAGGGTTGTAGCAACACTCTTCCACCAACGATGCACATCACCTTCTAGCTTGTAAATTGCAAGTTGGGCTTTACGGTTTTCTGGGCACTCCATGACGTCAAAAATTTTGTCCATGCTCATAGGCCATTCTTCAGCTAAATCATTCTTCCCACGGAAAGCGGGTGGCTTGAGCTTGCAGAATTGACTGACCCAGTATTGTGTGGTCTGCTTAATTCTCTCTCGTCGAGGAGGTGACCGAGATCTATCAGACTCCTTGTGCTCATCTCTTTGCTCGTCATCTTCTTCTTCCTCGGTGTCTGGTTCTTCTTCAGCTTCTCGATCTTCTTGTTGTCTTCCATCTTGTCTTTCCTGTCTTTCTGCTATAAGTGCATCGATAAGAGCTCTCTGCTCTTGCAGAGTTTGTCGCATCTCTTGTATCTCGTTCTGTTGATTCAGTAATTGATTTTGTTCGGGTTGGTTCTCTTGGTCAAGGTCGGGTATCGGTCTCATCCAAGGCTGTCTGCCTCTACCCCTTCCTCGGCCTCTACCTCGGCCTCTACCTCTAGGTGCTCTGACGCCTCTTATATTTGCCATTTTCCTTTACTTAATAATGACAGATATAACTATCAGAAATAACACAACAATTGGCACCATACATATTTTCATATATATTCATTGCATAAAATTTGAGAAATTGGATCAGGGTTCATCCTATGGCCCACCATTCCGGGCACTACAGACCTTCTAGCGGTACGTCTCATCTTTCTAGGATAGAGCGTATGTGGATTCGCATCTCTATCCATCTCTACACATTACATCAGGGTTACTTCAGTACTCATTTTCAAAATGTGCTCAAAGTTTAAAAGACTTTGAACCTAACTCCGTTAATCGAACAGAATGGCCAGGTAAGTGTCTACCATAGGGGCCTCACCGAGTTCACGACGACTGATTGGCACACCCACGTAGACTAGCCTTGCCTTCGGCACCAAACTGTTCGTAATAACATAGTCAAATCCATGCCAGAATGAATGCTCTGATACCAAAAATGTAACATCCCATTTTAAAAGCGATTTTTTTTTTTCAATTAGAGTAGAGCATTGGAGCGAGTGAGTATCTGAACCATAATAAAACATTAACCATAGTGTAATAGTAATGATACAGTCATCCTAGTGTTCAAAAGTAAATACATAAACGATAAGTAAATCTCCAGCCGGAAGCCTACTCCTGCTGCTTGGCCCTATCACCAATCCATGGTCCTCCTGACCCTGAAGCTACAGCTGAGATTCAATTTACCCCATTGGATCTTAGGTAACGGTTAACCTTGTGCTCATATAAAACAGTATATGGACAACAGATATTCATAAACATTACAGCATATCACTACATAAGCACAGAGCAGATGCATGATCATAACAACGACAGAACATAAGCACAGAGCAGTATGTAAAGTCCAACAACAACAGTCTGCACATAACCAGTGCCACGATACAACACGTGTCCTCAACGCTAGGAAAACATAACGGTATTATTATGACTATAACCCGTGTAAGGCTGTATGTATAAATGACGACCCTAACCAGAGCCTCAACCTATGAACGTATCTATCACATATATGTATATGAGCAGCACAGAGTTAGTGTTACAGTACGCGTCCGTACCTTCGTTGACGTATTCTGGTACGTTTGACGGAAAACAATACTTTTGACAGAAAATAGCACGTCAGACAGCGGTACGACAGCGGTTGGCGATCACAGATATCCTATAACGATAATATCACGTTTATCAATATCCAACATCATAACAGGAATTTTAGGTACACATTACCATTTTGCGCCTATCTTTACTAATCGGCGAAATTTCGCCAAAGCTTCGCTACTTTGACTCCTAACTTTTAGAAACTCAATCCCTACCATGTTTTTACCTCGTCAAGCATCTTTCAATGCAATGAGGCCTAAAAACAAGAATAGGAATTTCATCTCCTACTTCCTAGATCTAACTAACATTTCTACTAAATCTACCGAACAAAAGACTAGAACTTAAAAGCTAAGGACCGAAGAACTTACTCAAGGCTTCGCTACAAATTTCTCCGGACTCCTCATTCTCTTCTCCACTCCAAGATTTCGAAATTCCAAAGAGGAATTGGTGTGAGGATTATGCATGGAGCTCTTGGGTATTTATAGGCAAATTGCAAACACTATTCATGCTATTTCATATCAATTTTGGACCATTGGATCTTGCTTTCATGAAATGGCAACATCTTGGCCCTTGGATGTGTTGGCCGACCTCTTCATGATGTCATCCCTCCAAGGATGATGTCATCAAGGTGATGTCATCCTTGCTTTATGGGGTTTTATCCGATAAAATTCCCTGTTCGGTGTCCTAAACGCGTAATCTCGGAAAATCTCAAAAATCCGGAAGCATAGCCTTGAAGGTCTAATCTTCCTCTTTAAAAATGTCTGGGTTAACTTAATTTTTGACCCCATTCAGGGCATTCCGTTGCCTGCCGAACATTTTCAGATAACCGCCTTCGGTTACGGAAATCACTTCGGGTAACCTCAACTTTGGGACAAAAATTCACTGATTCATAAATATGTCCAGATGTTTACCAACTCATCCCCGGATTTCAAGTTATGATTTATTTTCATTTATACTATCTGCCCTATTTCCTTTTTCGTCTTATTCCCTAACCGTTCTGCCAGTTATGGAAATGACTTCGGAGACAGCCTACTCCGAGATAAAAATTCACTTGTTTATAATATGTTCTGACTTTAGAAACCTAGTTCATGATTTTCTAGATAGGATTTAATTTCTATCGGTGGTCATTTATCCTATTTGCTTTTTACACAAAATATCACAATTTTATTAATATTATATTATAAGTATCTAGATATTATTTCTTTGCAAATTCTTATCCTCTTCTTTGAACAAAATTCGGCCAGCATACATACATATTTATTTTTATTTTATTTTTCTGATTTAATTTATTTATATTATATTTAATTATCTAATATAATTTCCACAAAATTCCCTCATTGGTCTACTTCAAATAACATGGATTTAAACTTTAAAAATCACTAGAATAACTCTAGACCTTTGATTTTGCTTTTCAAGATTACATCTTAACCATTGGTAATTATTTAATTTTCCTAATTTAATTAGAAAGCTTAATTAGTCCCCTAATCACATGATTAGCAACTTTCTAGGATTAGGGATTTTCATGTACTTAATCTCACTATTTTTTCTTACTCTTTTCCAATTAATTAGCAAGTGTATTTTATGCTAATTTTAGCCATAAACATTTAATTAAAGGATTTTTCACAATTTAACTTGGATTTTCCCTTAATTAAGCTTAGATAATTAGCCATTAATTATCTATTTAATCCTTTACCAATTGTTGATAATTTTCTTATTTAGGATTAATCATTATCTCACAACTATTTTACTGACATTGGTATTTTATGTCCCTTGCAAAATATTAAAAATCCTGGGGTCATTTTGGTCCTCAAAATACTTTTTGATTTTTCCCCTTTAATTTTTCCAAGGTTATAATTTAATAAATTACCAAAATTAGATACAACATACTCTCTAATTTTAAATAATTATTTTACTGCCTCTTGAGATTTATCATAATTTTCTTAGGCTATTTTATGCCCCATAATGATATTTTAGGCATTTTAGCACATTATTCCTCCAAATTCTCAAGAGATTTTCCTTAGCAAAATAATATATTTATAACCCAATATTTGAGACCACATATTCACCTACCAAAATAACCATTTATTTATCTAAATACCATATTCCAGATAAATAAATATCCGGGTATTACACAATACATATAAGTTTGTGCGGAGTCAGTGTATGTACTCGTTAATGTCCCTAATTATAAGTGTTTTATAAAAGTTGTTACTTTTATCCCAACGGTATTTTGTAAACTCAATTTAAAGTAAAAATTAGTGTAATGTAAATTGTATATATAGTTGGAGAGTTTCTAAATTGAAAAAACACAAGTACCAAGAAGGCGGAAGCTAAGCCACTTATGGCTTTAACTTTCGCTTATAGTCAAAAAGTTATTTTTCCCCAAAATCACACTAATCACAGGGTTACAATCTGCATTTTCAGTTTCTAACATAGCTTTTGAGGCTCGTAAACAACCACGTACTCATTTTTTCTAATCACAGGAAAAGGATTGATTGCAATCATTGCAGTGGCTAATAAAATAAATGAATGAATCACGGTGATATGTGCCAATAATTTAGGGGGTGTTCTTTTGTAGAACACAGATGTCTAGTCGATGGGCTAGTATATTGATATTGAATCAAAAAGATTCCCCAAAATATCTATAAGGCAGATGCCGAAGAGAATATCAGATGACTTTTCAAGATATCTATAAGATAAATACCAAAGAGAGCAATGGATCATCGTGCACTAAAATGATGTTTAGCCAAAAAGGGGTGGGGTGTGTACGAGCGTCTTAGTTTTCCCCTATCCCTTATCATCTTCCCATCTCGCCGCCATCTGATCCAAGGCTCAGAATATTTTCAAAACCGCACGCAATTTTTTGAAAAATATTTTTGGACCCTTGGATCAAGATTTGGATGGCCAGGATGGAAGATGGAGGGATGGGGAGAGTATCTTCTTCTGTGTGCGTGAGACTGAATAGTAAATAGGATGAATATAGAATATGTACCTTTTAGATTAACCTCCTATTTATAGAGGTTACCTTTAGGGTTTGGGTCCTTTGGCTTTGTGCGCCTCCTGGCACATGCTTCAGCCACCTCACCTGCATATTCCTTGATTATAGGATAATTAGGATCTTTCTTTATTGTTGGCAGATCCTGGTATGCTTTGCTTGTTGGGCCTCATGATGAATGGACTTCTTATATGAGTTCATAACGGGGTACTTTGAAAATCCCATAATCCATTAAAAAATAGAGCTGTTTTATATGTTTTAAAAGATAAAACTGATCCATGTCCGAGTTATTACATAGATATATCACCATCGCCATTAATGGAGGGAGTATCCCTCACCACTAGTTGGGATCCATGTCCAGCCATATATCAGCGAACGTGCAAGCTAAGCTTTTTGCTTTTTTCAGAAGCAAATTAAATAATCTGCACAACCCATCCCAAACATATCATGAGATCCTTTTTATCATCTTCTTCATCTTCAAAAATAGCAATATTATCACACAATATTACGTTGCTCTCAAAATTGACCACTTTACCAGAAATTACTTTTCACAGCCTTAAAACTCGTCAAGAAATGAGTATCTAGATCATTGTAAAGCATTCTCATTCAAAATGGGACTTCACATTTAGTGTTCAAACTCAACTGCTGATTAGAGGATACTAATATACCTATAAGAAAATGACGACATTACAATTTTAAATATTGACAAAATATTTTTATACCCTGCTAGGCTGCTATATGATGAATCAAAATGATTATCGATTAATTCCCTGTTACACGCGTAAATTGTAGAGAATTAATCGATACAGCTTCTAATCATTTTGACTAGTGTGATTACCGGAGCCCATAAAGTTTAATAAATTGTTATGAAGATCTTAGTTTGTTTTCTATGGCGGAATATATTTAGTTTCAATTATTTGAATTCAAATTATATTTAGAAAAAAATATTTTTTTATTAAAATTTAATTCTTCAGTTATACATTTTTTAAAGTTATTTATTGATAAAATTAAATTCTTTCAAGTTGACAAACATTGATATTACGAGCTTGCTTAAGTTTGACGTGATAACTGAATGGCACAAAGGGGATTGGTGCTTGTCTCAGGTTCGTCTCAGGCTGGGGATGTTTGGAATCGGGATGGTGGCCGGTGATCCTCAAGTTGTGGGGTTGATCTCCGTCATGGTGTGTAAAATCCCGTTTTTTAAAAGCACTATAAATTTTTTTCATCAGAGTAGAGCATCGGAGCGGAAGAGTAACTGATATATATATATTCAAAATGCCCACTGGCTAATTACAGAAGCGGTACAGTAACCGAGAGTTTTCAAAAGTAAGAACAACAACAGAAAGTCTTCACTGGTCTCTAAGCTTGCCGCTTCCCTCTCTCCTGTGACTTGGTTCTCCCGACCCGACGCTATATTAAGAGCTGAGATCCGCACCGGATCTCAGGTAACGGTTAACCTTATATTTACATATACAGCATATGGACTACGGACAAACATATCAACAACAGTATATGTCCACTCATCGCCCAAAAGCACGCATACATATATCGTCCAAAAGCATGCATACATATATCGCTCAAAAGCATGCAAATATATCGCCCATAGCAAACGTAAACATATCAACAGTACATAAACATATCACAGAGCTATCAACTACCACATACAACACACCTAGCACATACATGCATACCATAAACATCAGATTAGTGTTACAAAGACGCTGACGTACCTTCGTTAATTGCAATCGTGACTTGACTAAAACGGTGACGCTTGACAATGCAGATAACAAATGTTTGTGATTACAGATATCCTATAAGGATAATATCACATTTTATTAACATTTGACATCATAACAGGCATTTTAGGCATAAATGACCATTTTGCCCCTGATGCCCTTAATCGGCGGAATTTCGCCAGAGCTTTGCTACTTTGACTCTAATCTTCCAGAATTTCAACATAGCCCTTACTCCAACATATTTTCCAAAATAAATATCATATTAAATCCTAAAACATGATATCTAAAATATACTGGAAGATTAAAGATCAAAACAACAACTACTA
>JAMWYP010000088.1:600000-968494 GCA_025563575.1 Acacia pycnantha | reverse complement strand
TAGTTATAAGTTTTAGTTTATTTCTTTCCTTATTTATTTCTTTATTTATTAATTTTTAATAATGAATTTATGATACTGAAAAAAGTTTAAACTTCGAACAACACAAAAGGTCGTTATGATGAAGGTGGGGGAAGGGTGGAAGAGTCGGAGGAATCGTCTCTACAATCGATGAATGGAGATGGCACTATTCCTCAGCTACTTCGACTCGAGAGAGTCCCCGGACAGCGTGGACCCGAATCGGTGGGCGGCTTTCGTCCAATATAGGAGAGGTCTTGGGCGGTACATTTTATTAAATTAATTATAATTTAATTACATATGGTTTAAATTAATTAATAGTTTCACTTAAGTGATAATTTAAATTTAGTTTAAATTAAGTTTACCCTCCTCCGATCAGGCTTTGTCGCCAGAGAAACACAAGAAGCGGGGCACAGCGAGAGGGTCCATCACACTGGCGGGGACCAAGGCGTTTCTGTGACCTACGGTGAGATGGTATGTTATTATTTAACATACAAGATTGTTGTTTTTCCAATAACAAAGTACATATTGTTTTAATTCTTTCAAAGCAAAAGAAGGCACGGGAGGAGAACACACAAACGAACTATGGGAAGTTGTGGACACGCACCCATAGACACCGTGATGGGACGCCGACCTCTCGGGCGTGAGAGGAGATAATAGTAAGTTACAAAAACATTGAAAAATATAATGAATGTTGTATATTAAAATTGATCGTCAATTATTTTATTAATGATTGTTCATGAACGCTTGTAGGTCGGGCCGGATTGAGAAGACCGAGGCGAGCTACAAGCGTCGCGGACCCGAGTCACGAGTGCAGTGAATCCATCTTGCCCAAAGAAGGCTGCGGTGGAGCCCGATCGAGCATCCCGGCGTGTTAGGGGCATGGGCCTTGGCGCCGAGCCTAGCATGGTGTACCGAGAAGCATGGCTCCTCCTCTGATCCACCGGACCCTCCCGGCTCGAGAAGGCCACCAAGGAGGCTTTGATGAGATCATTGCTTGAGAAGGTCGCCCGGCAGTTGCTTGCACCACATGAGGCTGCACGGAGGACCGACGAGGAGGCCGGAGAGATGCGCGGGGAGGCCGACGAGGAGGCCGGGCATAGACGCATGCAGGAGAGCATCGCCGGGTTGTACGATCATCATGTGGAGAGACTGGGCTCTTATTCACCGGGGCCACCCGCGCGACTATTACCCGACCGGCGGTTTCGGATCCCGAGCCTCCCCCTCCGTTCATCTTTAAGGAATCCCCCCCGTGTACCAACCCCCGAGAGACAGGACCCCACTAGGACAGGACTTGATGATCATGTTCCCGATAGTTAGTTTTTATTTTGAAAACTTGAATCATTAATATGCTTGGATATTAGTTTAATTTGGTTTAAATATTTGGTTTGTTTAAGATGTGCTTTAGTTATATATTTGTTACCGTTAAATTTGATACGTTATTTCAAAACCTATAACTCATTTAACTAAATTTTAATCGAAAACCCTAAAACTTTTAATACAAAATTTTAATCCTTGTTTAACGTGTGCTTTAGTTATATATTTTAATTATAATCCAAAATAATTTCCTAAAATTTTATTTCAAAACACTAAAAATTAAATTAAATTTTGTAGCCGAGTTCGAATGAGGAAACCGCAACAAATTTGAAATTTGAAAAAGGCGCCCTATTTTGTCGCGGTTGAATAGCCGCTACAAGATTCAACGGGCATCATTTTGTAGCGGTTGTGATGAAGATAACCGCGACAAATTGTATTTCGATAGCGGTTGTAGTCGCGGTTTTATAACCGTTACAAAATTGTTCGTTGTAATTGCAACGGTTGTTGTAGCGGTTATGTAACCGCTACAAAACATTCGATGCATGTTTAAAGATCCCAAGTTCTGCGTTGAATGTAATTAAACATTGTATCCACATTTATCTTCTATCCTAGATTTGTTTGTTACATATGGATAAGTCATGGATCAAGCGAGCCGCGTGGTTCTCTGTATATTTAGCGGGATTGAACACTTTCTTAGATTTCGCCTCTCTCACGCATGCATTAATGGGAAGATCGTGTGTCCTTGTGTGCGATGTAAGTTTAAGAAGTGGCAAACACGAGATTCTGCTTTGGAACATCTTCTTGTAAAGCCTTTCCCAGAAGCATATACATTCTGGGCGGTTCATGGGGAGCAACGTGGTATGGGATATGGGCTCCATCTTCCTCGAACCTCACAAGTAGGAAATCAAGTACATCAAGATGATCCGGTTAATGAAGCTGTCCGTGATGCTTTTGGTGTTCAAGACGACAACTTCACAGAAGAAGTGCGGGGTCCGGACCACCTTTTCTTCAGAACGATGCAGCTCGGGAATTTTTCAGCCTCATGGATGAGAGCGATCGTCCTTTGTATCAAGGTTGTCAGAAATACTCAAAGTTATCTTTTCTTATCAAATTGTACCATATCAAGTGCATGTGTGGGATCACTGATAAGGCAATGTCGATGTTCCGAATTACTTCGAG
Organism: Acacia pycnantha; assembly: GCA_025563575.1. Lineage (NCBI taxonomy): Eukaryota > Viridiplantae > Streptophyta > Magnoliopsida > Fabales > Fabaceae > Acacia > Acacia pycnantha. The sequence goes on along the minus strand of JAMWYP010000088.1, from coordinate 965,983 downwards.
ATGCTTTCCCTTAAGAAGTGTCACACTTCGAGGTTCAAGAGCTTCGGAAGGGAAGAAGCGAAGAAGAAACAGCGAAAGATTCTAAGGTACTTTCCTTTAAAACCTACTTTGCAAGATTGTTTATGTCGTCTAAGACAGCTCAACATATGAGGTGGCATGAAGATGATAAGAATGAAGATGGTAAACTCGAGGCATCCACGTGATCTTTGAAGCGTGGAAAGCGTTCGACTCGGTCTTTCCAGATTCATGGCGGACCCTAGAAATGTCCCCTTGCTTTGGCGGCCAAGCGGTTTTAATCCATTTGGGAATGTTAGCACAAGCTACGAGTATATGGCCGATTATGTTGATACCCCACAACTTGCCCCGTGGATGTGCATGAAACAAAGCTCCTTCATTATGTCCATGATCATTCCGGGGAAAAAGGCAGAGGAAATGACATCGATGTATCTCCGGCCAGCTGATCAAGGAGTTGGTGGAGTTGTGGAATGTATAGGTGTGGAGACGTCACAGCCGCGCACGAGAAGACACTTTTCAACTTGCGTGCGGCCTTGATTTGGACGATAAGCGACTTTCCCGGCCTCGAGACATTCACCGGGTGGAATGTGCATACCGGCCCCGCGTGCCCGACACGCAATTTTGACTCGACTCGATGCGCCTTCCCCACGGTCGTAAGTGGTGCTTCATGGGTCATCGGAGGTTTCTCGATGGTACGCCGCGAGTTTAGGTTGCAACGCAATCGTTTTAATGGGCAACGGGAAAAAGAGGACCTCGGAATTTATCAGTGAAGAAATCATAGAGCAGCTTCGGGATGTTGATGTTGAGTTTGGGAAAAAGAGCGATCCGGCAAGGGTAGGAACAAAGAGCAACCAGAGCTTGGGTTCTACGCCCAACAATGGCGAAAGGTGAGCGTCTTCTTGGCTCTTAGTATTGGAAGATAATTTGCTCCGACAAGCTCCGGATGTCATGCACATTGAAAAGAATGTGTGCGACAATGTGTTGTACCACGATTCTCAACGAACCGAGGCAAGTCCAAAGATCATGCCCGAGGCCGGGAAAGATCTACGGGAGATGGGCGTTCGTGGAGGCGCGTGGCGGATGAGCATGTGATTTCAACCGGCAAGGTTCACCCCGACAAAACCGAATAAGGAAATCTTTCTCGCTACCTTGAAGAAAATAAAAGTTCTCGACGGGTATTCAAGCAACATATCACGATGTATTGACTTGCCAGGCTCGAAAGGTTACAGTGGCTGAAGAGTCATGACTCACATGTGCTTATGCATGAATTACTTCCGGCCGCCATGAAAAATGCGCTGCCTCTCGACGTGTCTCTCGTTTTGGTCGAGCTTTGTACTTTCTTTCGGAAGGCGTGTTCGAAGGTTTTGATAGTGGAGGAGCTCGACCGGCTGCGGGAGAAAATCATTCTGCTGTTGTGTCATTTGGAGATGATCTTTCCTCCGTCATTTTTCACGGTCATGGTTCACTGACAAGACACCTTGTTCACGAAACAAAGCTTGCCGGCCCGGTTGATACGATGGATGTATCCCGTTGAGAGGTACTTGTTGAAAAATAATTACTTTACCATTACTCCCTAGTCGCACGTTTAACCATTGATCCGGCTATTATTTTTATGGTTCTACTTTATAGGTTTCTTGGGAAACTTAAATCTTACGTGAGGAATAAGGCGTGGCACGAAGGTTCAATAAACGAGAAGGTTATATCGGGGATGAGGTCTTGTATTTTTGTTCCAGTACTTCGATGACATTGAAACGTCATTCAACCACCCGCCTCGTGTAGACGATTGTCCACGAGCACGAGCCGGAGCGGAGACAACGAGTTGTTAATCCCTCGTGTTGGTAAACCGGTTGGCGGGAGTGAAAATTCAAACTCACGGCACTTGAGAAGTTCCAAGCACATAGACATGTCTTGATTAAGCCCACCAAAGTTGAACCGTACCTTCGGTAAGGATTTCATACAAATATATATATATCGTATCCTATATATTTCCTTACATTTATACATACTCACATTTCATTGCATGTTCAGTGCGAGGAATTCGAGTTATGTGAAGCGTGAGCGAGGATTATGCATACGTACATCCTCCGAAATTGATAGAAAGGTTCACGAGAGAATTCCCGAGGTTGGTTTAGGAGAGAATAATGAACGACCACAACCCGCACTCACCCGAATTCGAGCTCTCGCGGTTGGCCCGCTTGACCACGCCCTAAGATTCACGGCATACAATGCCAATGGTTTTAAGTTTTGCACCGTCGCACGAGATCAGGGATTGCTGACCCAAAACTAGGGTGTATATGGCACGTTTGGGACGAGGAGTTATGCGAGCAGCGATGGCGGAAACATGCGGTTCGGTGACGTCCCGTATTATGGAAAGCCGCTTGATGTGGTCGGGATAAGTTACGGGCCTATTCACCGTGACGTTGTTCAAGTGTTTGTGGCGAATACCACAACGTCCAGGGACTCACGATGATCGACTTAGGCATCACATCGTGAATTTCTCGGCCTATACACGGTAAGTACATCCTAAGATGACGGCCGTATATTCTTGCCTCGAGAGGCCCATCGGGTTATTATGTAAGTCGATGGGAGGCACAAGGATTGGAATATGGTGGTTCACTTAAAGCCTCGGGACCTTTACGATATGGGCGGATGGTAGATAAGGTCGCCTACGATTGCAGCGCCGTTCAGCCCCGCTGGGCCAAGACTTCATCCTGCACGGCGACGACAATTTACCTATAGTTCTGCACGTTTAAATTTACGCTTTATGAAATTGAAACATTTAACTAAAGTTTTAATTATATTGTGTTCAAACGTATTCAACTCACGCAGCACATTTTATGTAAACTTTCTTTGCAGGGATGTCGTTAAGATTGAGAGGAAAACTTAATGCCTGGCGCTGTAATACGAAATATTTTTAATATTAAGTTTTTTTTAAAAAAAAACCTCGAAATGACTTTGTAGAATATGTTATATAACCGCTACAAACACTTAAAAAAACCGAAATTAATTAGGAAAAAACCCCTTTTAAGTTTTTTTTTTAAAAAAAAAAACCTCGTAAATTACTTTGTATCTTCTATATAACCGCTACAAACACTTAAAAATCGAAATTAATTAGGAAAAAAACACCCTTTAAGTTTTTTTTTACCCCTCGTAAATTACTGTAGCGGTTATATAAACACAAACACTTCCAAAAAACCGAAATTAATTAGGAAAAAAAACCCTTTAAGTTTTTTTTAAAAAAAAGAACTCGAAATTACTTTGTGACGCATATAACCGCTACAAACACTTAAAACCGCGAAGCTCAACCGCTACAATAACCGCTACAAAAACCCTCAAAACCGCTACTAAATATAACAACCACTACAAAAGTGAGACACCAACCGCTACAAAATGATACGCGAGACACCACCCTCAACACCCCCACCCAACCTCATTTATCGCCTCAACTTCTTTTCTACCCACGTTTTCTCTCGCCCATCTCAAATATTTTTACGTTTCGTAACATTGTGAGTTTGAACCGGTCGTAACCGTGTAACTAGATCAATTCTAATGTTTCTCATACTAATTTATAGTTCGATACTAATTAAACTTTGTTATTTTGCGCTTGAACGAGATATATCTTTCAACTTTCCCTATTCTTTCATATACATTATTCAATTGATTTGTACATATAATTTTTAAATATTCAGGATTGTTTTAACCACCTCATTTCTTAGCACTTATTCTACTTACATAATCTTATTATTTTGTTTTTATACATGCACCTTATATATTTAAATTTCATAATTTACTACCTTTTATTTTTGTTAAAAAGATATATTAATAATAATTACTGAATTACGCCGATAAATAATTATTTTTTTTTAAAACCGTAATGAATTTGTAGCGGTTGCAATAACCGCTACAACATTTCAAATAAAATGGCGTTATGAATTTTTTTTTTAAATTGTCGCTTTTTTTGTAGTGAACTACCCTAGAACCAAGAACTACCAAACTAAAGACTGTGAACCTAAGAACTTACCCTTGAAGAACTTCACTACAACTTTCTCAGAGCTTCTCTCTCTAAAACCTCTCTATTTTGAAATCCTTAAGAGGATTTGGTGTGAATAACTCAAATGAAGGTGGCGGTTATTTATAGAAGAAAAGCGAGGGCGCAAAATCTAAGAATCTTCCATTTGAAAACTTAGCAAACAAGTTTTCTCCTTCATTTTCCACCACAAAACGTCCCCATGTCATCTTTCCCACCAATGAAGTCATCCCAATGATGTCATGCATGATGGCATCAACTTGCCTTAGAAGTTTTCTACCGATAAAGTCTCGGTTCGGTGTTCAAATCGCTATAATTCAGAAAATCTTAGAAACCTATGAACATAGCCCCCAAGGTCTATTCTTCCTCTTTGGAAATATCTTGGTTAACTAAATTTTTATTCTATTCGGGCATTAGCTGCTTGCCGAAGATTATTTCGCCTTATTCCCTAACTGCCCGGCTTACGATTTGAAATCGCCGTAATGTCAACTGGAAAATTACATTGAATCATAATATGTCCAATTGTTAGCAACCTAATCCAAGGATTTTGAGTTCGGATTTATTTTCTATCCAAGTGGTCATTTATCCTCGTTGTTGAAATTTTCACAAGAATATTCCATAGAATATTCTTAAACCATTTCCATGTTCACACTACAACATTTTCCTTCCTTTCCTCTTCCTATTTTTTCGAAAATGAGGGCATCTTTTTGAGTTTTCGACAAAAGATGTTGCTCTCCTACTTGCCCAATTTGTTGACTTTTCAACTCTTGGTTTATTTAATTAATCCATGCTTTAATTAGATGATTATCTCATTGGCTAATCCTATGTTTAGCAACCTTTTTAGGATTACAGGATTTCCAATGTACTTAACCCTCATTCATTTTTCTTAATCTTTTCCAATTAATTAGCAAATATACTTTATGCTAATTTTAGCCATTAACATTTACTAAAAGGTTTTACATATTTACCCCTAGATTTTCTCTTAACCGTGCTTAATCAATTAGTCAGTAATTATTTAATTAATCCCTTACTAATTGTTGACAATTTCTTTATTTAGGATTAACTATTATCTTACAAATATTGGACTGACATTGTATTTTTACGCTTCATGTAAAATATTAAAAATCATGGGTCAATTATGGCCCCACAATACTTTTAGATTTTTCTTTCTTTTATTTCCAAGGGAAATAATTTAATAAATTGTCTAAATTAGGGAAAATATTCTTCCATATTTCAAATAAATATTTATTTGCCTCTTTATAGTATTTTCAGGGTATTTTATAACCCATAAATATTTTAGGGACCTATTTGCAAATTATCTAACGTTTTAAGGACCTTTTCGCACATTATCTTATCTCAAGAGAAATTGTCCTAATAATAAGATAAATTCAATACAAGGTGTTTGAGACCTCATATTCACCTATTTTCAATAGGTATATTTTACTAAATTATGATACGGATTTTTAGGATATTACATGGTGGTTCTCAACAATCAACATGATATGTTTGTCTGGTTAATAATCTTCCATTAATGTTGTTTGTCTTTTGTTTTCTTTTCTTGGTTGGGGTCGCTGCTTTTGTGCTTTGTATCTTTTCCTAGTGTTTGTGGATGTGGCCTCGTGAAGAATTAATTAACTAACGTCTGTGTAATGAAATGTTATTTTCTCTTGTGGGGCTAAAAACAAAACAAAAAAGAAACTAATACGTACATTCACGGGGACATTTTTTTTATATTCAATTTTTATTCGATCATGTAGTTACATTATACTCCCTCCGGTCCTAATTATAAGACAACATTTGAGAGTTGATTTTGGTCCTAATTATAAGACAACATTCTAATAATTGTTAATTTTTTCCTAAAATACCCCTATTCTATTCTCTCAAGTGTGTTTGATTTTTTGTGAGTATATGTATGTGCAATGAAACTTTTAGATATATATATATGTGTGTGTGTGTATCTATGTATATATATATGGGTGTGTGTCTACACACAAATATCTATAGACACTATAGACACACACACACATATATGTGTGTCTACATATATGTATGTATATAGGTGTGTGTCTACACACATATATTTTTGTGTGTGTGTATGCACATATATTCTTTTGCTCATTCGCTATCTCGCATGTCACTCTTCCTTGGATTCATATTCTTCAAACTCTTTCTGTGTTCATCAATGTATGGTTGAACTTCTTCCGTATTATTCAAGATGTACAGTGTGCTTGCAACACCTCTTCACGAGGCTTATTCTTCAGGTTTGATTCCTCGAGTTCCTCGCTTATCCCCTCGTCATGCCGAGATTGTATCGTCTACCGATGGACATCTTAACTCCATAGCCTCTTCAACTACATATCTCTCAACTATTGAGGCTTCCGTGGTTTTTAGAATACCCTTTTAAGATCTTCATGTATCGCTCGAAAGGGTACATCCACCTTAGGTAAACCTGGACCGCATGTCTTACCTTCCTTACCAAGTGCACTATCAAGTGCACCATGATATCAAAAAGGTGAGAGGAAATGCATCTCTAGTTGGGACAAAATAATATAACCATCATTCTCCAATTCATCCAACTTTTCAATGTCAATGACTTTCATGAGTATAGCATTGAAGAAAATACTCAATCTTGTTATAGTGGATCGAACTTCATCTTTCATAATGCCTCTTATAGCTATTGGTAGTAGTTGTTGCATCAACACATGATAATCACGGGACTTCATTCCCACTAACTTCAAATCGCTCATTGAGACACACTTTCAAATTAGAAGAATATCCTTGTGGCACCTTAATGTCATATAGACATCCACACAAACTTTTCTTCTCCGCTTTTGATAGTGTATGAAGTTGCCGGCTCCATGTATGCCCTCTTACCATCTTCCATTACTCGTGGATGTAACCTTTCTCTTATTCCCATGTCAACCAGATCTAGTCTCGCACTAATTCCATCCTTAGTCTTCCCTGGTATGTGCAAAAGAGTACTGACAAGGCTATCACAAACGTTTTTTCTCCACATGTATCACATCAAGACTGTGTCTCACATCAAGACTACGCCAATATGGAAGATCAAAGAAAATTGATCTCTTCTTCCATATATTCTTCTCACTCGCCTTCCTTTGCTGCTTACCCAATATGACATTGATATGTTTCACCCGACTATAAACGTCCTCTCCTGTTAACGCCTTTGGAGCCGTATTCTCGCTCTCCGTAAGCCGTTAAAACGCTTTCTTAACTTACGATATGGGTGGAACCGACGAAGAAACCTCCTGTGGCCGAGGTAGACCGTTTTTTCGTGCTTTAGTTGATGGAAGTTTGTGTCTCGCTTCACATATTGGACATGCTTTATGCCCCTTCACACCGTACTCGACAAATTTCCGTATGCAGAAAGTCGTTTATCGTGGTAAAAATCATCGCACGCAACTTGAAGTGCTCCTTCTTATATGCATCAAACACATCTACGCCTTCCTCCCACAACTTCTTCAAATCCTCAACCAAAGGCGCCAAGTACATCGATATTGTTCCCGGTTGTTTTGGTCGTAAATCGTCATAGAAAGCATCACATACTTGCGTTTCATACATAGCCGTGGAGGTAAGTTGTATATTACAGAGAACTGCCATGCACTATGGGGCCGCTAAGAGTTCGATACGGATTGAAGCCATCTCGTACAAAGCCTCACCAAGGTTTCTTGGCTCACCGCCAAATTGAGGGAACATTTCGTCTATTTTCTTCCATTGTGAGAGTCACCGGTGGCGAAGATATTTTCCATCGGATATTCTCTCATCGAAATGCCATCTCAACTTCTTCGCCATTGCTTCACTAGTAAAATGACGCTTAAACCGTGGAATTATTGGAAGATACCACAATGCCTTCAAAGGTTGCCTTTTGTTGTCCGCTCTCCGTAAACACTAACTTTCTTCACTTTGTATCGTGAAGTTTTACACTTCGGACAATTACGAGGCCTTCGTACTCGCTTCGTACAATATGCACATCATTAGGCAACCGTGTATCTTTTTATACTCCATACCCATCGTAGACAAGATTTTCTTGGCCTCATACATACGATTTGAAGTACATTATCAACTCGGCAACATATCACACAACAATTCAAGCAATGACGTGAAACTCGCTATCGGTCCACCCACAAGTTGCCTTTAAGTTGACCAAATGTAAGGTCGCAGTCAACCGTGTATACTTAGTACACCCAGGTGGAACAAAGGTGTCTCTCGCATCACTCCGCACGCTTTCATATTCACCCGACAGGCAAAAGATTCGCCTCAACATCATTAATCATTTTCTCCATTCCATCATCATCATCTACCTCAACTTCATTTGCATGGGACGCACCGTACTTACTTCCTCACCATTCCATATCCACGTTGTGTATCGAAGGTGTATTCCATCACAAAGTAGGTGGTCCCTTATATCAACAATAACCCTTCGACTCCCATTTAAACAATTAACACACTGGACAATAATACATCCCATTTTTTGTGGCCACATTCCTTCTAGCAAATTCAATAAACTCTTCCACCCCATTCTCATATTCTTCACTAGTTCTCAATGCATTCATCCAACTATGACCCATTTTATTACCACCTACGACATTTCCAACAATACCAAGTTCATGTCAATTTCAAGAACGACATGTTTTCTTTTAAGTAAATTTCTACAAAGATTTCCCTTAAAAGTAAGACATCCCAAAATTTCAATAACAACCAATTTCAGCTTAATTCAACAACAAAACTTACTAACTAAAGCAATTTCAAATAAACAATTTATCAATTATGTAAGATAAAGAAAGCATAGAGCCATAGAGTCAATGTTTACTTAAAGTAAACGTGCTTTTTACAATGAAATGCCTAAAGCTAGAAGTGTTTTGCATTGAATTAATTGCTATCGAGTATACATCAGCAGGATTTGGGAACAAGTATCCAAAACATATACATCACGAGAGGATCATCAATCCCTTCAATTAAAGTTCATCCAATAAGGTGGGTTGTAATGGTCAATCTGAATATTACCAATTCCAATCTAGCATTTCCCTAATCCCGCCCACCAAAGTTACTCCATGTACTACAAAAATCATCTAAGATCAATTGCATGACCTCTTCTGTCGATTCCAAGATAAGTTTCGTTATTCCCAATCACGTGGTTGTTTATTAGTCTATAAGCAACTTTCATACGAAAACCTATAGAATGACCAAATTAACATTGCCCTTTTAAATACGCACACATAATAACAAGACTAATAGTAGATTTAAGAGTAACGCATTTAACAAGCTTACTTGGAGAAGAGCGAAACGAAGGAGAGACGACGGCTGGAGACGAAGGAGACTACTGAGAGCGGGTGTGAGATTGTGAGGAGGTCGACGCACAGAAGAATGAATCTGAGGTGGAGTGGAGTTGAAGCCCACAACCGATTTGCGCGGCGCAGCCGGAGGTGGCGGCTGAGTCGGCCAAGAGGGAGACCGAGACTAGAGGCGAGCCTGGCCAAGAGGAGACCGAGACTAGAGGCGGAGTTGAGCCTGGAGGAAGAGGGAGACCGAGACTAGAGCCGAGTTGAGCCTGAGTCCGGGTGAGAATGACTAAGAATGAAGGCGTGAGGACGAGGAGTCTCGGGTGAGAATGAATGAGAATGACGGGAATTAGGTTTAAAATTATTTAAAAAAGGCGACTCCGAACACTAAATCGTGTCGCATATTAATGAAAATAGCGACTGATATACATTCGTGTCGCCTATTTTCATTAATATGATTACTGATTACACTTCAAAGTCGCTATTTGCATCAATTTATTTAAAAAAATAAAAGTGCCGATAGCGACCCAAGTGTAATCGTCGCCACTTATATAAAATAGCGACTGATATACCTTCAAAGTTGCCTATTTTCTAAAATCGGCACTTTTTTATTTTTTTTAAATAAATTGATGCAAATAGGCGACCTGAAGTGTAATCAGTCGCTTATTTTATAAAATAAAGCACTCCGATATACCTTCGTGTCGCCTATTTTCTATAATAGTGAGAATTTTTTTATTTTCTCTCCGCCAAATATTTCCCACCATATTTTATCCTTGGCGCCAAGATAATTAATCGATTTTAGGCGTCTTGAATTACATACAGGACGACAAAAATAAATTTTAGAAGTCCTAAATTACTATTCAGGACGTTGAAGGCTCCTTTTCCTTAAATATAATTACAAAATGTCACTTCCTTCATATTTTACTACCGTTTTCAATTTAGGACGTTTTTTAGGGTAGTAGTATCCAATTTCTGTAGTAGTGATATGTGTGTGTCTACATATATGTATGTATGTATATATGTGTGTGTCTACACACATATATTGTGTGTGTGTGTCTATACACAAATATATATATATGGGTGTGTGTGTGCGTGCACAAATATATATAAACACCCACCCACACATATATGTGTGTGGGTGTGTGTACATATATGTATATTTGTGTGTCTGTCAATATGTGTGCGTACAAATATAAATACACACACATATATACATGTATATCATTGTGTGTGTGTGTTTATGTGTGTGTGCCTATATGTGTTTGTCGATATATGTACACACACATGTGTGTGTGTATCTATATGTGTACACATATATATGTATATATAGTAAGACCATTATTTCAATTAGATAGCATGTGGAAAAAACATTAGGTTGGAGAGACATGTGGTAGGAGCTATTGATTTACTTTCACTTAGGTCATTTTAAATTTATATAAGGACATTTTAGGAAAATGAGTAAAATTAACTAATTTAACTTTTTTCCTTAATCTCCCCAAAATCGGTTAAATATGTCCTATAATTAGGACCGGAGGAGTACTACCTATAGTCATTCCCATACACTACTACAAGATATTGATTTTACTTTCCCAAAAAAGTATGTTTTTCAAAAAGAGAAGTAAAAATAAAGATAGTAACATTTTTGTAATTTTATGCATTACTTTTGACGTCTGTTTTAAGATAAACATTATTGAAAGATTTGGTGTTGTTTCCAAATAATGGACACATAAAGGCTTTAAAAAAAAAAAACCCCCTTCTACCACTGTCAATTGCAAGGGCCTCGATTATCTTCATCGTTGCCTCCCCACTCCTCTTTCGCTCATAAAGTCATCATGAAGGCTGCCGGTCTCCTCCCACAATCGCGCGACTACTTCCTACTCCTCCCTAGCACACGCAACACCATCGGTCTCCTCCCTCACTCACAGCGGCAACTATGTCCATCTCCTCCCAATCTCGTTCCCGTGACCCCCTCCTCCCTAGCTTGTGGCAACCACCTCATCTTTCTCTTCCCAACTCGTTCTCGCAACGTAACCCAGATGCCTCTCTATCTTTTTCTTTTTCCTTTTTTTTTGTACTAGGTATTTGTTGATAGGGTTGTGAAATTTGCAATTAGAAATGTTCATAATCACTTGAAAATCCCATAAATGAACATTCTTGAGTTTTGATAATGGATTCTTGGTGATGAAAGAAATTGATTATGGTTCTAGGAAGTTTTTTCATTGCTTGAAGTGATTTTTTCAAGTATAGAATTGAAAATTGTTGTTGTTGTTGATGTTAGGGTTGAGAGAAAATAATTTTTAAGCATCCAAATTTAAAGTTGATGTAATAAGACAACTTTGTGAACTTGTATGAGTGTGGATGCTTAGAATTCTATAATTTTTAGTTTGTGAATTAGACAACTTTGCTAATACTTTTTATCTTTTGTATTGATGAAATTGATTGATTAAATTTGTGATATTGTCCTAAATTGCTTCAGTTAGTTAATTTTGTTTGAACTGAGCTGAATTGTGTTGTTATTGAAATTTGGGATGTTTTACTTTTAAGGGAAAATGATGCCAAATTTTTTTAAAAAAAATGAGTAAAGCAATCCCTTCCTTCACCCATATTTACATGTCCTTCCTTGACAATTATTCTAAACTTGAGTAGTGTTGTTGAAAATGGCTTAGGTGGTAATAAAATGAATTATCGTTGGATGAATGCTTTGAGAACTAGTGAAGAATATAAAAATAGAGTGAAAGAGTTTATTGAATTTATTAAAAGGAATGCGCCTAGTAAAAATCAGATGTATTTTTGTCCTTATGTCAATTGTTTATATATGACTTTATTCATTTTAACTGTTTGCTTTTAATTTGATTTATAGTGCCCTCAACAATTAGGGAGAACTGAGTACGAAAACTATGTTATTCTTTATATGTATAATATTATTCATAGTGGAGTTACTTTAGATTTTGAATAGGTAATCGCTTCTTCATTCTTGGTGTTGTAATTGAATTGTTAACTATTTCATTCACTTGATTAATTTATCTTAGCTTATTTTCGAATTTGCAGATTTTTTGTATTGAGGATGCCTACTCAGAAGAAGATATTAATTTGATATGAGACTATTTAGTTGAACATCTTCTTCAACACATAGATAATGAGTAAAGATTATTGTGATGAAAGGTTTATTTTAGATAATAATCATTTAGCTAGTGCTAGATGTTTATCTAGTTTATTTTAGATAGTATTCGTTTCGCTGTAATTGCCCGAAAACTTTGTGTTTATCATTGTAGATAGTAGTCTAGTTGACGCTTTGTTTTGCTAGTGCTGGATATTTCTAGACATTTGGTTTATGAAGAAGTGCTGGATGTTTTTGTACAAGCCTAGTTGTTGGATAGTGAAAAACATAAAGCAATTTTAAAAAAAAAAAAAACACACACACACAAACTTACAACGTCCATTTTTGGAAAACAAGCGCTGTAAGGGGCTCACACTGTCCGTTTTTTCTGAAAAGGACATTGTAAATCTCCACTTACAGCGTCCGGTTTTTCCAAAAGATGCTGTAAGTGTCTTACAATGTCATTTTTTTAACGAACGTTGTTTCCAACTTTATCGCATCGGTCATATGCATCCCCCCAGAAAAGGTACATTAAAATGGCCTAACAACAGACTTCAAAAGATCTTTTTATAGTAGTTATAAGATCTCTTATATTAAGGACCATATAAGACCTCTTATAACTAGCTAGTTTGTGGATATTAAAAAATTGGTTATTTATTTGTAATAAATATGTCTTGATTTCCTTAAAATATTATATTTTAATCATATGCATTAGAAATAATCTTGACACAACTCCCTTCATATGTATAATAAATAAAGATATTTCAGAGAAGAATTATAAGTTTAAGAGATAAAAAAGGAGGATATATAAAAGAAAGTCTGTTTTCTTCCAAATTTTAAAAGGTTTGTGTAAGTATTTTTTTTTGCTGAATAAATACAGTGAACATCATTAATTTTACAAAAAAATAACCCACACTTATTTTGTGAGACAAGTATCTTTCACCGATAGCGAATTTCAGTTGTGGAGGACAAAGAGCCCATCTTTGAGGGCGAAAAAAAAAAATCAGGATTTTGATTCTATTATGTTTTTTTTAATGTTTTTAGAACATTATTACAAAATAATGTTTTAGAATAGTTTTGGTGTTTGAATCATTGTTTTAAAAATATATCTAAAGTGGTGGAGTGGAGGGGTAAAACCGTAAAAGAATGATCTTCATATTTTCATAATTGTCCCTAGTGAAAATACAATATTCATGGCCTCTTTTCTGGGTTACAAGAGCAGGTATGCACGGATTGAGATACAAGCGGGATTGAATTTGTGACCTCTCACTTATATTGGAGCATTCATACCACTAAGCTATAAGGCCTTTGGTATTCCCAGCCCGTTTCTCTAATTTTGTAAAACAAAAGGAAACAAAACATAAAAAGGATACTAACATCCCTTAGGAGCAAATAGAAAGGGACTCACTACTACAAAAATGCTAAAAAACGACCTAAATAAGACCCAATTAACGACCCTTTACTGAGGGACGTCTTGGAGGGCGTAGAGGAAAATTTTGAAATTGGCGACCTGATCTTAAATCGTCGCCTTTATTAAGGCGACTGACTTTCAAATCAGTCGTTTTTAAGGCGACTGATTAATATTGAGTTCGCCTTAAAGGCGACCTTATATTAAATCAAATCGTCTTATTGTTTTCATTAAGGCGACGACTGATCTCGCGATACAGTCGCCTTATGATAACAAAGGCGACTGATTTCAAAATCGAGTCGCCTTTGTTGAAATTTTTTAAAAATATAAACTACATTTTAATTTTTCCCTCAAAAGAATTATTAACAACAAACGTTCTCGACTTGTAACAATGAGATAGGAGATATCCAGTTTACCAAGTTTTGGATCATATCAGGTGTAGTAAAATCAAGTAAAATAATATAGTAAACTTGGAAAGACACAAACTATGAGATATCTACCAAGTTTTTGCATCACCGTAAAACCACCAAGAACACAAGAATCACACTAACACAATACATAAACACAATATATATATAACACCAAACTTGCATATTTTGAACAGACAAAACACCAAATAGATACAAATGAACAACAGTAGCAAATTAAAGAATCACTAACACAATAACATATTAATCATGCTCACTACTAACTAGGCTATGTGTTGAAGAAGATGTCTAGATATCATGTCTCGAACCGAATCGATCTCATCCTGCGAGTACGGATCCGCAGTACCCAAAAGCGTAAATTGGGGAAACAAGGTATAAGATAAACCAATTAAGTGAAGGAAATAATTAACAACTCAAGTACAACAACAAAAATTCAATAAACTTGAGAATCACGGAGAGCGATTACGTACGTTTTGAAAACCTTGAATACGTCCATTGTTAACGATGGATTGCATCCAACTCATAACGTAATATCCGCACTCGGTGCTCCACGGTTGTTGATGGCACTATAAATCAAAGGCAAATTGTTAAAAACGAATAAAGGCATATCTAAAGCTATTGTGTCAATGAAATAACTTGAATTGAAACTACTCACCGTCGGTTTAAACCACTTCGGTCCACCCTGCTCTTTTGCATTGATAAGCTCTCTATACGTCTTGAGGCCACTATCATTAAAATGGAAATTAACGAGACATGTTAAACCATTCATTTAAAAGAAGAATCGATGATTCGGACAAAAATTTACTTACTCGGCAAACATGTTTTTGATATCCTCGGTAGGATTGCCATCTCTTGAATCGAACCAATAACGGGAGTTCTTGCGAGGACAAACAACACACAGCGTCCAATGACCACTACAACATATACGTATTAATATTAAATTAAGATAAGAAAGCAATTTATTCACAAAAATCTTATAAGACAAAACAAAAGTACGCACCGTTCATGTATTGGCGCTAGATAACAAGACGATACTCCGTCGCCCATTGTTAGACCAACATAAATTGACCTCACGGGTAACGTCTTTGCGAGCCAGAAGCCGTGCATCCAGGACATAAGTATCCATACGAACTCGCTCGCGGTGTCTTGGCGCATAATTCACGGAGACACTATGAAATGAAATGATAAATGTTATTGAAAATATTAAACAAAAAAAAGAGTACTAACATAATTAAAGGGTTAAACAAACTTACAGGATTGCAAGTTGAAGAAACTGTATATCTAAACAATCCATCGTCAAAAACTCCATCAAATCTTTCTTGTCAAATGTTATCGGATATGTCTTTTCTGCACCGACAATGCCCGGAGGCATCTGCAAGCTTATGAGGCCGATGTCCTTGTACATCTCTCGCAACTGTGCTAAGTACGGAAATAAGCCCGCAGCTTGTTCATCCTATGAAAACATAAAAAACATATTATGAGTGAATGAGCAATGAAAATCAATCGGGAAACAACTCACACTCAATCAATAATGTATTTCCTACCATCGCAGGTGTCGTCCACATCTCAATAAGATGAGCCAGCCAAAGGATGAACCATGTGATGGCAACGCATAGTGTGGTAACCTCCTCATCATCAACCGGGACGGCTGTCTCTTCTTCCCCCTCTCGCACACTCGTCACGATCACCCGACGTTGGTTTTACGGAATTTGCTTGCCGTGGTGTTTGTCTTGTTCAGGTAAACAAGACCATCGGCAACAATCCGCGATGTGGGTCATCCAAATATAGAGTGCAAGCTATACCTCCCTGTGGAGTGTGAGACGGTCCGCCAATAACTACCTCTGGAGGGGGAGAAGGTCCGCTAATATGTACCTCTGGAGGCTGAAAACTATCTTTGCTGCTGGGGATATTCGGGGATTCGTCGGTTGTACGTTGCTGTTGTACCATAGCTTGCATTTCGCCCCGTAGTTGTGCCATAACATCTTTCATAAGGTTTGCTCGAATTCGGCTTCAAGCTCCTGCGGCTC
Source organism: Acacia pycnantha (assembly GCA_025563575.1). Classification (NCBI taxonomy): domain Eukaryota; kingdom Viridiplantae; phylum Streptophyta; class Magnoliopsida; order Fabales; family Fabaceae; genus Acacia; species Acacia pycnantha. The sequence continues at coordinate 949,684 of JAMWYP010000088.1, read as the reverse complement.
TCTGCGTCATACAAACGTGAACGTCGTCAGAAAAATTTTGCGACACTCACTCCCCTCGTCTCCCCTCGAACGGCATCGGGGTAATCCGGCTTCCCAATCGCCGTCGACAAAATGTCTGCCGCGTGTGTACCGGCGTGAATGAGCCTTGGCTACTCTGCTGCTCAAGTGAATCCTGTACCATAAGATTTTTCATAAATAATAACTAAACTCTTATATAGTATGAAACAACTGAGGCTATTTAATACTTCTAATTCAACTACTTACGATCTTTGAGGCAACCGCAGCAACATCTTCATTGATGTATTTGTCACCCTTCATCCTCGCAGCTTTCCATTTTTGTGACGAGGAGGACGCTGGGGCTGGATAGCGATGGAAGGATCGGATTGGGAAGCTTCCTTCATTCGCTGCAGCTCTTCCTCCATCATCTTTCGTTCCCGGCTTTACGTAGCCACCTCTAGACAAGCAATGCGGATACTTATTTTTCGCTTGCCTCTCTCTATTGGCTTGGCTTGTTTCTGTGACACGAAAACAAACAAAACGATCGTGCGAATTCAAGTAGATTCAAATTAAAGATAAGATATGACAGAAATTTTACCAGAAATTCAGGATTACTGCAGGACGCCACAAACTCCCTCCAGGTCCTCCGGAGAAATGAAATCATAGGTCTTACATGGATCCTGGTCCCTCTTTGGCCGCGAATATACTTTTTGTCGACTTGTTCTTAAAATCTTTCCAACGAGACGAACTTCGCCCATCCAATGCTTCCTCATGGCCTTAGTGTTAGGGACATCAAATGTTTCTTTGCAAGGTGAAAGAGAAGATATGACAGAAATCAAGTAATAAGACTAAAGATACAAATGCAGATATATCGAAAGTGAGATACCAAAATCTGTGTCCAAATCAAATCCTTCGTCTTATCATCAACGAACTTCCAAACTGAGTAAACATTACGCACTTTGCTTCGAGCCAGATAGCCTAAATAGCTAATGAAGCTGTCTTCCTCTCTGCCAACCGGATTCATATTTTCATCAAACTCCACATGCAGCCTCTTTTCGGATGTCACGGCGAGCAATTAGCTCACCCATGTGTGTGCTACCTCTCCCTTTCTCACAACGGCATATCAACCCTATCTCCCGATGACTCGTCTGAGCTAGACATATTCCTGTTCATCAAAGACCAATCATTTATGTTAGATAGGTTTTTAAATAATAAACAGATTAATAAAATGAACCAACATGTTAAATGACCACAAAAAGAACATAGTAGTTAAACACATCATTTTGTAACTGAAGATCTTACTTTACATGGTGTCTCATATTCCTTCACAATGATCCTTTCTTGCAGCATATTCTTCATCATCTATCAATTCTACTTCACGTGTTGTAGGTGGATTTGTTGTGAAAGGGAGTGTATCGTCAAGGTTCAAGGATTCTTCACCATACTTCATTTTTACTTTGAAGTACAATGGACATTCTTTTATTTGCGAGTCGTAACATAAAACACTTGTTTCGCGACTTGCTAAAATGAATGGCTCATCTCTATGACCAAGTCTTTGAAGATCAAGCCGAGACAAATCCAAATTTAGGATCTATTACAACAAGCATTATTGCTAACCCACTTACATTTCAATAAAGCAACTTTGAACTTGCTTGTAGTTGATCTCCCATATTTCTTCGATCACTCCATAATAGGCCATTGATGCTACCACCGGTGTTTGTCTTTCGAACTCGAAAAGTGCATGGATTCACTTCAACCATCACCCCACTATTTTGCACAAGACTTCATCATCTTGGTCTTTTGTGTAGAAAGAATATCCGTTGACATCGTAACCGCTCCAAGTGATGACCGAAAAGAAGGCCCCAGGGCTAACCACTCGATTGTATCGACACTCCGGTCTCGTGCAATACCTTCTCACCGAACCACTTTATGAACGTCTTCTTTTGCTCATTCGCTATCTCGCATGTCACTCTTCCTTGGATTCATATTCTTCAAAGTCTTTCTGTGTTCATCAATGTATGGTTGAACTTCTTCCGTATTATTCAAGATGTACGGGTGTGCTTGCAACACCTCTTCACGAGGCTTATTCTTCGTTTGATTCCTCGAGTTCCCTCGCTTATCCCTCGTCATGCCGAGATTGTATCGTCGGCCACGATAGATAATCTTTGCGAACTCCATAGCCTCTTCAACTACATATCTCTCAACTATTGAGGCTTCCTACGATAAGGGTTTTTAGAATACCCTTTTAAGATCTTCATGTATCGCTCGAAAGGGTACATCCACCTTAGGTAAACTGGACCGCACAGTCTTACCTCACTTACCAAGTGCACTATCAAGTGCACCATGATATCAAAAAGGCGGAGGGAAATGCATCTCTAGTTGGGACAAAATAATATAACCCTCATTCTCCAATTCATCCAACTTTTCAATGTCAATGACTTTGTTGCGAGATAGCATTGAAGAAAATACTCAATCTTGTTATAGTGGATCGAACTTCATCTTTCATAATGCCTCTTATAGCTATTGGTAGTAGTTGTTGCATCAACACATGATAATCATGGGACTTCATTCCCACTAACTTCAAATCGTTCATTGAGACACACTTTCTCAAATTAGAAGAATATCCTTGTGGCACATTAATGTCATATAGACATCCACACAAACTTTTCTTCTCCGCTTTTGATAGTGTATGAGTTCTTTGGCTCCATGTATGCCCTCTTACCATCTTCCATTACTCGTGGATGTAACTTTTCTCTTATTCCCATGTCAACCAGATCTAGTCTCGCACTAATTCCATCCTTAGTCTTCCCTGGTATGTGCAAAAGAGTACTGACAAGGCTATCACAAACGTTTTTCTCCACATGCATCACATCAAGACTGTGTCTCACATCAAGACTACACCAATATGGAAGATCAAAGAAAATTGATCTCTTCTTCCATATATTCTTCTCACTCGCCTTCCTTTGCTGCTTACCCAATATGACATTGATATGTTTCACCCGACTATAAACGTCCTCTCCAGTTAACGCCTTTGGAGCCGTATTCTGCTCCGGTAAGCCGTTAAAACGCTTTCTTAACTTACGATATGGGTGGAACCGATGAAGAAACCTCCTACACATCGATATTGTTCCGGGTTGTTTTGGTCCGAAATCATCATAGAAAGCATCACATACTTGCGTTTCATACATAGCCAAGGAGGTAAGTTGTATATTACAAGGAGAACCGGCCATGCACTATGGGTGCTGCTAAGAGTTCGATACGGATTGAAGCCATCTGTACAAAGCCCCAGCCGAAGGTTTCTTGGCTCACTTCCAAATTGAGGGAACATTTCGTCTATTTTCTTCCATTGCGGAGAGTCAGCCGGGTGCCGAAGATATTTTCCATCGGATATTCTCTCATCAGAATGACATCTCAACTTCTTCGCCGTTGCTTCACTAGTAAACAGACGCTTAAACCGTGGAATTATTGGAAGATACCACAATGCCTTCAAAGGTTGCCTTTTTGTTGTCTGCTCTGTGTATACTTAGTACACCCGTGGAACAAAGGTGTCTCTGCATCACTCCGCACGCTTTCATATTCACCCGATTGTGCAAAAGATTCGCCTCAACATCATTAATCATTTTCTCCATTCCATCATCATCATCTACCTCAACTTCATTTGCATGGGACGCACCGGTACTTACTTCCTCACCATGCCATATCCACGTTGTGTATCGAAGGTGTATTCCATCACAAAGTAGGTGGTCCCTTATATCGCAATAACCCTTCGACTCCCATTTAAACAATTAACACATGGACAATAATACATCCCATTTTTGTGGCCACATTCCTTCTAGCAAATTCAATAAACTCTTCCACCCCATTCTCATATTCTTCACTAGTTCTCAATGCATTCATCCAACTATGACCCATTTTATTACCACCTACGACATTTCCAACAACGGTCAAGTTCATGTCAATTTCAAGAACGACATGTTTTCTTTTAAGTAAATTTCGCAACATTTCCCCTTAAAAGTAAGACATCCCAAAATTTCAATAACAACCAATTTCAGCTTAATTCAACAAAACTTACTAACTAAAGCAATTCGAACAATATCACGAAGAAATAATATCTCAAGATGGAGCTCCCAAAGGAAGCCCCCAAAACAGAAGATCTGAAAGAAACCAACAGAGATTGCAGGAAACTTGAAGATAAATGACAGTCAAATTGTTCTTTTGCACTAGAATGGTTAAACAATTTTGAAATGATGCATGAAAGAAAGAAAAATCAGCTAAACAATTTATCAATTATGTAAGATAAAGAAAGCATAGAGCCATAGAGTCAATGTTTACTTAAAGTAAACGTGCTTTTTACAATGACTAAAGCTAAACCCTATGTCATTATCGAACGAGTATAAGAAACATGGCAATCCACATTACCATCCATATATAATGCACAATCCAAAATGCGAGTGAGAGAGAAAGAGGCAGGAATCCTAAACATACAGAAGCAAAAAATCCAGTCCATAAACAAGAAGCATTAACTTAAGAATCCTAGCTAACTTAAGCAAAAATCCATTCATACATGGGTTATTAGGAATCAAAGAACTTAAGAAATGAACAAGAAGCTTACTTGCTGGGTTTGGTGGGTTTCTTCGATCGGGAAAGAGGCGGAGTGAGCGAGAGATAGAACCACGAGTGTGATCAGTGACGACGGCGGTGGAGACGGAGGAGACGACGGCGGAGACGGCAACGAGAGCACCAGGCTTGGAGAAGGAACGACACGAGAGTGTGAGTGAGGACGAGAGGATTTCGCGCGCGCTGTCGTCGGAGATCAGAGAATGTGAGTGTGAGAGAAAATGAAGAGGCGCGCGTGTATATTAACCTAAAAAATTGAATATAGGCGACTGAAATCGATTTCAGGACGCCTATATTCTTATTTTGGCGTTCTGATTATGATTCAGGTCGCCATTTTCTTAATATTGGCGACCTGAATCATAATCAGGTCGCCAATATATTAATATTGGCGACCTGAATATCAATCAGGTCGCCAATATTATTAAATTTTTTAAAAAAACATCCTCGGCGCCAAACAAAAAATCCATGGCGCGAAGTAATTAATATGTATTGCCACATTAAAAGCGTCCTTAATATTATTCAGTTCGCCATAAATTAATATTATTGCAAAATAGGGAATCCCGCATGGCGCCAAAGAAAAAATTATCATATTTTATGGCGCGAGAGAATGTTAGACGTCCTGAAACAAATTTAGGACACCAAAAATAAATTTAAGGAGTCCTGATTTTTTTTTTTAGGACGTTGAAGGCTAAACTTCCCTAAAGATAATTACAAGAATGCCACCGCCTTCATTTTGAACGTCTTGTTTCTAAATAAGGACGTTTTTTAGGGTAGTAAAATCCAATTTTTGTAGTAGTGACTTGCTCTCCCACCACTATGTCCTCAGTCTGAGGTGTAGGAATGAAGAAAATGGTGTTGAGACTTGAGAGCTCTTCTCCCATGACTGTGGGCCCAATGCAGAGTGAAATTCGGATTAGTCGGAACCGAAGGTTCCGTAAACAAGGTGTTTTGCTTTTATTTTTTTTTAGAATAATTTCATTTTCTTTTCGGAACACATAATAAAAAACATATTTTCAACGAAGTTTTTTTAAAAAAATTTTTAAAGCAAAACGGTATTCTAAAAGCAAGAAATCAAATATAACCTCATTTTTTTAAAATTTTAATATAAGAATTAGAAAAACAAGTAGGCATTTGATTCTAAATATAATACCTCAATTCATTGTATTTTGTAAATTTATAATTTTTTATGAATTTTTCATATTGATGTATATATTAAAGTTTGCGTTTTTCATTGACGGAATAGCTTCCAAAGCAAATAATGAAAAAGGATATCGCAAGAGTTATAGTAATAATAAATATTAGAGTAAAATACTTTAATTATCCCTCTGTTTTGCCTTAATTACACAAACCTCTCCTTTATTTTGAAAACACATATATATCTCCCTTAAAATTAAAATTTATGTTACACAAACCTTCCTTATATTTTGAGATTCTATTTTCATCCACTTAAACCATTAGTTGACCATTAAGTTTGACTTTTAGACTTTTGTTTTATCAAAATGCATCTCTTTAACATTATATATGGACCAAAAAAATTTATACCACCATATTTTAATTCTAAGAGATTTTTTAACTTCTAATATGTTAAAAATTTATTAATTTTGAGATTATGAAATTTATAATTTTAATTTTCACCATATTTATTGAAGTTTATTTATTTTTAGTTTCTTAAATGACTAAGAACATATATCAAACACATTTTTTTCTATCAAATATAATAAATTATATAGGTTTGAGAGATTGTATAAGTCATTTAAATTTATAATTTCATATCTTTCTACAAAATGTAAAAAAAATATTCAAATTTTAAAAAGGATATGATATTTACAAGCTATCGATTAAAATTTGGGGTTATTATTAAAGGTAAATTAGTAAATATTTTTATTTTTATATAAATTTTAATTAAAAATATATTTTTAGAATTTTTTTGGAATATTCTAAACGGAGTTAACGATTTAGACTTAAATGTATAACTTTAAAATAAAGTGGAGGTATGTATAATTAAGGCAAAATAGAAGAGTATTTTACTGTAAATATTATAAATGAACACTCATGTCCCCCTGCCGGGAAAAAACACTCATGTTATATATGTTTCGTTTGCGGAAAAGTCCCTCCTACTAAGAAAATAAGCATAAGTATGGAAAAGAGATGTTTTAGAAAACCTACAAAGAAAATCATGGAAAAGAGATGTTTTAGAAAACCTATCAGAAGGTGTGTGTCGTTGATTTTCAGCATGCGAAACATATAAATTTAACTTTGACAAAAAAAATAAAAATAAATAAATTTAACAGTTTTTTCATTTTATTTTTTTGGAAAAACTTTTCTTCATACCAAATATAACATTAAAATAAGATATATTTTTATCGTATGGATGATAAGATATGATACTTAAATCCTATTTTCTATTTAGGAACACCCAACTATATTGCTATGCTTTGTAGCCCATCATGTGTTATTTCAGATTTTGATGGTAAATAACGTCATTTTTAGTCTTTATAAATTGGTGTATAAAAAGAATCACATGTATATGTGATTCTTTTGCATTTTTCTTGGTTCAATTATTTTTTTTGTTTAGGAAGAAAAAATAATGGAAAATCCCAAAAAAATACTATTAAAATAATGAGTAAATACCCTTTTTGGTCCCAGACGAAAAACACGGACCCTATTTTGGTCACTGACAAAAAAATCGACCCTTATTCGTCCTTTTTATGGGACTAAAAATGACCTTTTAGAAATTTGTGAGGGATCAAAATGTCCACCAATCGGCCCTTATTCATTTTTTTTATGGACTAAAAATGACCTTTTTTTGTCAGAGACTAAAATGGGGTCCGTGTTTTTTGTCAGGGACTAAAAAGGGTATTTACTCTAAAATAATAAAAAGACATATAAGAGAGGTTAATATATGAAATCTCAAGTCAAACCTCATAAAGGAATATGAGATTTCCAAATCTTTCTAAATAACTAATCTGCCCCTGAGTAAGTTTTGAAGCCACACATATTAGGCGTCATTAGCAACTTAGGTATGATAATAACCACTTCATAATCAGAAATAACAACTTCAATACGTATATATATTAACTTGACCTCCCCAAATACTGTCAAGCGTACATCATTAACAACTTAGATATATAGATAATAACAATTTTAGATTCACAAATGACAAGTTTAGTATTCATATTGGCAACTTGACCTCACCAAATCCTAATAAACATGAAGGTAATATTTTGAAGCCACACATGCCAGGCGTCATTAACAACTTAGGTATAGATAATAACAACTTAATAATCTCAAATAACAATTTCAGTATACATATTGGCTTCATTCTGTTTTTCAAAACTTACTCAGGGTTAGATTGGTCATTTGGAAAGATTTGAAAATCCCAGATTCCTGACTTGGGATTTCAGTTACTGGCCTCCCTTATTTGTCTTTTCCCTATTTTAACAATATTTTTCTGAGATTTTCCCAAAAAATAAATTATTTACTATAAGTTTTTTTGTAAATTTTGTATAGCAAGTTGTTATAAATATTTTATTTGTGCATGAATTTTGTTTTGGAATTTATATCTAACTTTTAAAATATTTAATACTTGTTTCTACATTTTAGGGTATGTTTGATTTGAACAAATAAATAATCACTCTCACACGCAAAATTTTTAAAGATATCGTATTTAATATTTTTAAAATAAATCAAAACATAATTTAGTTTGTTGATCATACGTATGAAAAAAAAAAATTACTTAGCTTATTATAAATTTTAGGATTAAAAGATACGGAGTACTTTTATTCCTAAATTATCTCGTGAGGATCAATTGGAGTTCTAAAACAGAATTGAGCAATGTCTTCCAATTTTAATAGATGACCCATGCTGACCATTTAGTGAGTTATCTTTGATTGAAGTATGTGTTGTTGATGAGAAATAATTATACACTCCACAAGCGTCACATCATCTGAACTCTGTCAAATTAAGATATAATAACTAAACATATTTTAATCTTAGATGGCAGATGACTCAATTAGAAAAAGTCTCATTAAAATGGTTTCTTTCTCCAATTTTTTTAAATAAGTCATCAGCCAACTAGAATTAGAATATGTTGAGTTGTTACATTTTAATTGGATAGAGTTGAGATGATGTAGCACTATTCTTATAGTATGCCAGTATTTTTTGTTGTTGGTGGCTCATGGGCCTACATTGAATTAAACGACATATGATTAAAAGATATTTTTGCGTCCAAAATATTATTGGAGAAGGAATGTAATCAACCCCTTAAAATCCAATAACGTGAATGGAACAATTAACATAATTTTTATAACTAATTAAATATGTGACATCATTTTTAGGCTTCTAAATGCTAAATCCTTTTCATTTTAACTAGGTATTCGTTTGTAAAAACAAAATTTGTCGGTCTAGACTAACAATCAACTAGTGGTAATGTCTCAACCAATTATATTTCTATTCATACTTATACTATTATAGAAAACACATTTAACGATGTTTTCTTTAATCTTTTTACGACCACTTTGAGAAGGACATATATGTGAGTGACGTCGTAATATTTTTAATTTTTTAATCTAGGTATGTTTTTTAACATAGGTTAAAAGTTAAAAGTGACTTTTAACGTCTGTTTTTTAAAAGCGGATGCAGAAAATCTACTCTCAACATTTGTTTTAAAAAAAAAAAAACAGACGTGAATAGTATGACTTTCAATGTCTGTCTTTTAAAAAACAAACATTGAAAATATTCTAATTTTTTAGAAAAAATATTTGTTTTCTCTATCATATGCCGAGTAAGGGTGAATCTGGAAGAGAAAAGATGGTGGTAGTGGTGACAGACGGTGAAGAAGAAGAACGACGAAAGTGAGGATGGTTCTCCAGCGACAATGTTAGTGGAGAGGAAGTCTAACGGTGGAAAGAAAGAGTGACAATGTTGTGGTGTGGTGAGAATAGAGGAGCTTCCAACGGTGAAGACAGTTTCGGCGTACGTGGTGGTGGACGTGAGAAAGAGAAGCCGACAATGGAGAGAAGAAGAAGGTCACTGAACACCGACGGTGGTCTCTGGTTCAAGCTTACCATCGCGCCTCTGCACACACTCAAGCTCTATTTCTTGCTTCTGAGAGATCTACCACACCTCCAACTCTGTCTCTCGATTTTGAGCTCTGGAACTGTCACGACACCTAACAACGGAGAAGACGCAGTAGTGGTGAGGAAGGAAGTCCTCAACGGTGGTAATGACTCTCTGTCTCTTTCCCTCTCCCCTCAAGCTCTCCGGTGTCCAGAAGGCTCTCCACGGTGCAACTCTCTCTCTCGCGGTGGTGAGTATGGTGGTCAAAGAAGGAAGAGGTGATGGTGGTTAAGGTAGGAAAGTCCTTACTAGCTTTGACAAGAGCAGTCAAAAATCAAACCAGACACTATGAGCGTGGTGGTGACAAGAGACCATTCCCAGTCGATCATGTCTTGAACATACTGGAACTCCTCGATGTGGCAAGGAATTGTGATGGTTCCTTTCTAATCAAAGCTGAATTCTTCTTCGACCTCCTTCAAGAGCTGCAAAAATAGAGGATGACTGAAGTAAATCAGAGGTACCACAAATCTCCACAAATCGTCTTCTCCTTGACCCACCTTGATGGCCAAGCATCCCTTTGGGACGTCTTTGAACTTGTGCTTATTTTCATGGATATGAAAGCTTCTCAGACTCTTGGGTTCACTTCCCATTTTTGCAAAAACTAGAGCAAAACACAAAACAAAAGGGCGACTCGAATTTCAGGCGTGATTCCTGATAAAGCCAGCAAGAAAAGAGAGGGAAAATGAAGGTTTTGGAGATGCCAATCTCAAAAAAATAAATAAATAAATAAATAAATAAATAAAATTAAAACGTCTTTTTATAAAAACAAACATTAATAAATATTTTTAATGTCTGTTTTTTGTAAAAAAGTTGCTGAAAAGTTAAACCAAAATTTCAAAAATATCATTGCCTCCTTTTTAACTTATGTTTTTTAAAACCCGACGTTAATTAATGTCATTAAATGAACTTTTTGTAATTGTGTTATTAATTAAGCATTCATCAATTTCAAAAAAAAATAAAAAATCTCAACCTACACCCATATGGTCAAACATATGCATGTTTTGGTTAAAAGAAAAAAGAAACATAGAGGAAGAAATTAATGTAACATATTTTGTCAATTAGGCATTCATCGGGTTAAAAAGTTTGTTAACCCATTCTAATTATAAACAAATGGTGCTGATCAAGATAGACTCATTTAACCTATGATAGCATCGTTATTTATGGTCAATATGAATATTAACAAATATTTTTTTTCCTGATAAATATTAAGTTCGAACAATAAGTTAAGTATACCCTAAAGTATATGATATTGGTCATCTTAAACATGATGCTACGTGTTTTGGGTTAACAACAAAAAAGAAGCTACTCTACTAATTATTCCATCCATGTTACTACCTTCCATTTTTTATATAATAAGACTCAGTTGACTAATTGAGGAAGATTAAGTAAACTAAATAAATTACTTAATTATATCATATATAACATGAACTTTCTGAAACACTCTTGTATATCATTAGATTATATATCAATTTATAAGTAAAGCAAATTATTTTAAAAAAAGATGATAAACATAAATACTTTAAACTAATTTATTTAGCTTTTGTAATCTCTCCAAATTAACCAACTAATCTTATATTAAGGAACCCCCGGTGGTAGTATTAAATTTGGGGCTGTTATTGCTCCTCCATGAGTACGTCGAAGACGAAAATACCCTTTAACCTATGTGTTTCAGACGTATACTTTGACCAGAAGTGACTCCCTAGCAGTTAGCATGGGTTTTTAACGACATTTTGCCCTTTTTGAAATTTTCTTCTTTAAATTTTGTCGAGTGCCCTTTTTAAAACATCACATACAACGTAATATGGCTCCATATTATCTTTCGTTAGGGTATCAATTGCCATTTGAAAGATACTCTCTTCGTATTTAAATATAAGAAGGGAAAAATAAGTTTCTCACACAGTTTAAGAAAGTTAGTTAATATCGATAATTATGTCTCAAGCTTTTTTTTGTGTGACTAAAATGCCCTTTTGATTTCGATCACTACATAAAAGACGACGCTGACATCTCAGATTCATCCCTGCATAAACTGTGGTTTTACTAAGAGGGGCATATCAGTTAACCTTAAATTTTATACTGGATCTTATATGCATATATTGATTTACATCATTGAGATATTGCATCGAAATTGTGAATTTAGTTATGGCAACTTTCCCAGGCATGGTCTCAAGAATCGGGTCAATATATATACACAATGCAATTTAAGTGGTCCTTCTCCTTGTACGTCATTCTTCCATATGCTTTAATATAGAGAACACCAATAGCTATGATACTACTTCTCATTGATAAATATATATATTTTAATTTGTTACTAATGAAGATAAGGTAAACTCACTCAAACACATACACGCACACACAAACATGTGTGTGTGTGCCTACATATAAATATGACTTATATGAGCACATTGAGTATAAGCGAGAGATGAAATTAATGGAGAGAAACACAGAGTTGAGGAAAGGCACCTGGACCCAGGAGGAAGACAATCTTCTCAGAGATTGCATTCACAAGTACGGTGAGGGAAGATGGCATCTTGTTCCTCAAAGAGCTGGTATAGACACGCACACTCTCTCTCTGATCTCCAACACCCCCAAACACTAGCAACCTTAAATAAACTCTCTCTCTCTCTTTTATGGAGAGACAGAGAGAGAGAGAGAGAGCGAGCGCTTTAATTTATATCTATTTTTTTGAGTTAAAGAGGCATGCATCAATGATAAGATTATATAAGCGGGATTGAATCTACGACCTCTCACATGGGAGTTGTCATATATTACTAGACTATAAGGTCATTGACAGCTTTAATTTATATTTGTGTTTGTAATATGGTTTGAATTTTGATTGCAGGTTTGAAGAGATGCAGGAAAAGCTGCAGAATGAGGTGGTTGAATTATCTGAAACCAAACATCAAGAGAGGAGACTTCACTGAAGACGAGGTTGATTTGATTATGAGGCTCCATAAACTTATTGGAAACAGGCATGCTTCTTCTCTTCAGCCCATACAACTCCTCTTGTCCAGTTACAAGTTACACAGAGAATATTCAATTTATTCTATTTATAAGTCACATCATTAATTTTTAACATAAATATACAATTTTACCTTGTATTTATTATTGTGTATACTCTTTAGGTCCTATTGAGAAGATGCTTTCAACATATTTCAACATACTTAAAAAAATTTTAGACCTCATTAACTCTGCCTTAAAATTTAACAATTTTCCAATTTTGTCCCTAATTAATTATGTCTCAAATTAATTTTTTGGACTAAAATGCCCTTTTGATTTTGCCACATAAATGAAGGTGTAATTATACAGTCATAGTCATATGAAAAAATTAATAATGTGACCTATATAAATAGGAACTAAATAAACATTCTCTCTCTACTCTATAAATAGTAAATAGGACCGGATGAATATTAAATAAGGATAAAATTCAAAAGTTATTAAATCCTAAGAGAGTTAATGAGATTTTGAAGGTTTTTTTGAGGGTTTCGGATTGGAAGTGACTTTTTAATTAATTTCCTTAATTAAATAGATGGTCTTTGATAGCTGGAAGACTGCTTGGAAGAACCTCGAATGATGTGAAGAACTTCTGGCACACCAAGATGCGCAACATTAAGAAGACACAAGAAAATCACCATCATCATCGGATAAAAGAAAAAGAGGAGAAGCAGCTGCAAGAGGAGCTGACAACGAAAGTAGTAAAAGAAGGTCACGTGGTGATAAAACCTCAGCCTCATGCTTTCTCTGAGAATTCGCCATGGCTAAGGAACAATAAGAATAAGCTTATTGCTACTACAAGTAAAAGTGGTGGTGGCGGCTGTGGCTGTGGCTGTGGCGGTGGCGGTAGTGCTAATGCTTCTACCAGTACTAGTTCTGGTGGCAGTTTTGTTCGGCCGCCATGTCCTCCTCCTCCTGCTGCTGATTTTAGCAAGGGCCAGTTGTCAGATAAGGAGTGGTGGGAGAGTTTGCTGAAGAATCATGAAGGATATGATGATCAGGGGCAATATGGGAATTCTATGATGGATTTTTTGGACCCAGACTTTCTACAAATGGAGGGCCTCCCCAGTTGGCCGGAGTCACTGTTCATGAAATTCTGATCATACTGTGATTCTCCCGCTGTCGGGAAACAATGGAGAGGCTCTCCCAGTAAGAAAATTATCATGTTTTTCAGGAGTTTAATTAATAGTCATGTTTCTCACCCTAGGCCTAATACCTAGAAAATTACTTTTTTGGTCCATACAGTTTCGATTCATTTGCAACTCAATTCCTAAATTTTAACTCAGTATAATTCATAATTCAGTAGTACCTATAATTTTGATTTAGTTGTAATTCAATCCTCAAACTTTGATTTGATGCAACTCATCAATACACTATAGTTTAAAAATTTCAAACATTAGTCCCTATATTTTAAAAATCAAAATTATGTATTTCATGAAGTTTAGGGGAATAAATTTTTAAATGGTTAAAACTATAGAAACTGAGTACTAATATATAATATAGAGTTAGTCTCGCGGTGTAAAGCTCTGCTAAATCTTTATGGGTTTCAAATTCGATTCTTAGAGGAGACACTTGTGTTTCAAGGCACCACAAATCCCGAATCATATTCCAAATGATAATATATAAAAAAAAAAAAAAAAATCTATAGAAACTGAGTTGCAGTAAGTTAAAGTTTAAGCGATTGAGTTTCAACTACGTCAAACTTATAGAGATTGAGTTATACTAAGTAAGTTTAAAAACTAAGTCATAACCAAGTTAAAACTATATAGACCAAAAAATTTAAATTTGTTGCGTTTTCTTTATCTATTTTATCAAAATGCCCTTATAAAGTATAAGCTTTTCATATGGATAGAAAATGCAAGCCCTATATATTTCTCTGATCTATTTTTTCGTTGTTGCCGTTTTGCTGTGTTTTATTGCCATGGGTACAGTGGGTTTTTCACTATTATTTATATTTAAACAAATAATATAAATAAACTCCATTCCTACCTACCTACCTAACTAACGTATGTCTTATCAAACAACATATAGTCATTATCATTCCATCCATTTCCATTCTCTATTATGATTGATCAATAATGATCCTTTGCATTACCTCCTTTTCCATAAACCAAACGGCGCTCGATAGAGTCTTTTGAATTGTTCATTTTGATTTAATTCAATGATAAATTATAATTTTCTACTTTGTAATTTGTCTCAATTATACAATTTAGTAGTTTAAAGGCCTTACCTTTTTAATAGATCGAATCTTTAATTTTCTTATATATTAACCATCCATATTAATTGTCTATATGTGTTGACTGTTAAGAACAAAAAATATACTAACTGATTAGACGACTTTGATACTGCATAACTGGGAATATGGGATGGATCCTCTACATACATATATTAATAAAGCGGATTGGTACTTTAGCTATAAGATGTGGGTACACAGTTATATATTTTATTGTGGAGTCACTATTCATGAAATACTAGTAAGGTTTTCTGGTTTGTTTCTTTGGGATTATAGGGTAAAAGGCTGAGCAAGGGATGAAATAGGCTAGCTCGATGGTCAACACGTAGCCTGCTCGTATAATTATGAACTAAAATACCCGTTTGGAATAATTGGGGTTGGGTTCTTGGCTCCTGGATTTGGATAGAGTTTAATTACGTATAAACACACACTCTGAGGTGCAGCGGGCTAGAGTATGCCCGTAGCTCATCATCCCATATAATTATGAAATCCTCCCATTTTGCCCATTTTAAAATAAGTTAGAAGTTTGTGCAGGGTTCAATTTGATTGGGTGCTGGCGGGTACACCGGGTTAATGTGTTGCTTTCCTAGCCCTACTGACGCATGAGTTAGAAGGAATTGAGCGCAACAAAGTATAAAATTAGCGCTAATGATTATGTTATATCTTTTATGTATTTCATTACATGAAAATGGATTAGTGAACACTATAACGCACCAGGATTCCAGCCAGTGTCGGAGCCAGGTTTCAGAGTTTGTGGGTGCACAATTAGTGGGGGGTGCTGCCCCCGAAATTTTTTTTAAGGGATTTTCTAACAGAAAGTATAGCCATCTTAGCAACAATTAGAATTATATTATTCCAACATCTGCAACTCTATTTCAATAACTAGCATGAACACCCATGTGCAATAAATGGGAGAATTCAATACCATTGTAATCAAGTATTGAAGCTCAATTAAGTCACAATGCACATAAATTTGGCCAGTAAGTCAAATTCAACTAAATGCAACAAAATTCCAGTCAAGTGCACAAGTGATGTGAATCGACACCGAACGAGCAAAATTAAATCGGAAATGTGCGTAAGTTCCGAATAGTTCACGAGATGAGGTAGAATTCAATGAAACAAAAAATCAACTCTACAATCAATGAATTTATCTCCATAATAGCCAAGTGCGCTACAATCAATGAATTGGAGCTTGATTGGAAATTATGAGACATCTTGAAAGCAGAATATATAAGAACAAGCAAGCAACAAGAATATAGTATATATTTGATTGATTGATGATTTCTAGAATCAGGGCCACAAGACAAGCACTGATCTGATTTGTAGAAAATTAAGGACCATACAAATGAAAAAGAAAGGGTGGGGTTACACACTTACATTGAACTTGCACCTATCTCTTCTAATTGTTGTGATGGATGATGAGATATGTCTCTTGTCTCCACAATTTCTTGTTCAATAATGCCTGGCTTCACTTACTTTTACACCTTGGTTGGGCTTCTATCACAAGAAAGTCTCAGACTCTCAATTGATTATGGAGCAGAACTATGGTTTCATTGTAAGCTGTTAAATCTAGTCTATGGCTTATGAATTAAGGTCATTGGGAGTAATAATGACTATCAAAGGCAGTGCATGTACCAAAATGCCCCATTCTAAAGTTTGTAGCTTATATCACATTAAAATTCAATATATCCCTTTTAATAATTTATAGATGAACAAGTGATTCCGATAACAATCATTCAAATATTTTTAATTTTATCAATATCATTTAGAAAAACATCAACCAAACACTCAATTTTGAGTAAAAAAACAAGTTCTAAAGAGTGGCAAGACTAGCGTAAAACCGCAATTAAACAAGTCCCAAACACAAGACTTCTGCATTCTGGACCCTATAAAGAAAGAAAACGAAATTACAGAGCATGCAGAAATCAGAAGGAAGAACAATTGCGCCCTTACCCTCTCTCTCTCACAAACACATACAAACATACACATATTTTATTGCAAAATAATTTGTGTCTGAAAAAACAAGTGCTTACCCAACGGACAGTAACCAGGATGCCAATATCAAACCTGCACCGAGAAACCATTAAAGTATGTTAATGAGCGAACTAAAAGAATGACACTGATTGCAACCACAATGTTGCTATCCTTCAAATATACAATGATGTCCATATAGAGACCGAGCATATCTACTCGCAAATAGAGTCTGCTAGAACATGCAGGAAAACTGAATGATGATTCATATCTTCCGCATTTCTATAAGCTGCAAGCATAATTCCAAGAGAAACAGATAGATGACAATAGTCCCATTCAAATGGAGGAACATTACTCATGGCTGTTAGCCAGAAGAATAAAATGTTCAAAGATACTCACTGAGATTAATCCGACCATAATTCCTAAAAACCATACGATTTTGGACGGATCAATATATAATCAAGAGATCGACCCTTTTACGACAATACAGCCTCAAAACTTCACCAACAGAATCAGAGAACCCTAATGAAATTGAAAAGAGGGGGATCAGTGAGTGAGAACTTTTTTTTGGGTCAAAGATCGATGAGTGAGCACTGAGATTCTGAGAACAATTAAATTTCAAAAATTACCTCGGAGGAGCTGGAAGACGCCGACAACGGAGGTTTGGGTCGGAGAAGAGGGGGACGACAGAGGTTTGGGATTGGGAGAATGAAATTAAGAAGAGGGGGACGTACGACGTGTAAGAGAAGTGAAGTGAGATTGGGAAAAAAAAAACCAATGTGTAAACAGCGTTCGAACCTGGTACCTTATATCTGAATGGGAAGGTCTTAACCATGCACTTACTCCAACCAGCCAACTTATAACAAAAGTCCTTTACAAAATATATATTTTTTAAATATTTTATGGGTTCACTTGCCCACATAGGCACTAGTGTGCCTCCGCCCCTAATTCCAGCATGCAAATTAAATGGCTTTGTAAGGAGTTATACTTTGTGGTGTGTTGTTTATATGTTTCTTAATATATTACAGTATTTGGCTTTTGGTAGTATATACTTAATTAGAAAGATGAAGTTGACATGCGTGTTTTCTGTATTGGGTTTCAATTCATCAAGGGACAAGAATTAAGCATAATTACTAGAATAACCATGTCATAATACAAGGAAGATGAAAGTGAGATTCTTAAAGCCAGTGACATATGTACTACATCTAGTCATAAATATAAGACCTAATTGACATTTTTGAAAAGTTTAAAGAAGTAAAATAAGTTATATTAAAGTATTTGCAATTTTCGTTTTTTATAAACTAATAATACACAACATATGCTATAATTAAGTGATTTATTTAGCTTTTTTAATTTCTCCAAAAAAAATCAACTGGATCTTATATTTTGGATTGGAGGGAGTATTAATGGGAAGAAATAGCTAGGAGATACAAAAACACATATATGAAAGTCATAATATGGTTTATCAATTAACAATATTGCATTTTTATATGATTTGTACGTGAGTAAATATGACTCTCTAAACACAATGCATTGATTATTTAGATGAGATGAGTATATTATATAAGCATATCAATCCAGGCCATTAATTAGATATATTAATTTCGTTCTTTAATTTGTTTTGTTTGAATCAATTGAATATCATTTAAACTTGTATAATCTAAGACTCACACGCACACACGGCAAAATATATTGGAGTGTATATATGCATATTTCGAAGTCGTATAATAGATGCTCTTGCAATATTATTAGTGGATCTCCGTTATCATCATTGGTGACCTCATCTTCATCATCTCCATGGAATCCGACTTTCGTGCCGATCGAGCAGCTAATATAGAGTCTATCAGCTACGTTACAAAAATAGCTCCACTGGCAACTGATGTGAATCTGATCTGCTAGATCAGCTAGGTAGGCTCGTTTTTTTTTTCCCCCTACCATCCACTTCTGGTAGTAGTTGTATTGAATATACAATATTAAGGAAGTAGTGGTAAATAATTGGGTCAGTCGGTGTCCGTGGGTATGGTCTCTATCAAAGAATGTGTCGTTTTTATGCAGATAAAAAAGATTAAAAAGGTACTCCCTCCAGTCCTAAATATAAGACATATTTAACCGATTTTGGGGAGATTAAGGAAAGAAGTTAAATTAGTTAATTTTACTCATTTTCCTAAAATGTCCTTATATAAATTTAAAATGACCTAAGTAAAAGTAAATCAATAACTCCTACCACATGCCTCTCCAACCTTTTTTTTTTTTTCCACATGCTATCTAATTGAAATAATGGTCTAACTATATATACATATATATGTGTATACATATAGATACACACACACATATGTGTGTGTGTGTGTACATATAGGCACACACACCCCACACACATATAAACACACACACACAAAGATATACATGTATATATGTGTGTGTGTTTATATTTGTACATACACATATTGACAGACACACTCAAATATACATATATGTACACACACCCACATATATATATGTGTGTGGGTGTGTGTCTATATATATTTGGGTGCACACACACACATATATATTTGTATATAGACACACACACAAAATATATGTGTGTAGACACACACACACACACATACATACATACATACATACATACATACATACATACATACATACATACATACATACATACATACATACATACATACATACATACATACATACATACATACATACATACATACATACATACATACATACATATATGTAGATACACACATATATGTGTGCACGCACACACACACAAAATATATGTGTGTAGACACACACATATATACATACATATATATATGTAGACACACACATATATGTGTATGTGTTATAGTGTCTATAGATATTTGTGTGTAGCCACACACATATATACATACATAGATACACACACACACATATAACTAAAAGTTTCGTTGACTGGAAGAGTATACACGTCCACATATATCTACTCACAAAAAATCAAACACACTTGAGAGAATAAAATAGGGGCGTTTTAGGAAAAATTTGACAATTATTAGAATGTTGTCTTATAATTAGGACCAAAATCAACTCTCAAATGTTGTCTTATAATTAGGACCGAAGGAGTAGTTAATTAAGACAGTTTGTTTGGGTGTGGAGTTATATATATATATATATATATATATATATATATATATATATATGGGATGGTGGCCATTAAATGAGAGAGAGGGGGTTATTTCTGGGTTGAAAGTTAGCCATGCAAGAAGAAAACAAAAGAGAGCCATCTTCCTTATTAATTGAATGATGATCGACTCTGGCCGATCCATTAATAAGTTTCTCCGTCTTATATACATAATGACCATAGACTACTCTAGCCGATCCATAAGATCTGCTTCTGATATGATGATAAGTTTTAGCTTTTTTTTAAAAAAAAAAAATCATAAGTTTTAAGTTTTAACTGCACCACCCTGCTTGGACGACATGCTCCTTTAATCCTATTTTCAAGGCATTTCCAGCATGTTTTACTGGTAAAAAAAAAAAAGTTAGGCTGCAAATCTACCTATTAAGTGTTCCGCCATGTGCATCTAACACATATACATATACAGTTAACTCTTTTAATGGGTAATATGTCAATTTATTTTGGTCAAGCAAAAGATAATATGTGAAATTAACGTGGTCAGGTCAAGTAATTTCTTCATTCATTGTTGGAAAATAGAATGGTTCACCCTTAGGGTATATTTAGTTTGAGGGAAGGGAGGGGAGGGGAGGGGAGAGAAAAAAAATGAGTGGAGGGAAATTTTTTTTTAAAAATTGAGTGTAATGGGGCTCACATATTTTCCCCTCCCCTCCCCTCCCCTTCCCTCCCCTTCCCTCAAACCAAACATACCCTTAGTGGATTAGGCCTAAACCCAATAGTATTGAGAACAGATAAATAATAGGGTGGAGGTGCAATTTTAACAATAATGTTTTATGCTAAGGGCATCCAACACCATTAAGTTTTATATGGTGCTAAAATACACATAAAATTACAAATTGAGGCAAATTTACCAAACCCGAAGCGTTAGTGGGTCCCACATGATTTTTTTTATAGAAAAATTGCTTCTTGCTCCTGCTCTCCCCTCTCTCCTTATTCACTATTGACACACTTGGTTGTTCAATTCCAGGTCTAGCTCATGTAAAGCAACCATCAGCCTTGCTGCTGGATGGTTCCTCTTGCTACATTGGTTTCAAATCATTGCATCCGAGCCTAACATCTTCACATCGATGTGTAAATCTATTAGCTTGCCGTTTACAAGGTTGTTGGTTGAATCCAGCTACTTCTGCAAAATCATTATTGTTTATGTTAGAGTTAAGGGTATTTTAGTAAAACTGTATATTGTGGTTAGGAGAACTGTTTAGAATATACCTATGTAAATATATGGTCATGTGTTGTGATGACTTGACTCTATGTAAATATTCTTTTTAGTCAATGTGATTACACAATTTCCTTCCTATTATTTCTGTATGGTTTGAGTTACACATTTTAACATGGTATTAAAGCCGTGGGCTGGGTCCGACTTTTCAAGATCTTTGCTCCAGTAATATTATATCCTTCATCTTTTTTCTAGATAAGCCCAAGCCTTGTTTCTTTTTTATATCAGCTTTTCAAGATTTAATAGCCCAAGCCCTTTTCTTTCTTCTCTCGATTGTTTCAAGATTCAAAAGGCTGCTCAAAATCCTAGGGGTCTACGAAGCAATGGAAACGCTGGGAAGAGGTTGAGGCATGTGTACTCTCTAACCCAATATGCCCTGTGGACTAGGCTCCAAGCGCCCTGCCCTTGGACTGTGGGTGAGCCCAACCCCTTTCCTAAAATTTTAATTTCAGAAAAAAAAAAGGCTGCCCACAAAATGTCAAAGGTTCCAACCCTATCCCTAATTCATTAATTCGTCGCTCTCTCACAACACTCAGTCGATCTTCACTTCTCTCGTCCTTCATGATGACTTGCATCATGCTTCCTTCGCCAATTTCTTTATCATTTGGGCGCCAAATCAATTGATTCTTCCCTTATTTTGTTTTCAACGATCGGTTCCAATGAATCTTTCCACCGGTAACTCATGGCGGCCAAAAAGCTCACAGTCTAATCTTTGTCGTTTACTCATCCTCTCTTCTTGCATCCCTCAAACACACAGGGATCAACCATTGTCCATCACGTGCTTACCAAGATCGACAACTACATGGTGTGGAGCTGTGCCATGAAGATCTCTCTCTGAGGTAGGCATGAACTCGGTTTTATTGTGGCACACTGATAATTGAATATTTTATACACTTATTTTTGTCTCTTGAGTAATAACTTAGGACCCTTTATCTAATAAATAATGGCTTTTATGTTTATTTGGGCCTTGGGCCTTTTATTGCATTTTAGCCATTTTTAATAATAAAATTCCAGTTTTGTATTACTTCACGATTTCTACCATAACTCTTGAACCAGACATCGGATTTGCCTCATTTTTGTCTCATATTTCAGATGATTCAGAGAGCTACAATTGTTATGAAGACATCAAGAGCCAATTCGGTCAAGAGGGCGGTCGATTTTGGAGCCGAAGTCGGATGCACAATTCTGGATATTATTTGGACCCGAATTTTGTAATTTAAGTCCAGTTTTATTTTATTTCTGTTTTGGGCTAAAACTATTAGGGCCCATTTTCGTTTTAGGTTATTTTTAAGTAAGGCAGCCGCCAAAAAGATAGGCATTCACGAATTCAGGATTTTGACATTAGGGTTTCACGATTTTATGAAAATTCTCTCTACCGATTTTCGCATGTTCTTAGGGTTTTTCGCGTTCTTCATCTTTTCTTCAGTTTTTCCACACACGTCAGAAGGAGTCTCACGAACCTAGGTTGCAAGAACAATGGGAGAGGTGTAATGATGTGGTCCTCTCTTGGATCATCAACTCGATTTTAAAAGAATTAGAAAATGGAGTGATTTTCTTTCACAAAGCTTATCATACCTGGAACGATCTCAAGGAATGGTTCGATAAGAAGACGAGTTCTCGTGTTTTTGCCCTTTACTGGGAAATTTCTTCCCATCTTCAAGGCTCCTCTTCTATTACCACTTATTTTTCTAATATCAAAGAGCTTTAGGAAGAGCAATATGCATGCTCTAGTTGCCATTCTCACATGTGGCTGTGACTCTTCTAAAGCTCATGCGGAATCTTCTTACCATCAGAAGCTATTTCAATTTCTGATGGGTTTGATCGAATCATATGCCCAAGCACGAAGTCAAATTCTGCTTACGGTGCCTCTTCCTTTTGTTAATGAGGCCTATAGGATGATCATTCAAGATTAAACTCAGAAATCAATTGATGTCAATTACTAAAACCTTGGGTTTGAAGGAATTGCAATGGCTATGAAATGTAAGGGACGAGGCAGAGGCAGGGGTTGTAGTGAGAATGTCCTTGAGTGTACCCACTGCCATAAAAAGGGTCATAACCAAGATAGTTGCTATCTACTTATTGGCTATCCTCCTCATTTCAAAGGAAGTAGGCCAACACAAATAAGGACCCCAACCAAGAAGCTGAAGATTCCTCACAAGACACTGAAGGTTTCAACAACAATGTGACTAATTACCAAAAAAAACAACAACAATGTGACTACAGTTGCCCTTACTTTTACAAAAGTGTAGTATCAATAGCTTCTGGAATTACTCAAGAAGGATATATGTAGAACCTACCGTCCATGCACTCATTGGTACAGGTCTGGTTGTTCCTAATTCCTATTCTAATATTTTTTCCTACTAGATTTTAGATTTTGGGGCTACTACTCACATGGTTGGAAATTTAAAGTTACTTAGTAATTGTTGTAGATATGATGGTTCCATTAAATTATTAGGATTCCAAATGGACAGATTATTCCAGTCACACATGTCGGTAGTATTATATTGACTAAGGACATAACCATTACTAATATTCTTTGGGATAAGTATCATTTTTGCTCTGGAAGTTTTGGCTCAGGAGCACTGGGCACTTGGAAGTTTGTTTTTCAGCAAAATCGCCCCGTAAGTTATCAAAAAAGAGCAATTTTGCCCTGAAAGTTTTTTTAAGGAGCAATTTTGCCGCGGGAGTTTTTCTTAAAAGCAATTTTTCCCTTGGAAGTTTACAAATTGGAGCAACAATTTTACGGTCAAGATTAACGGAATGACAAGATTGTTACGTTTTTTAACTTCCGAGGCAACTTTAATTTGCTCCCAATAAAACTTCCGAGTGCCCAGTGCTCATGAGCTAAAACTTCTAGGGAAAAAACAATACTTATCCCAATGTTCTTTATGCCCCCATGTTTCAATTTAACTTGCTTTCTGTGTGTAGATTGACAAAAGAGCATCATTGTCTAGCATCTTTTTTTCCTAATATTTGCTTATTGCAGGACCTTCAGGATGGGAGGATACAGCTAACTGGTAAACTCACTGGAGGGCTATACATGTTTAAGATTTTTCCTCAATGGAATATTGCTTGTGTTGTTAAGGATTACTCTAATAAATCTTTAGCCACCACTGCATCCTTGTGGCGTAGGAGATTAGGACATGCAACTATATCTGGTATGAGACATTTAAGTGATGTAATCACTTATAGCACAATTATAAATAAATCATGTGATGTTTGTGTTCAAGCTAAGCAAATGAAATTCCCTTTTAATTCTAGTTGCATTAAAACTCGTGGCCTTTTCGAATTAATACATGCTGATGTTTGGGGGACCTATAAAACTCCTACACACCATGGTTTTGAGTATTTTCTTACCTTGGTTGACGATTATTCCATAGCAACCTGGATTTTTCCTATGCGGTCTAAATTTGAAACCATCATGCATCTTAAACACTTTATTATATACGTTTCTACTCAATTTTTAGTTGTTCTTAAGAGAATTATGAGTGATAATGAGGCAGAGTTTGTGATTACTCTAAGGATTTTTTCCTTAAAAGAGGCATAGTTCATGAAACTTCTTGCCCCTACACTGCAGAGAAAAACGGGGTCATTGAACATAAGCATAGGTCAATTATTCAAATTACTCGTAGTTTAATGTTGGGTTCTTGTATGCCTATTGAGTTTTGGGGGGAGAGTGTTAAGATGGCGGTATATCTAGTCAATAGGCTTCCCTCCAAAATACAAGGATTCAAGAGTCCATATGAAATAATCTATGGTGCTGCACCTGATCTCAATAATTTAAGAAGCTTTAAGTGTGTGGCATATGCCACAGATTTGACAATTAATGACAAATTTCAGCCTAGATAGATCTATTCCTAGCATTTTTTTTGTAAGATATCATGATAATCAATAGGGGTATTTATTGCTTAATTCTAAGGATAAAACCCAGTTGATAAGTAGACATGTGCATTTTGTGGAAGATAATTACTCCTTTAAACATACTACACTCTCTTGTCTAAGGGGAGTACATAAGAAACTCATGGATATGTTTTGGTATGATCTAGTTCACCCAGTTATAACTAATAAGGATGCACAACCTTTGAGTAGGATTACTAATTTGAGCACTGATATGCATGAAACCAACCCTATGATACATCATGATGAAATAGAATGTAGCAAAATGAACATTTAAGAGTAAGATCCACAAGAGAGCAGAGATCTCCAATATGGTCTAATGATTATGTTTGTTCTTTGCTATTTTCTGAACATGAACAAAAGAAAAATGAGGAGTGCTTATATCTCATTGCAAATTATTTAGATTATACACATGTTTCTGCACAACATATGGGTTTTCTTTGTTCTATTGATGTTATTGCAGAGCCAACATCTTATGAAGAAGCAGCAAAGAGCCCGAAATGGATTAAAGCCAAGGAGGCTAAAATGAATGCCTGATTAGCTAACAAAAATGGGATTTAGTTCCCTTGCCTAAAGGTAAAAGACCTATATGATGTAAATGGGTTTATAAGGTAAAGTTCAAATCTAATGGTAATATAAACAAATACAAAGCACGTTTATTTGCTATGGGATATAGTCAGCAATAGGTGATAAATTAACATGAAACTTTTTCCCCTGTTGTTAAAAAGATTATTGTTTGGACTGTTTTAAAGTTAGCAGCCTTGAATAACTGGACATTACATCATATTATGAATGTATATAATGCCTTCTTCCAGGATAACCTTGTAAGGAAGTATATATGCAAATTCCTCAAGGTTCGATGGTAAGGGGGAGCACTTGGTGTGCAAACTAAACAAGTCCCTCTATGGTCTCAAACAAGCCTCAAGGCAATGGAATCGAAGCTAACTAAGGCATTAATGGAAGGAGGATTTAATTAGAGTAAACATGAGTATTCATTATTTAATCTTAATAGGACTGATGGTATTGTGCTTATCCTGGTATATGTTGATGATTTTCTTGTGACATGTAGTTCATAACAAGGAATTTAGTAAACAAAGCAATTTCTACATAATAATTTTAAGATTAAAGATCTTGGTATAATGAAGTATTTCTTTGGAATAGAAGTTGCAAGGTCTAATAAAGGCATTTTATTGTCACAAAGGAAATATACTCTAGATCTCTTGTCTGAAACAGGTTTAAATGGGTGTAAACCACTGAGTATGCCTATGGCACATAATTTGAAGATGCTGCCTTACCGAGATGGGAAAGACAAGCATGATATCTTGCTTAAAAACCTAGATAGATATAGAAGGCTTGTGGGTAAGTTGCTATATTTAACAATGACGAGGGCTGATATATATTTTTCTATGCAAAACTTGTCTCAATTTATGCAATTACCTACCAAGGCACATATGTCAGTAGCACTCAATGTGGTGTGTTATCTCAAAAGGAGTCTAGGCTTGGGAATATTGATCAGATCAAAAGGTCCACTTCAGTTAGAGTGTTTATGTGATTCTGATTAGGCTTCTTGTGTTGTAACCAGGAGGTCGATAACTAGATATCTTCTCAAGCTTGGTGGATCTCCAATGATGTGGAAGAGTAAGAAGCAAAGCACAGTCAAAGTCATCTACAGAAGCTGAATATAAGGCTCTTAGCATGGATATGTCAGAAATAGTGTGGGTTTGTGGTTTGTTGAGGGATTTGAGGGTTGATCATAGTGCTCTGGTAGATGTGTTTTGTGATAGTCAAGAAGCAATTACACATTGCCACTAACCCCATATTTCATGAGCGTACAAAAAGCATATTGAGATAGATTGTCACTTTGTTAGAGAAAAGTGGCAGCAGAAATTGATTGATTCAAAGAACATTCATTCACAAAACTAGCAAGCCAATATGTTCACAAAAGCTATGAGAGGAGATGTACAAAGAAAGTTCCTACACAAGTTGGACACTATGGATTTGTTTAGAGTCTCCTCCCTACCATTTGGTGGCTTTCATTCTCTTTTACAAGGTCTCTTTTCTAGTTCTACCACTTTGCTACTATCCACTTCCTTCACCACTGATGCTTCAAGATCCTAGTCATCGGAATCGTCGCCACCACTAGACTTCATATATTAGAAGTCACTACAAAAAAAGTCATGTTTTGCGGCGGAACTTTTCCGTCGCAAAACATGCATTTTCCGTCGCAAAAATGGTTTGCGGCGGAATTTGCGACGGAAAACAGTCCGTCGCAAAAATTCTCCTCGCAAACCATTTTTGCGACGAAAAAATCATTTTTCCGTCGCAAAAACGAATTTTGCGACGGCAAAACATATCCCTCGCAAAATGCAGAATTTTGCGAGGGAAAATATGTTCCCTCGCAAAATCCAAACTTTTGCGAGGGAAAATCTTTCCCTCGCAAAATTCCGGATTTTTGCGAGGGAACATTTGTCCCTCGCAAAATTCAGGATTTTTGCGAGGAACAACTTATCCCTCGCAAAACTTTGGATTTTTGCGAGGGACAACCTTCCTCGCAAAGTCTGAATTTTGCGAGGGACAAATATTCCCTCGCAAAAATCCGGAATTTTGCGAGGGAAAGCTTGTCCCTCGCAAAAATCCAATTTATTTTTAAAAAAAAATAAATAAATAAGCAGAAAAAATTATAAAAAATTAGAAAATAAATAGACTTGTATATCATAAAAAGTAACAGTATTAAGAGTTTACAAATCAAAAACAAAATATTATAAATTATAATGTTGTGGCCAAAATGAAAAAAAAGAAAAAAAGAAATCTAAACAGCAGCATTCTGATCATCGTTGTGAGCGCCAAAGCTTAGATCCACATTGACTATGTTTTCTAATTCAGCCACTAGTGATTTCCATATATGGCCATAGCATCCTAAACAGAGATAAAACAAATGTAAAGAACCCAAAATTAATAATAACCACGGGAAGAATTGATAAATAATTTTCATTGATTCATTTGGTGCCGTTCTGGGGTAGGTAAAGGTGTTGACTGCATAAAAAAAACAAAAAAGAGAAGTGCAAAAAGCATGTAATAGCTTTAGCTATATTTTTTTCCCCGCGGGGGGGGGGGGAATCAGTTGCATGAGGGTACTTCCACTAATGCTTTCACCAATAGCTCCATCCTGAAATACTTATGTACTTTCTACAAGCTTCAAACAAAACTCCAAGGATACAAACATAAATTGAAAGGAAGAGACAAGAAATCTGAAAGGAATTAACAACACACCTTTGATATCTCTCTCCAGCTTCCTTGAGCCAGTCAAAGTATTCACATGTGCTGAAACTGAATTCTTTTCATAGATGCACCACCAAGTTCATACACAATACTCATGCCTTGAGAGGCCAGTTCTTAGGTGAGTTCATTTTGCTCACCAAGTAGGTGAGAGAAAGCCTCCTACATTCACATGATAATGATTAAATTAACACTCCAAGTTCCTTTATGCAGCTACAGAAAGGATATGGTACAAGAAAATAGGAATATTCTATGCATACAGAAAGAATTTCCTGATTTCACAATGAGGAATAGCCCATCATATTAACAAAGAAAGTATCACATCACGATTCACAATAACAACAAGCATAATAGGACATCTCAAAAGGGTAACAACAGAATGAGCAACTTCAAGTTTCAACTAAAGCATAATTTTCGTACTTGTCAGCTTTCCAAAACATTGCGCAACCATCAACTGTGTTTCCAGTACGTCTCGCAACCCATTTTCATATGTCATTAGCTCTTCAATTGTTGCTATTCTTGATCATTTGGTGAATAGATTACTAATTATAAAGCACTCAAGAATGCCTCTTGAATCAGCATGTTCTGATGATCTTATCTCATCAGGTCAACCAAGGCAGGTAGTCCAAAATATGTTCAGCGGTTCATACTTGGTGGAACTCACAAGACATTCTGAAAGTTTATCCTATATATGTATATAGCAGAGATTATCATCGATGTTACAGGACTTTCCAAGCAACATATATGATAACCAATTAAAATGACCCCCTGATAATTATATATTATGCAATAAAGAACCCCACACAAACCCTAACTTCTGAAGTTCTATACACAAAAAGGGTAAGAAAAATTATCTTTGCATCCAGTTATTATGATATGATAATAATCTGACAAAGAATCTGCAAAGCAACACAAGAGACTTACTTGGCCTAGTTTAACCTCTCCTCTGCTTGGGTTATATATAAAGCACATGGATGTTACCGACTAGTAGTCTTCTTGAGTCAGATTTACACATCTGCCTGTAAAGTATAAGTTAGAAGCACAAAGGATGCTTGATGTGAATGATGCAATTTGATTATTCGAATTTAGATCCACAAGGCTACAAGAACAGGCAGGACTAGTACCTCAGCTTCGTAAATTGTTTAGTTTCCACAAGCCATGGCATGCAAAGCAATAAGTAATCAGTATTCATAGACATTCACACACCCATAGTCTACAGCTATTGGGATAAAAAAACCTCTTTCATCACATGCACTGGACTTAGGAGCCTGCCATCAAGGACTACATAAGCATCTAGCTAAAATTTTCAGCTCTTAGACCAGTTAATTTTGGAACTTCAAAGTAATTTAGCATAAATATTATTGTCCTAGGGTTTGGAGAAGCAAACAACATCCAACATTTGCTCCCCTTTTTTGGTGAGGTGGGGAAAGAATGTGCTAATAGTTCCTCTAATCCATTTATCCCTTTATTCTCTAAAAATGTTTCCTATGCAACTACATGCTATTAGAGGCCCACATATTTTGAACAAAAAAATATAAAATTGAATGTAACAATAACGTGTTGTAGACTTGTGGCAAACCAAAAGTTTAAAAAAATAAATAAAATTGAAGAGGTATGAAAAACGTTCCATGCGTGATCATTTGCGCAAGACTGTATCCAAGAAGTTTAATTGACAACTCAAAAGAATATGGGATATATGAAATTTCTTGTGGATTACATTGAGATTTAAGAAGCATGTTATTGAATCAAAAAAATAAGAAGCATGTAATTGTGGCAATGATTTTGAGGAGAAAACCCCACCGAAAAATTACTACTACTATAATAATATTGTATGTTGTCGTCTCCTTAAGGCAATGATAGCAGCTCAAAACTGAACTCAAATTTAGAAAAATGCTATGAATAATATTAGAGCACATTAACAGTAGAAGAAGGTTCAGAAATATAAATTACATGTGCGATGAAAAAAATACCAATGCTATACAGTATACTCTAAATCACTGATGAATATCTTACTAGTTACTTCTACCACTCTACCAACCATAACAAAATTACTCAAACAGCTAACAAGAAAGGGGCCAAAAACAGGGGAGGAAATGGGAGAAATAAGCATCTAGGAAATAGGAGAAATAAGCAAATTGAAAATAGGAGAAATGAGCACTGGTGATAAAATCGACGGATCCTGGCAGAAGTGGAGTAGGGCATGCGACGACCGACGAGTTCTGGTCTGGGACAGTAGGAAGCATCGAAGCACAAGCAGAGAACAATGAGCCCACGAACCGGAGTGGATCAATCAACGAGGAGGGCGACCGGCGAATCGGCGACGGAGGACGGCGACGCCGCGAGTGGAGGAGGCAGCTGCTAATTTGGGTTTTAGGGTTTGGGAAGTAAAAGGCAGCGACAATGAATCACAATGGAGGAGAATGAAATTTCGAATGGAATGACTGATGAATATGCCCGATGGTTTCAGTTTTTTTCTTGTTTTTCTATTTTTTTGCAAACTAAACATGTTAGGTTTGCGAGGGAAAGTTGGTTCCCTCGCAAAAATGAGTAATTTTGCGAGGGATCGGTGGTTCCCTCGCAAAATTACTCATTTTTGCGAGGGAACGTTTTTTCCCTCGCAAAAGATAGTGAATTTTGCGAGGGAACCAACGATCCCTCGCAAAAATCATATATTTTGCAAGGGAACCTATGTCCCTCGCAAATTTGGGTCATTTTGCGAGGGAAAAATTTTTCCCTCGCAAAATGGGTTAATTTGCGAGGGAAAATTTTTTCCCTCGCCAAATGACCCAAATTTGCGAGGGAAAAATTTCCCTCGCAAATTCCGCCGCAAATATGACTTTTTCCAGTAGTGAGTAGGCAAAATCACACTAGAAGTGAAAGAGGCAAAGTTTGCAGTGGGGAGAGAGAGAGAGCAAGAGTAAGAAACCATTTTTGAAAAAAAAAAAAATACCATGTGAGACCCACTAACATCTGTTTGCTCCAAGTTAAATGGGTTTGGTAAAATTGCCCCAATTTGTAATTTTTATGCGTATTTTAGCATCCTAAAAAACTTAATGGTGCTTGATGACCCTAGCATAAAACATTGTTGTTTAAATTGCACCTTCACCCTAAATAATATAAAAGCTTGGGTGGATATCTGTGATAATTCCCAATTATTACAGGTCATCATATTGTATAACTATGAGGAAATGATATGTTGGTAGAGGAAGGGGTAGACATAACACTATAAATAGATTGAGAGATTCAGTTGTGCATCAGTTGAAAAGAGGCATTTTGACAACTATTACTTTTCCGTCTACTATAACACTCTTTTCTTCTTTATATATGTAGTTATATAAATAGAGTGAGAGATTCAGCAAGCCAATACATGTATTTGTTGTGTGTCATAATCGCTTTTGTAACTGTGATTCAATTTGTGTGGGTATTTGTAACATCCTAAAAATCTCACTTAGGATAAGTATCATAATTTATTAAATAATACATATTGGAAATAGGTGAATATATGGTCCCAAAACTCGTGGTATTTATCTTCTGATTTTAGGGTAATTTCCCTTGAAATTAAAAGGAATAAAGGTGCCAAAAAATCCCTAAATGCATATATAGGTCATAAAACACCCTGAGAATATTATGATAAATCCGAAGAGGCAACTAAATATTTATTAAAAATAGGAAAGTATGTTGTCTCTAATTTAGGTAATTTATGGGATTATTTCCCTTGGAAATAAAAGAGGAGAAATTAATTATTATTTTGGGAACCTTAAATGACTCTATGATTTTTAATATAATACATGGAGTATAAATTACCAATGTCAGTGCAATAGTTGTGAGAAAATGATTAATCCTAATTAAGAAAATTATCAACAATTAGTAAGTGATTAGATAAATAATTAATGGCTAATTATTTAAGCATGAATCAAGGGAATATTCAAAGTTAATTATGAACAAACCTTAATTAAATGTTTATGGCCAATATTAGCATAATAAATACTTGCTAAATTGGTTAAGAATGATTAAGAGAAATGGATGAGATTAGATGTATGAAATCCCTAAAACCTAAAAGATTGCTAATCATAGGATTAGGGCTCTAATTAGATTTGTCAATTAAGCTTGGACAAGTCAAATATGAATCAAGGGTTTGAATTGAAGTTAACAAAGTTAATCCTAAGGCCATGAATTGACCATGAACCTTAATCCATGTGATAATGAATCTACCAATGAGAGAATTTCTTGCTAATTTATATAAGATAATGTGGGATAGTTAAATAAACAAAATGAAAAATAAAAATAAGGGGAGGGGGACGTTTTTGAGAGGGAAAAAGGTGAGGAAAAGATGTGTGTGTGAAAAGGGGTATGTGTGTGTGAAAAGAGTTGAAGATATTTGAAAAAAAGAAGAGATATTTGTGATATTTGTTGAAAAAGCAAATAGGATAAATGAGAACCGATAGAAATTAAATCCTATCTTGAAATCCTTGAACTAGGTTTCTAACATCAGGACTTTTTATGAACAAGTGAATTTTTATCCCAAAGTTGGTTATACCCGAAGTCATTTCCGTAACCGACGGCGTTTGTCCCAAAATGATCAGCAGGCTAGGAAATACCCTTAATGGGATAATAATTTTTGTTAACCCAGATATTTCTCAAGAGGAAGCTTAGACCTTCAAGGCTATGCTAAGGAATATTTGAGATTATTTAAGATTACGCGATTAGAACACCGAACAGGGATTTTCTCGGTAGAAACTCATAAAGCAAGGGATGACATCACTTGGATAACATCATCTTTGGAGGGATGATGCATGGGGAGGTCGGCCAAGGCAATCCAAGGGTGGAGGATGAAGCTTGAAACAAAATCTAGATCCAATGGCTAGAATTCAAGATGATAAAGTGATGAATAGTGAATTGTTTCCCTATAAATAGCCTCCCTTTCATTTGAGAATTCTCACACCAATTGCCTTGGGCAATTCGAAATCTAGAGAGATGGTAGAGAGAAGGAAGAGCTCTTGAGGAAAAGTAGCAAAGCTCTGGGTAAATTCTTCGGTCCCTAGTTTTAAGTTCTAGTATTTTATTCGGTAGTTTTAGTATAGATGTTAGTTTGATCTTGAATCTTCCAATATATTGTTGATATCATGTTTTATGGTTAAATATGGTATTTATTTCGAAAATATGATGGAGAAAGAGATATGGAAAAATTTTGGAAGATTAGAGTTAAAATAGCGAAGCTCTGGCGAAATTTCATCGATTAGCGAAGTCAGGGGTAAAATAGTCATTTGTGATTAGGATATTGTTTATGAGTTAATAGATACGGTATTACCCTTTAGGATATCCGGGAGGTCCGGAGTCGGGTTCAAAGGGCCGGACGTTTTGCCATTTCACGGTGGAAGGTACGTTCGCGACGTACTGTAACACTGATTCTAATGCTTATGTTATGCTTGTATATGTTGTGGATACTTTCATAAAGCCATGAACGGGACTCTGTCCTGGACATGCACTGTGACTAGGGAATCGTATCTAGATCACTAAATACAGCTTTACACGGGTTATAGTCATAATAATGCCGTTATGTTTTCCTAGCGCTGAGGACACGACCGTACATCGTGGCACGAATGTTGCAAACAGGGATAACTTTGCATGTTAGTGTAGTTGTTATCAAATGATCATACGACGTACTGGCTTGATCATTGCTGTGATGTTGGAAATATCTGTTATTCATATATTATTTACATAAGCATGAGGTTAACCGTTACCTGAGATCCAATGTGCATTGGACCTCAGTCTTAAATGATAGTACAGGTAAGGACCAGGAATAGAGAAGGCACCGGTAGACGGAGCCATAGAAAGGAGCCAAGGGGCAAAGTCGTAATAATGCACCGAGGGTCGAGACAAGAGTCAGAAGAAGTTATTAGAGCCTATGGTCAGGCATGGATCTAATAACGTTACTTCGAACAGTTTGGTGCCGAAGGCAAGGCTAGTCTATGTGGGTCAGCCAATCAGTCGCCGTGAACTCGGTGAGGCCCCCATGATAGACACTTACCTGTCCATTCTGTTCGGTTAACGAAGTTAGGTTCATTGCCCCAAGTCTATAGTCAAGGCTTGGTCTAGGTTGTATAGTTACTTTTTGAGAAATGTAATTGTACAAAGCTCTGTATATTGTATCACAAGAATATTCCTTCAGGAAATTTTTAATATACCAGCATACGCTTAGCATCATCATATGTCGTGGTATTTTTATATTAGCTACTCGTCATTGTCCATTTGTTAGTACATTGCTCTCCGTTTCCGCAGTACTTTGATGTAGCACCTCTAATTCTGTTGAACTTTTTTAAAACCAAGTGTCATCCGACACAATTTGTAGTTTGAAATTTGGGACGTTACAGTATTAGAAATAAATGGTCGCACCCTAGGTATGCCCAGTCTTCCTACATTTATAATAAACATTTTTGAAATAAATGCATTAATTGTTTTCAATATAAAAAATGACTTATTAATCTTCGTTACCTAATATAAGTATTGGATCAAGCTAAACATATTCATCTTACTTTTCTCCTTTGGTGAAAATTCATATTACTTTATTTCTAGAGCATAAGTTTTTTTTTTC
This sequence comes from Acacia pycnantha, assembly GCA_025563575.1. Classification (NCBI taxonomy): domain Eukaryota; kingdom Viridiplantae; phylum Streptophyta; class Magnoliopsida; order Fabales; family Fabaceae; genus Acacia; species Acacia pycnantha. The sequence goes on along the minus strand of JAMWYP010000088.1, from coordinate 914,598 downwards.
TTTAATATGAGTCATCCCATTTAATTTATTATAAGAATATACAAGTTTACCATTAACTTATTTTTTTTCAACTTCTCAATTCTCGTTTTGATTTAATACTCATTTTTTTAATTTATACAACTTCTCAATTCTTTCTCATTCATATTAAATATGGGTAAAGTTAAAAAAAAAAAATATTGATTTTAAGATAACATTAATGAGGTTTAACATTTTTTTTTAAAAAAAAAAAAATCCAGTGAAATACATTGGTAGTGCCTTATAAAACTGCAATAGTGCATATTAAGAAATGATTTTGCCTCAAAAAAATTTCCTTATTTTTCCCAATAAATATTAGGTATTAAAGTAGTCAAGTAATGAAGATATACTAGTAGAGAGGAAAGAGACAATGTTAAATGGATAATTATGAAAGTTTGTAATAGGGTTAAGATGCAAATTTGCTTCGGAAGTTTTCGCTGAGGAGCAATATTGCTCTAAAAGTTTTTTCAGCCTCAATATCATCTCGAAAGTTTCAAAACATAGCAATGTTGTATCATATCATTAAAAAACTAACATTGATTGTTACAAAATTGACATTATCTATAAACTTTTTAACGGAAAATGGTAACATTGCTTCATTTTAACATTTTCCAAAGTAATATTGGACCTAAAAAAAACTATCAGGGTAACATTGTTCATTATCGCGAAAACTTTCTGAATAAATTTGCACTTTAATCCTTATTAATATGGGCCATGAGATGGATTTCCCTATTAATATTGCTCACTCCATATTTGTTGGGGGCAAAAAGATTAGGAAACCGATGGAGCAAGACACAAAATATGACTCGCACCCCTCCCTGTAATTCTATTTATAAACATAGAATTGGTGTTATTACAAGCACCAATTTAATTTTGTCTAAAAATTTAAATCACTTTTTCATTTTTTTTATGGGTGAAAAGAACTTTTCCACTTTTAACATTAATTAATTACATGCCTTTCACATCTCATTTTTAACTTATTCTCTCTTATCTCTTTTCTTATTCATTTTTTTCACACTCATCGATCATGTTCATAAACAATGACATCTAGAAAATATTATATCTCTTACGTATTTATTTTTTTTTTGACTAATTTTAACTAATGGTTCATTTTAGGGAGAATCCCAATTAAATCTATTTCAAATGAAATCTAGATTCAGGCTAACATTTTCAACAAATTTTTAATCAGACCAAGATAATTAATAAAGAATTTATGAACGTAAATTTACCCTAATGTCCTTCAATGTTTGTTAACCCTTTTCCTCTCTCATTAACTAATTAAGTGGTTCAATTTAATCCCAATAATTGGACGTATAATAATTTTAAATAAAATAAGAGTACGAAATGAATGAATAAAAATATAGCTGACCTTTATGGCAGTGACAGACTCATTTTTCAAAATATCGACACACACACAAAACTTATTAACTGAAAAATACGAAAAAATATTGCTTACTAATTTAATTAATTAAAATTATTTCGTGACTTTAAAATTTAAATTGATTTGAATTGATTTGAAAAAAAAAATCATTATTTTATTAAATAATGGGGAAAATTAGAAGATTTGGTAGGACATTGAAGTTCTCGGACTTTTATTCCAGGAAAATATTTATGTCAAATTCTTTATATCTGTTTTATCAAGCTCTCTAATCCCATAATTATGTGTTCCATTTTTAAATTATTATTATTTAATTATAGACTCATATGAGAAAAATAGGACACATGGTCATGTGTGATTCGAGAACTTGACGTAACGGATATAAGGAACTTGATATAAATATGACCCTTTATTCTCTTATATGGTAGGACAGGGGCGGATCTTATATGGGGCCAGGGGGGCCATGCCCCCCCAAAAAAATGTTTAGCTTTTTTTTTTTAATGTTTTTTTTAAAAAGGACTAAAGTACAAATATTTAAAAACTTTGTAGAGAGTGGTATAATTTCTGAAAACTATGGGTATTTTTCTGTAATTTTTCCTAGTCATTTTCTTCATTGATTGCAATTGCTAGAAATTCTGGGGACTTTTCTATAACTTTCCCTAGTCCTCAAAACATTAATTCTAACCCTCCAAAATCTCAAATTTCCTTTTTAACCACCTACAGTGCAAAATTAAGAACAAGAAGTATCAAAAGTCCAAGAAATCATTTGTATGAATAATTAACAAATTATGATCATTTTACCCATAATATCAAAAGTCCAAGAAATCATGACAAACCTTAGATTTTTAAAAAAAAAATTAATATAATGTAAAATTTAATATAATATTTAAAAATGTTATATAATCATAAAATTTTTTAATTAGTTAATGAATATACATTTGGCCCCTCCAAACATTTTCTTCAAGATCCGCCACTGTGGTAGGAGGTGCTGGATAATTGGAGAAACAGTGAAAAAAAGGTAGGGAGAAAGGGGATTCTATGGATTAGGAGAGAGTAAAGGGGTTAATTATATGACTCTAGTGATCTCCTACCAACATAATCACTTGATTATGTACCAAATAAAAGTTTGATTCTCACGGTGAAAAATACTAACTAGCCTCCTCAGCTACCAGTCAATGCTATATGGAAAACAATGGGGCTGGATAGGTCAATGTCAAAAAGTGAAAGGATATTTTTTTTTTTTTTTTTGCGCAACAAAAAGTGGAAGCTAGTTAAAACCATCAACGGGCATTTTTGCATGATCAGGCCCAGCCATGGACCCAACAATAATATGTGTGTGGATCACCGGAGACTTCACTTCCAATTTTGGTTGCCTTTGAGGATCAAATGAACGAACGACCCCTCATCTATAGGTTCAATGAGTAAAGAGGTCGGATACTCTCATCAAAAGGAGGATGTTCAATCATGAAGTTGATTAAAACACTGGGGGAAGTATCCTAGGTGATGTAAAGCAGTAGAAACGCTGGGAAGATGTGAAGGCATATGTACTCTCTAACTCAGTATACCTTGCAGAGCAGAACCAAAGTGCTCTACCCTTAGACTGTGAGTGAACCTGACCCCTTTTCTAAAATTCTAATATCAAAAAAAAAAAAAACTTTTCCCGATTGAAATAACAGTAGAGAATTGATTTTGCATTGTACAAGTTGAATACTACTACCAACTCCAGTCCTACATATAGGATATAGTTTTTAGTACAATTTACACTACAAACTATGTCATATATTAGGACCGGAGGAGTACTCTATAGTAAAATTTTATTCCATAAAATGAAAAAAAAAAGTGATTTTCATTTTTCGTAAAGGAAAAAAAAAAGTGCTTTTCCTTATAATCCAAACTAGCACGAAATCGGAAACAGCCGAATTCGTCAAATTTTTAATCAAGCCATTGAGTCCAATCCTATTTGGCTGGGCTTTTAATGCTGTTTTTTTTTTTTTCAGTTTTGGGCTGAGTTTAGCTTCACAAGCAAAACCCAATCCACTCACATAGAGTTTGTCCAATGATGTAAGCCTCGCGAGGGACGGATTCAGAAATTTGCGGAATGGAGGCACAATTTGTGGGGAGACTTGGGGGTTCGGGGGCAGCGCCCCCGAATTTTTTTTTAAAGAAAATTTTTAAATACATTAACCAACAAAAGAATATAAAAGGAAAAATAAAAATTTAAAGACGGTTAGAAATAGCAAAGTCTTTATTAAAAATAGCAAGGCTTGGCACTAAATAAGTTCAAGCACATATATTTTGATAACAAAAGTATATTACAATAAAAATAATTACAATATCATCCTTCTAAACCTTATTTTTTGGAATTTCATCGTAATTGTTTTATTATCAATGCTATCAAATACATCTTTTTTAATATAAGGCATTAATCAAATGGCGAAAGTTTGATTCAGAAAAGCTGGCTATTTGATTCTGCGATGCGAAAGGATTCTCTAGTATTTGGATTTAACCCTTTTTTTTTAACACGTGGTTTTAAGGGGGGCACTTGCCCCCCAAGTGTTATACCTCCATCCGCCCATGCGCCTCGCTATATCCTTTTAGGTTTTGAGTTCTAGTCTTAGAAGAGTTACTTGTGTTGAAAGGAGCAACTACAAATCCTAAATCGGATATTGAATGATAATATTAAAAAAAAATAAAAAATCAATCCTACAAGTTGTACATCATCACATAGAAGGAAAAATATGGATTTGATTTCTCTTCACTACTTTAATTTTTTCCCCGCTTCTCATATCAACGTCAGTTCAAATTTAAATGGTTTGTATATAATATTTTTATAAAATAATTATTTAAATTTAGCAATTTTGAATTTATTTATATTAGTTTAACGTTTTTAAGTGATTTTATCAAATATAAAATTTGAACTACTCAAATTTCAATTTAACCTTTAATATAAGAAGAGATGAGAAATGGATAAGAAGTACCTTCGGTCATAAATAATTGACAAAGTTTGTAGTACAATTTCACTGTAAACTTTGTCCTATCACTATTATAAAAAAGGCTTCTTAGACCGGTTTTAGAACCGGTCTCAATACAAGCTGTAACGGCCACCCACCGTTTTCCCAGCCAAGCCAATTCGTACTCACAGCCACCACTGTGCACCGGTTTCCCAGCTGGCTAGTTCGTAAGCACGGCTGGTGTCGTCCCCCATTAGGACAAGTATTGTCCTCTCCTCTAGAGGATTTGTCCCTTAGGAATAAATTCCCAAAAGCGTATCCTCAATGACTTGAACATTAGACCTAAGGCATAAGTCCAAAGCCTAAAAACCATTTGGTTTCAATTACACGAATTCTCCATGAAGCATGTACTTCTGCTCAAAAGCCTTTTTTTGTTGAAGCTAGGCAGCAGCCATGTGGTCTACCACGTGGAGGAGTTATCCTTAAAAGAATAAAACCGAACCGGAAACTGTTTGGCCGAAGAAAGCCAAATTGCGTGGAAAGATGGCAACATAGTTGGACTTTGTTCTTAGGCTAAAAAATGTGGAATCTGGTGAAAGTAGAGCTCCAATTGTATTGGATTCACATTCCTCCTTCCGTCACTAGTACTTTGTAGCTTCTTTTATATTGTAAATACTCAGACATGGACCATGCAAGCTCTTGAGCCCTTTTCACCTTGTGCTTTGTTTTCTTCACTGTTTCTTTATTTTTCTTTTTTCCCCTTTTCACATATTCTATATTATTATAGAAAACACTTTTAACATCCTTTTTAAAATCTTTTGATGTCTATTTTTAGGAGAACATCTAAGTGAGTGACGTTGTACGTATTGAATTGACGTTTGTTTTGTAATAGACATCGTAAATGACTTATAACGTCCGTTTTTCAAAAACAAATGTGGAAATTAAAGTTATGTTGGTTTTTTTGAAAACAGACGTTGAAAGTGGGGTTTTTTTGGTTAAAAAAAATTGGAGCTTTTTTGGATTGGAATCATCTCCAAGCCAAAAAAAAAAAAAAATCCCGTATAAATTTAACCTACAACACCTTTACCAAAAGATAATACTAATTTAAATTATGTAACATATATATATTATAAGAGAGAAAAGGAGATGTACCCATTACAATAATTTGATATTGAAGTTTTTTTTTTTTTTATCCTACAAACTGAAAAATTGAATATGGAAAATTATACACCACGTCTGTATGCCCTGAAACCATTGGAAATTGAATAAATACATATAACTTAAAGAAGAACAAGATTAAAATGCTACAAAAGCATTTCACCAAAGAAAAAAATGCTGCAAAAGCCCAGGATCAATCATTTGACTTTTTAAGATCAAAACCTCAAATAACACTTCACTTGACAGAAGCACTTCTTTACGTTCTTAATATAAACCAATGTGGCAGTTTTACAATTTAAACTGCATACTGAATAGACAGTGTAGAAAAACTCACCGTGAAGTATGGTACACAAGCTTTGTAACCAACTAGTGTCAAGTATAAGACACATCCAACTGCAGCAGTTGTACGGTATTCACTTAAAGAGAGATGCTCACACATGATACGGGAGCCATGAGCAATGAGCAAGAAGGAGACAAAGGTAGCAGTCTGAAAGAGCACCCCAGGGGCGGAGGGAGGGAAGGGCTAGGGGTGGCCCCCCCTAAATTACAGAAAAGAGCCCAAATTTCTAAGAAATTATATTTTAGCCTTAAAAAAATTTCAATATTTTCACTTTAGTTCCTACTAAAAGTTTCATGGAATGACTAAAATGAACATGTTGAAATTTTTATAGGTCTTAGATGTAATTTCATGAATACCTAAGTTTTATTCTATAATTTTCGCCCCCGTAACTACAATTCCTGGCTCCGCCCCTGCCCAGTTGCTTACACCCAAAATGACATCCACAGGGAACATGCCTGAAAATAGAAGCATGAATACCTACAGGAATGATGTGTTGAATGCCCAATGGAATACATTTTGTAGACAGCATATGTTAAGTTCTCAATGCCAGAATGTGTTATCAAACAGGATCAAACTTAAAAATCAAGCAAATCCTTGTTCCTCATAATAAAAAAAGCACAATTCTTGATTTTTAAACCGACACTTATTATTTGGACACTCATAAACCTTTAGGACCACTAAGACAATGGATGTTATATACCACAACTAAATATATGGTAGTACCAAATTCATTATTACAATAAGCAATTTTAAAAATACAAATAGACTTCAAGCAATTTTATAGATGCATGGTAGTACCAGATTCATTATTACAATCAGCAATCTAATCATGCCTTTTAGCATTCATTTGTCTCCTGAACTATCAACTGAAGCAAGACTTATCCCACTCCCCAAAAATAAGACACTTAATAAAAATAAGAATTGACTAAACTATTTGACCATCGCAGAGCAGTGAATTTAAAATTCTAACACTAAAGTTTTAAGCATTTATATCAAGTAAACGTACAACAAGCCAAGGAACTCATCCAAAACGTACCAGAAGAGAGAAAGGCCGGGTAGCATGAGCTGCTATACTTTTATGAAGGGAAGTGAGGTGAGTGCCCACTGCAAATTATTTGACTGCTCCAGCAAAAGAGTTGAAAAAACAAAACAAGAGTTATGGAAACAAAGAATTATTTTTTCCTCAAAATAAAAGCATAAATATAAATGCTGAGGAAACAGAAAAAATAATAACAGTAGTTAAAATAAGGTAATCCTCACAGGTCACAGTTAAATATTTATCTCGTTCAAAACCGAAACAATCTAGAGCACAAGAAAACAGATTACACACATTTTTTCGTGTTTGACTGAAAATGTTCCATCATTCGGAAAAGGAAAAAGAATCTTTGCAGCAAGTTTACATTACGTAGACAAAGGGTTCTTTGTAGTGTGTACACAAAGAGGCACCGATTATCTCCCTCCTCTCTGCATGCCCAACTTAAAAGCATCAAGAACCAGAAAATGAATAGCTTGAAAAGATGTTAAATTTCAAATCGAAGATGCTCAGCTGGTATTTTCTTTCTTCTTTCTTTTTCTATAAGCAATCACGCTCACCAATCAAGAATAAATCTCAGCATTCCATTACCAACATCAAAATAAATTAGAAATAAACATATAAAGCGTAAAATTGCATTGTCAACTACTACAAAAAAATTGACTTTCGGTGGCGACAAAAGTCGCCACTGAAAGTCAAAAAGTCGACACTGAAAGTGTTTCAGCGGCGACATTTTAATGTCGCCGCAGAAAGTAGACTTTCAGTGGCGACTTCTTGTCGACGCTGAAAGTACATCAAAAGCCACGGAAGCAAGTGTTGCCACTAAAAGTATGGTTTCGGCAGCGACAATTGTCGCCACTGATAACCTTTTTGGTGGCGACAATTTTGTCACCGTGGATACTTGTTTCAGCGGCGACAAAATTGTCGCCACTTATAGTCTTTTCAGTGGCGGCAAATAGTCGCCACCGATACACTCTTCCGCGGCGACATTAAAATGTCGCCGCTGATAGTCTTTTCAGCGGCGACAAATGTCGCTGCCAAAAGTGACATTTAAAAAAAAATGTAAATTGATCAAATTAAAAAAGGATCTATTATTGATATAATTATTCAGAGAAAGGGTTACACTAATATAAGCTCCAAGAGAGCTCTCAGAGGAAAGATTGATGGGATTACAAAATAAAGAGTGACTACAATTATTGAAAAATCTTTCCCAAACTAGAACAACTCATAGATCTTAACTTTAGCAGTGCATGGGAGGATCTTGCAATTTTGAATACAATAAGAAAAGAAGCTAACAGTAATTCCCAAGTCAAAGTTCTGACCAAAAGATGAACCAAGCTGTAGACTACAACTTATTGTAGATTGTGAAGACACTAACTTTGCAGACCAAGACTCTGACCTTATGAACCATAATTTGCCAGCATCCTACATCCCAAAATTAATTATCAAGCACCTGCAACTTGTCAATTATCAAGATTAATTCACTTGAAGAACACACATTTCCTAGGAAGCAAGTCAAGCAATTTTTGCATTAGTATGTAACCAAAGCTGAATAAACGTCTGTTCTTTTCCTTCCATGGCATTAAAATCAGTAAAATAGTAGTGACATATACTTTACATACATAGCGTTAATGATAGGAAGTCTAATTTCCTCTAATTTTTCTGTCCAAACTAGAAAGAGAATAGCATTTACCTTACAAAGATAATGCCTGAGTCATTTTGTTGTTCCTGGCTCGTGTATCAGTAAGCTTAAGGAGACTATCCAATCGAAACCAATAGCAGCACCTACAGTGATTTTATACATTAACTTGGAGAAAGTGTTATTTATCTAAAAAAGTTATTGTTCAGCAAGAGCAATAGAATGCACATAAATAATGCCTTTAGAGTAATCTGAAAGTCCATGTTAAACTTTTTAAAATTTTCTATATTCATCTAATCATATACTCGCATTTTTTATGGTAAATGCATAAGCTTTAACTCACCTCTTGCAGTTCAATGGTTCAAAGCATTACCAAGAGAAAGAATGGTCTGCATAATTCTTTTCAGCTTAACTGAATTCCTGATCTGAAATGCAAAAACAATAAAAGTTCATTACAGAAGCACGAGTGAAGGACTACTAAGCATTGAATAAACAGAAGATGGATGCAGAGTGCAATGGTAGAAACGGGTAATTTGAAACAACCGATACAAAGATGAGTTAAGGTATGAGGACAGTTGGTAGGATTTCTAAAACAGGACACATAGCAATCCCCTTAGGCTTTAATAGCTTCCAGCAAGATAATTCAAGGGTAACCTTGAATTATTCAACTAGTTTTCCATTAGCTCATCTAACCTTTCATTCTCCATCAGAGAGAAATAAATAAATAAAATCCATTAGAAACAAGCTCAAGATTTCTAAATTCATAGAAGTGATATACTCATTGAGTTGATTATATCTAAAATTTTTCCTTTAGAAAAAATAAACTGATAAGCCAATTGATATTGAAATCACAGTGACAGATTTACCTCTCGCGTAATGTATAAGTCGTCCTCCAGGTTTAATTACTTGAAATATCTGGCTGATCTGTAATACATAGATAAAAAGGAAAATGAATTCAGGAAATTTAATCTAGAATCAACGACAGTTCGCACAAAACAGATGAATTCAATGAAGCTAAAGCTAGGAAGATATTGATCACAAGTAGTAACCTCTCTGACACGCTCTGTCTTGTAAAGGGAATTGCAGCTTTCAGAATACCATGGAGATAACCATTATTTTGATTTCGTTTTTGGTTCTTGTAGAAACAAAAAAAGGCATAACAGCAGCATTCTAATTAGCTAGTGCGTCCCTATTTCTTTAGGGGAGTAAGGGGAAAAAGAAGAAATAAATTGAATAACAAAGAGAGTGTGAAGACCAAGACGTTGAGAAAAAAAACATTTGAGACATAAATCGAAAACGAGGAACAGATCGGCTTCGATCAAAGGAGATCTAGAGAAGTATGCACGTCAATGATTCAAACTAACAGATTTTTTTTTTGGCATTTGTTAGAATCCCTAACAAATTCAAACAAACAAATATATGATCACTGAAGAAGAATTGAATATCAAAAGATATCAAAAAGTATTAAGGGTGAAGGTACAGATTTGCCAATGAACTATTACCCAAGGAGCATCTGACACAAAAATCAATTGAGGGTACCATAATTACCAATAAACAATTAAAAAGTGAAAAAAAGTACCAAATAACTATTAAAAAAAATAACTATCACAATTACATTAAAATATGAGCACTAGCGTAGGACAGTGGCGGAGATACTGGAGAAAAGAGCGGTTAAGCATTCTTGTTGGATGAGGCAAACACCAACAGAGATGGGACCCGTTATGAAATTTCAAACATTTCATTAGACACAAAAGCTTTCCGTTAGACACAAGCCAAAGTCATTGGAAGATTTTGAGGGTATGTATGTCGCTTTCGTGTATCGCTGCTGCAAATCTTTGCATGACATGTCTTTGGTCTATGTTTTTTACTAAGGTAGAGTCACTTTTGCTAGAATGGGTATCCAAACGTTTGATCATTTGACCTACTCTGACTTAGTTTCCGTGTCCATACTTTGTTTCTGTAACTGCATTTAATGCTTTTAACACAAATCTTGCTTTTTGAAGACTTTCACGTAGTCCTTTGTTTGATTATCTAAAACTCACTAATAAACATGTTTAGAAGCATTGAGAATAATAATGAGTGGTAATCAAGGATCACTAATTGATGATCAGTGATTTTGAATTTTATGAAGACGATGATATACTACATAAGCAATCAATACTCAAGTTGTGTTTATCTTAACTCGAATTCCAAACTCGAGTTTTGTTTTACAACACTCGAGTGTGGATGGTTTTTGTTCTCAAAACAAAGATTGTTTCAAAAGGAGTTATATTATATTGACAAATAAGCTTTCCATATAGACACTTGAGTTTTGGAATTTCACACTCTAAAGTGGAACTTGAGTGTACATTCTTAATACTTGAGTTTTGGCGTGTGAGAATTTGGTAGAAGAGTGTTCGTAAGATAAACTTTAGTAAAAGACTACCAGAACTCGAGTTTTATTTAATCACACTCGAGTCTCACCAAAGGAAACTTCAAGTGTGCCAAAAACTATGGGGTATTCTTAACGGCTAAAGTATTACCTTGGCACTCGAGTTTTGTTTAGGAAACTCGAGTGTTTCCTTGGAACTCGAGTTTTGTGTAGAAAACTCGAATGTTGCCTTTTTTGATCCAGAATGAATAAGAGGTCGTCCTTCAAACGTTGGAGCACTTCGAATGTCTGACACTTGTGATTTTAAGACTAAAACAAGAGTGTGACTTTAAAACTAACTTTCTGATTCAAGTTTTGGTTTCAATAATTGTATTTCACTCGAGTGTTAATTAACAAACACTTCGAGTGACTTGAACCATCAAGTCCACATTCTTGGCAAGTGGTTGTTATCATTAAAACTTAAAAACCGAGAATTAACATATGAGACTAGCAATTTGTTGCTTTCTATTGATAGGAATGCATTAGAATAGCACTAAGTTAATTGGTTGTCAACCTTTTTATTATGTATATACTTCTATGTCTCTTTTTCTATGCACTTCCAACATATTTTACCTAAATTAAGAAAAATCTTAAACCTCATTAATTTTACCTTGAAATTTAACCCTTGTTTACTTTATACTCTTTCCAAGAAAATAACACTCTACACAAAAATATATAAAGGGTAATGTACATTCATTTAAAAAATTTAATGAAATGACTTATAAATAAGACCGAATAAAAACTCTCTAGAGTACCCTCTTTAATTAGTTAATTTACTTAATTTAAAAAAATGTGTACTTTTTAATTATTTGTGTCGCAACCACCCTTTTAAAACAGGTGATAACAGGTGATAATTTATTTCATTAGGACCAAATGGGAGAGTCAAGCAAAATACAGTATAAAGGTGAAAATGATGGATTTATGGCTTCAGTGGGCTGATAGAGTAGTTAAGTATATTTTGGCGTTTACCGCAGGCTTCTTGTCTTCTAAAATATCTTTTTCTTGTCCCCTTTTGTACCCATATTTTAATATTCCTGGTTTTTTTTAAACTTCACACTTGTCTTCTTCCCACGTGCGGCCCCACTCCACGAGGCCCAAGTCCCCGATCAACAAAATTGCCCCTCGGTTAATACTTGCAGGGCAAAATTGCCCATTAACCCTATAAAATATAAAAAAGTATAATCGAAGCCCAACAATTAATCATATCCTTAAATATAGTAGTTTAAAGATTACAATTTGAAGTTACATAAAATAAAGAAGAAAATATTGTACTCCAAACCAAATAATTTTTTTTTCTAGAGAAGTGAAAGAGTATTGAATTTATTTTTCTAACGTATACATCGTAATTAAAATATAAAAGAAAAAATGAAAAAAAAAAAATTCTTGTATTTATGCCCGTATGAAACCAAGCTTATGTTGCCTGCTATTTTAAACTGAAGTATGCATTATAAATTTTGTGTATGTCATATTAATATATAGTATTTCTTGATATTGACTCTTCAATTGCTGCTCCTGAAAAGATTTTTTTTTTTTTTTTATTTTAAAAAAAGGCTTTTTCAAGACTAAAAGAGTGAGTGAGATTTTGGAGGGCATTCCATTTAAACCCTAGTCAGAAACTAAACTGTTCCACACACTCTGCCTCGGGAACGGAGAAGCTGTTTTTTGCAGAGACCAAAATAGTGTCAAGCTTTTTGGCCAAATTTAGCTTCTGAGTTTTGAGGTGAGTGAGTGTTTTTTGTTATGTAATGGTAGAAATCTGATAATTAAACAAGATGAAACCACACTAACACCACTTTCATGCTCTTTTGTTGTCTTTTCCCCCTCAAATTATAGGCAACGACACTAAATTAAACCTGCGACCTCCTACTTAAAAGAGCTTTAACGCCACACTACTTGCTTAATTTGCTTTGTTACATTCCTTTTGGTTGTTGAAATTTAAAGAAAGAATTGGTGTGCTTGATGAATCGCCTGCAAATTCATGTAAAGAGAGGTTATGATCTTGCTATCAGAAATGGCCGAACTAGTAATGCTTATGCTGTCATCAAAATGGGTGACCAGGTAATTCAATTTTGATTCCTTTATCTTCTTCTTGCTTGGTATGGAGTGCAAGGAGTTGATTTAATTTTGTTTCCATTTAAAAAAAAAAACTATTTTGTAAATTCATTTTATAAAAAATAAAACAAAAGCGAAATTTCTTTCATTATACCAATTTGAGAACAGTCAGAGAATTTCGGAGATCAAAATTTTCTATTTTTAAGCATGCTTTTCACCCGTCATAACTCGCCCCACCAACCAACATCAATCTCCAACTCTTATTTCTTTTTTTTTTTTATAAATTTTGAAAATCTGAAATCAAACATACCCTTAATCTTATATACTTACTTGTATATAGTATAAGTGAATTATAAATTCTTCAAAATTTAAAAATATTATTAAAAAATTAGTTAGAAGGTAAATTATGGATTTTAAAAAATACAACTGTTCTTTCTTTTCTTTTCTTTTTTATAACTAAAATACACATGTTCTAATTTGATTAAAAATGAGTAGTTTAAGTATGTATATAAAAATTAAGAATATAAGTTTCATCTATAAATAACACATGGATCCCTTCTCAACAGGAACTCGAATGTTTCCATTAATTTAAAATTAACTGTATAGCTAATACTTTAGCTAGAAAAGGACATAAGCTTGCTAATAATTTTTACTACTTTTTAAAATTGACGTCCTAGCTCTGACAGTATCTTGATTTGCTTTTAAAATAGAATGTGGGAGATATTGAAGGAGAGAATGTAGGAAGTTTAATCAAGGGCAATTTAGTATTTTTAAACTTACATTTTGACTGTTGGTCCTTCTGAATAATTACTACTTTTACGGTCTTCTCAATAAATATCATATGCTCTAGGTTCTTGGTTTTAATTTTCCCTTTTTTTTATTGTGTTGAAAGAAAGGAAAACAAGACAAATAAGGGATAAGAGGTTATCCAAATTCGGTAACTGCGGGGCCAAGCCCATAATTTTGGGCCAATAACATTACAAATTTTTCAAAATTTCCTCCTGTCTGTCGGAATTGAATAATTAATTGTTCTCTTATCAATATTATACACTTTTGTAATATATTTAAATATTTAAATATAATATAAAATTTATTAAAAAAATCATATTATTCATAAATCATGGGGTAAAGTAAGATTTTAGCACATTGGTATTATTTCTCAATTGCATTGTCCAACCCTCTAATATTATTTTTCTAATACTTCTACCACTATAATCTTATTCATATGCAACACATGTCGGTCAGAATTTGAATAATTACTTGTTCTCTTATCAATATTATTATCAAATTGAACCAATTTGAATAGTCACTTTCGTAACGTAACATACTTAAATATTTATGTATAATATAAAATTTATATAAAAAAACTCATTTTATTCATAAATCATAGGGTAAAGTAAGATATTCTAGCACATTGATATTATTTCTCAATTGCATCCAACACTCTAAAGTTATTTTTCTAATACTTCCACCACCATAATTATCTTATTCATAATGCATCACCACCTTAAACCATAAATAATACCATCAATGGGTGTTGGCCATGGATGCACAAAACATGGTGCTTGATGTACCAAAAATAAGATTAAAGTAGTGGATGCTACTGGAAAATTAAATAATATATATATCAAGGTGTTGGATACTACTTTACCTTAAATATATACTGCTATCAGGGGCGAAGCCAGGAAAGGAAATTAGGGGGGGCGAAAATTACATAATAAAATCCAGTAGAGTTAGCATTTGAAATTTGGGGGCGAAAATTACAGAAATGGACCCAAAATTCTCGGGAATTGTTTCACTATTTTCATTTTAGTCCCTCTATGAGATTTTTTAATAGGGACTAAAGTGAAAATATTAAAATTTTAGAAGGTTAAAGTATAATTTCCGAAAATTTTGGGTCCATTTCTGTAATTTTAGGGGGCGGGGCCACCCCTAGCCCCCCTCTAAATCCGCCCCTGACTGCTATGATATCTACTACTAATATATAAATTACCACTGTAATAATTATAAAAACATGGAACATTAACAATATAACATATAAAGAAATGAAGAGTTGTATTCATCCATATTTTCTCTCATTATTCATCCAAACGTGATATACTTTAAAAAAAAATGGCTTATGTCACATGTTACTGTGCTTAAGAAAAGAAAATCAAACTCTCCCTCAGTTTGATTTTGCCACTTGCAATAAAAAGCCTCATTAGTTATTCGATGGGGATTTCTGAACAGTAAATTAAAGGTTTTAAAGAAAAAAATGTATTTTTTTTTAAAAAAAAAAATTGTTAAGGTACGTCCAGCACCTTTGTAATACCCTAAAAATCACATCTATGATAAGTATCATAATGTAGTAAATAATACCTATTGGAAATAGGTGAATATGTGGTGTCAAAACATTGTAGAATATTTATTTTAATTTCTAAGGAAATTTCTAATGAAATTAGAAGAAATAAAGGCCAAAAATACATTTATGGGCTCTAATACCAAAAATGTCTCACTGGCGATCACACGCCGTGGCAACAAAATGTACCTCAGCCGCTATTTTTACGCACCGCCTCACGACGGGTGCAACCAAGCCGGTGGCTAGCCGTCTGGCCATGTCGGGGTAAGAGCCAATGCTTTGCCACAGATCACACTGTGAGAACCCCCGATCATGAATCGAATTTGCCATCAGAAAAACTAGCTCTGATACCAAAAATGTAACATCCCGTTTTCACAAGCAGTATAAATTTTTTTTCCATAAAACATCATTTCAAATCATCAGAGTAGAGCACGGGAGCGATTGAGTAACTGATATATATATTAAAATACCCATGGTAGCATGTCTTGCTGTTAAAATAGCGGTACAAAAGTGTTTCAAAAGTAATACATGACAGAAAGAAGTCTTCAGCCGGGTCTTCTATGTGGCCTGCTTGCCTCTATCCTTGGTCCTTGGTCCTTCCAACCCTGAAGCTAAGTTAAGAGCTGAGATCCGATGCATTCGGATCTCAGGTAACGGTTAACCTCATGTTTATATACACTATATATGTACGACAGACATTCATAGACTTTTGATAACATTTACTACGGTCAGACATAGGGTATACATATCAGATATGTATGGCAATAACAATACAGTCGGATGCAAGGTTAAGGCACAATGAGAAATGTACATGATCAGATATGCACGGCAATAACAATACAGTCGGATATAGAGTTAAGGCACAACGGACAATAATACAGTCGGATGTATGGTTAAGGTATAATGGACATTGGACATAGTCGGATATGGATGATAACAACAATACAGTCACATGTAAAATACAGCATGACGGAGGAAATACATATATGCATGCAATAACCATCAGAGTTAGTGTTACTAGTATGTGAACGTACCTTCGTTGACGATATACGATACTTCTGTCGGAATAAGGTACAACAGTAGGTCAGAAAGTAATCAGGGATATCCTATCAAGATAATAGCGCATTTATTAATGATCAAACATTATGACGGACATTTTAGTCATAAATGACCATTTTACCCCTGACCCCCTAATTGGCGGAATTTCGCCAGCACTTCGTTACTTTGACTCTAATCTTCCAAAATTTTGACATATCTCCTACTCCAACATATTTTCCAAAATAAATATCATATTTAATCCTAAAACATGATATCTAAAATATACTGGAAGATTAAAGATCAAACTAACATTCCTACTAAAACTACCGAACAAAAGACTAAAGCTTAAGACTCGGTACCGAAGAAATTACCCAGAGCTTCGCTACTTCTTCCTCCGGACTCCTCATTCTCTCTAACCTCTCTCTAAAACCGAAATGCTCTTGAGGTTTTGGTGTGAGAATTGTGAAGAATGAAGAGAACATGGAAGGCTATTTATAGAAGAAAAATGGGGCCAACTTGGTAATTTTCTCCAAACTTTTCCTTCAATTCTAACCACAAATTCTAGGGTTTGGGAGGTGGCTAAACCTCCACCATGCAGCCCCTTGGTCGACATCCTTGGCCCCCAAAGTCCACAAAATGATGTCATGCATGATGGCATCAACTTGCTCAAGAAGTTGTCCTACCGATAAAGTCTCTGTTCGGTGTTCTAATCGCGTAATCTTGGAAAATCTCAGAAATCCAAAAACATAGCCTCAAAGGTCTATTCATCCTCTTTAGAAAGATCTAAATTAACTAAATTTTTGATCCTATTCAGGGCATTCCGTTGCCTGCCGAACATTTTCGGACAAACGTCTTCGGTTACGGAAATCGCCGAAATGTCAACTTCTGGACAAAACTACACTGAATCATAATATGTCCAGTTGTTAGCAACCTAATCCAAGGATTTTCAGTTAGGATTTATTTTCTATTGGTTCTCATTTATCCTGTTTGTTTTTTCACAGAATATTCCATAGAATATTCTTAAACCACTTCCATGTTCACACTACAACATTTTTCTTCCTTTTCTTTTCTATTTTTTCGAAAATATGGCCCCTTTTGTTGACTTTTCAACCTTTTTAATCACTTAATTATATGCTTTAATTACTTAATTAGTAATTATCTCATTTGCTAATTAAACCTTTAAGTATTCATATACTTCACCTTAATCATTTCCTAAAAAACTAGCCAATAATTACTTATTTAATTACTTACTAATTTTTGACAATTTTCTTAATTAGCATTAATTATTATCTCACAACTATTGGACTGACATTGGTATTTTATGTCCCATGTAAAATATTAAAAATCATGGGGTCAATTATGGTTCTCGGAATACTTTTTTATTTTTGCCTCATTATTTTCCAAGGGAAATAATCCCAAAAATTCTCTAAATTAGAGACAACATACTATCTAATTTTTAACAAATATTTTATTACCATTTAGGATTTATCATAATATTTTCAGGGCATTTTATGGCCCATAAATGTATTTTTGGCCTTTATTTCTTCTAATTTCATTAGAAATTTCCTTAGAAATTAGAATAAATATTCTACAATGTTTTGACACCACATATTCACCTATTTCCAATAGGTATTATTTACTACATTGTGATACTTATTATAGATGTGATTTTTAGGGTATTACAACCTTAAAGTATTTTCTCAGGTACATTCAATATCTTAAGGTATTTTGTGGTGCATTTAACACTCTGAAGTATTTTTTTCAGAAGCGTCCAATATCTCAATATGTTTTGATTCATTCAGCACTTTGAAATATTTTTTTATAAGTGTGTCTAGCATCTTAAGTTATTTTTTGGTACATCTAGCACCTCAAATTGTAACATCCCGTTTTTCAAAAGCAGTATAAAATTTTTTCATCAGAGTAGAGCATCAGAGCGGAAAAGTAACTGATATATATATTCAAAATGCCCACTGGCTAATTACAGAAACGGTACAGTAACCGAGAGTTTTTAAAGTAAACAACAACAGAAGTGTTTCTTTGATTCCTACGTCGTGACAGCAAACGATAGTCTTCAACGCACATAACCCCTAGTACATGTGTCACACCTAGCTGTCGTGTCACACACCTAGCAGTCGTTTCACACCTAGCAATCGTTTCACACCTAGCATTTCACACCTAGCAATCGTATCCCAATACCCCGCAAGCATAACAACAGTACATGAACATATCACAGAGCTATCAGCTACTTCATGAAAGCATACCATACACATAGCACATATACGCATACATTAAACATCAGATTAGTGTTACAGTACGCGAACGTACATACCTAAACATACAGCAGATCATCAACCATTACACATAGGCATACATAACATATCACATATACGTATACAATAAACACCAGAGTTAGTGTTACAGTACGCGAACGTACATACCTAAACATACAGCAGATCATCAACCATTACACATAGGCATACATAACATATCACATATACGTATACAATAAACACCAGAGTTAGTGTTACAGTACGCGAGCGTACATACATACAATATGCATACCACATATATATACAATACAATACACACATCACATATATGCATACAGTAAACATTAGAGTTAAGGTTACCAGTACGCGAACGTACCTTCGTTGACGGTAAACGGTACTTCTGTCGGAATACGGTACGACAGTTGATCAGAACGTAATCAGAGATATCCTATCAAGATAACAACATATTTATTAAGGATCTATCATTACGACGGGTATTTTAGTCATAAATGACCATCTTACCCCTGACCCCCTAATTGGCGGAATTTCGCCAGCACTTCGTTACTTTGACTCTAATCTTCCAAAATTTCAACATAACTCCTACTCCAACATGATTTTCGAAATATATACCTTATTTACCCTAAAACATGATATCTATAATATACTGGAAGATTAAAGATCAAACTAACATTCCTACTATAACTACCGAATCGAAAACTAAAACTTAAGACTCGGTACCGAAGAAATTACCCAGGGCTTCGCTGCAAATTTCCCCGGACTCCTTGATAATTGAATATTTTATACACTTATTTTTGTCTCTTGAATAATAATTTAGGACCCTTTAACTAATAAATAATGGCTCTTATGTTTATTTGGGCCTTGGGCCTTTTATTGCATTTTAGCCATTCTTAATAATAAAATTCCAGTTTTGTGTTGCTTCACTATTTCTACCATAACTCTTGAACCAGACATCGGATTTGCCTCATTTTTGTCTCATATTTCAGATGATTCAGAGAGCTACAATTGTTATGAATACATCAAGAGCAAATTCGGTCAAGAAGGCGGTCAATTTTGGAGCCAAAGTCGGATGTACAATTCTGGATTTATTTTGGACCCGAATTTTGTAATTTAAGTCCAGTTTTATTTTATTTCTGGTTTGGGCTAAAACTATGAGAGCCCATTTCGTTTTAGGTTATTTTTAAGTATGGCAGCTGCCACAAACATATTCACTCACGTTTTTAACATTAGAGTGGATCAAAATACAAGTTTTCATTTTCTCTCATCTGCTCTTCATGTTCTTCGCGCGTTCTTCGTGTTCTTCGTTCGTTCTTCGATTTTCCCACCATGATCGGCTAAACTCTTGTGATTAACCCAACGATGAGGATTCCATGATTCATCCAGAGAACTCGTGCCTAATCGGTAACTACTCGATTCTGTTTTCATCTTATCGGATTCGATCTGGAAATAGTTCGAATATTAGATTTAATATTCGGTTTGGTTCATCCCAAGGACTTAGTTCGGACTAGGTTACAGTGTTGCTGTGCGATTGCACAGTGAGACGCCACTGTCCGGACAGATTCTAGGCGATCGTCTAGGCGAGGGATCTCCGGATGAATGCAGAGATTTCGATTCATCCGGAACCAAACGTGGGTTAGTTGTATTTTCGTTCAATGATGGAGGTTTCTGGAATCAATTCGTTGGGTTGATCATCTTTAATCTGTCTCTGTTTATTTGATTCTGTTTGACTCTGTTTATTGCATTTTGGTTATGTTATTTCGTTTTGTTCTATTCTTTAAACCAAACCCCCATTTTATCATTCTGTTTCACTATTGTTATTAAACAAGCCCGCCGCAAATTCGTTGGGAAACGACCCAGTTCCCTAATTCCGCAAATTAATTACGAACTTGGTTGTTTTGGGAGATACGGCAATTAATCTTTCCAAAATGGCGCCGTTGCCGGGAATTTGCATCGGTTTGATTAGTAACATGTATTGTAAATAGCTTAGTTTAGGTAGTTTAGGTGGTTCGGGTGGCCGGATAGAAATTTTTCTGACTCCGATCACTCAAACCAGGTCTTATTCACAAGGAATTTGGTGTTTTAAGCAAAAGTCACTTCCTAGGAGGAAGTGAGGTCTCACTCATTTTCCCCAAATTCCAACGTTTAGACCATTTTTTTTACTGTTTTAGGTTACGCTTTTTGATTTCCAACAGACCATTTTTTTGAGTATCTCTGATTGAGTTGAAATTTGGTACAGTGATAGAAAATGGCGAATCGTTAGACCCCCTTCGAAAATGTTTCATTTTCCAAGGGCTATCCTTCGTTTCGCCAAATTCCATCGTTTAGGCCACTTTTTCAATTTTTGAAGTTTTTATTCCATTTTTGAGTCCCCAATAGTCTAGGAGTTGCCCTGTCCAAGTCCCAAAAATTTTAAAAATCATTTGATACTATTTCTGGACTTGTTTTGGTCAATTTCTAGCATAGGTTTTTGCTTTTGTGTGTTTTGTCTCTGTGTCTCTTGGTGTTTTTCCACTTTTCATCACCTCTTGTGGTATTTTCGTAATTCTGATTTTCTGGTGGCATTTCGGTAATTCTGAGTATTTGCCAATTCTGCTTTGTGTATATTTTGCATGAGTACCAGAATACTACTAATCCGAAGATTTGTTGCCATTTGATCCTGAAATAGAAAGAACAATTCTTCTTGCTAGAAGAGTTGTTAGGCTAAGTCATAAGATTAATACCGAACTGGATACTCAATTAGAGTCGATTACGGCCATTCGATTGTGTCCATTCTCGTTGATATTTACGATTGTGCTTCGATAGTATTTCGATAGTCTTGTTGTGTTCACTCGATTCTAGTAGCAACTTTGCTCGCTCGGACATTATGGCGGGAGAGCAAGATAATCATCATACTTTGAAGGAATTGGGTGCACTGATGTTAATTATCAACCCTTGTGCATCCAATATCCTAACCTTGCCGCTAACTTTGAGTGAAATCTGGTCTAATACACTTGTTGCCTAAGTTTCATGGTCTTGCGGTGAGTGCCCATTAAGCATTTGAAGGAATTCCATGTAGTATGCAGGCACTATGAAACCTCATGCCATTGATGAAGATCATATCAAGTGAGAGCTTTTCCTTTCTCATTGGAGGGTGGAGCCAAGGATTGGTTCTTTGTACCTTGACCCTCATCTATTGGGAGCTGGACTGATATTCGAGGTTATTTACGGAGAAATATTTCCCTTCCTCAAGAGCAACCGCAATCAAGAAGGAAATTGGCAACATTAAACAAGTCACTGGGAGACTATGTATGAGTATTGGGAGAGGTTCAAAAGGTTATGTGTAAGCCGTCCACACCATCGATATCCGAAAAGACTTGATCAACTCTTTCTATGATGGTCTATCACCAGGTAGACAAAGGGTTGGTGGATGCTTCTAGCGGTGGGGCTATGAGTAACAAGACACCCGAAGAAGCCCGAGACTTGATATCCATTATGGCGAGATAACTCTCGGCGGTTTGGCACCGAGCCAATAGTACTCCTGTTTACCATATTCAAGCTCCAGTCCAAAGCATGATTCTCGAGATTAGAGACTAGACTTGATGATCGACCTCCCTTGTGAGGCAATTCTGCGATGACACGAGCAGATGCAGTCTTCCCCTTCTCGGCATGGGTACTCTTGTGGGTTTTGTTTCGACCCTTATCATTCTACCGACTCTTGCCCTACCTTGCATGATCCTACTTACCAAGATCGGTCGGTAGGCTGCAGTGGGTGTTTTTCCGGAAGGCCACAATACCAACAGAATAATGCCTTCTCCAACACTTATAATCCCGGTTGGAGAAATCACCCCAACTTTCGCTGGAACCAAAATCGGGCCAGAGCAACCAATACCAAAATCGAATCGAGTAACCAAGACGCGGCGACTGCAGGAACTACCGCCAGAGGCCGTACAGGACCACGAGACTTTCCAACAACAATCTGCACCCCTTTACCCTTGCAAGCACCACCTCCTCGACCAGCCATATGTCCACCTCCACAGCGGCACAACAAAGAGGCTAGTAGTAGTGGTGGTGGTTCCTCACTTGAAGAAATGATGAAGCAATTTGTCACACCAATATGCGGTTCCAACAAAGAAGCGATACTTCCATTCGAGTTTGCAAACACAGATTGGGTAATTGGCAACATCATTGAACCAAACTTCAACCTCGGGGATCCAATTCCTTCCCTCACAAACAATTCCCAATCCTAAGGGAAATGTGAGTGCTATATCACTACTGATCCGGCAAGCAATTGGAGGAACCTAAGCAAGCTGCAGATGTGACTTCCACATCGTAAAACGAGTCAGAAATGTGAAGATTGACTCGAAAAGAAAAAGGCAAGTGCAGCAAGGTGAAGAGGAAGACATTCCTATTCCTCTTCCCTTCCCTCGAGAGCGATTCGGTCCCAAGAAGTTGGCGAGATAAAGCACAAGAGAAGGATATACTTGAGACATTCGAAGAGTAGAGATCAACATTCCTCTCTTAGATGCAGTCAAACAAATTCCTAAATATGCCAAGTTTCGAAGGAGTTGTGCACCAACAAGAGGCGATCAAGGGAAATGAACGAGTGAGCTTGAACCGAATGTCTCGGACTCATCCAAATTCTACCATGCCTCGTAAATGCAAAGATCCGGGGACATTTTCTATCCCTTGCCTTATTGGTAACTATAGATTTGATGATTGCATGCTAGATTTAGGTGCTTCTATTAATGTCATGCTCGCATCTCGTTTATAGATCTCTTGGTCTTGGTCCCTTGCGTCCAACCGGTGTCATTGTTCGGTTAGCTAATAGGAGTAATGCCCATCCTTCGGTTTAGTTGAAGATGTATTAGTCAAAGTTAAAGAATTGATATTCCCCGCTGATTTTTACATCTTGGATATGGAGGGTGAGTCTCCTAGTAGTAGGTCACCAATCATTCTAGGAGACCTTTCATGAAAACAACTAGGACTAAGATAGATGTGCATTCTCGTACTCTTTCCATGGAGTTTGGTGATATATCCGTGAATTTCAATATCTTTGATGCCATGAAATATCCTAGGGAAGAGCATTCTGCTTTCTGTATTGATGTGATTGATGATGCGTGGATGATGTTCTTAATGGTTGGTGCGCCGATTATCCTTATTTTTCATCTCGAGAGTGATACCCCCATTTGTGCATGCGATGATAATGGATGGTGCTCTGTTTGCACTAATTTGGTTAAGACCGCATTGTTTGGTGATTCTCGATTTGCTTGATGATTCTACATTACTTGTAGACTCGATATTGATTCTCGAGTTTGAGCTTCATCCCGATCCTAACGTGCATCCCGATTCTGATTTTGATGAGCTTAATTCGATTTTGATGAACGAATTCGATGTTAACCTTGAGTTGTATAGACACACTCTTCTACTTGTGCTTCTTTGAAAATGGTTTCGGTATTCCCAAGTGTGATGACATCGAGTTGTTGCAACAACCACCCAAGCTTCTCCCTCCACCGAGCAACCGCCCAAACTAGAGTTGAAATCCCTTCCGGACCATCCGAAGTATGCATTTACGGAGGTGAATGAGCAGCTTGCCACCATTGTGGCAAATAATCTTATGCTAGATCAAGAAGAGAAGCTGCTAAGCTTATTGAGGGCGAACAAGAAAGCCATTGGGTGGACATTGGTGACATAGTTGGCATTAGCCCTTCTATGTGCATGCACCGGATTCATTGGAAGAGGACTCTAAGCGGTGAGGCAACCCCGAGACGCCTTAATCCTCTTATCCTTGATGTGGTGAAGAAGGAGGTCACTAAGCTTACGCAAGCCGGCATCATCTATCCTATTTCGATAGCCAGTGGGTTAGCCCGACCTGTGGTTCCCAAGAAGTCCTGAGTTACTTGTCGTAGCCAATCGAAGAATGAGCTCATTCCTACTCGAGTTCGTAATAGTTGGAGAGTTTGCATTGACTATAGGAGACTCAACCAAGCCACTCGCAAGGATCATTACCCTCTACCTTTCATTGATCAGATGTTAGAGCGATTGGCCGGTAAGTCTCATTACGCTTCTCGGATGGCTACTCGGATACTTCCAGATCCATATTGCTCCCGAGGATCGGGAGAAGACGACCTTTACATGCCCCTTTGGGACATATGCTTACCGAAGGATGCCTTTTGGCCTCTCGCAATGCACCCGGCACCTTTCGCCGTTGTATGGTGAGTATTTTCTCGAGTTCCTAGAGGACTGCATGGAGGTTTTCATGGATGATTTCACCGTATATGGGTCTGATTTTGATGCATGCTTAGCTAATTTGTCTAGAATCTTGCATAGGTGTATTGAATCTAATCTTGTGCTTGAATTATGAGAAGTGTCACTTTATGGTTGAGTCGGGCATAGTCTTGGGACACATAGTGTCTAGGAAAGGGATTGAGGTAGACCTCGCTAAGATAGATGTGATTACTTGCCTTGCCTTACCCTGCTTCTGTGCGGGAAGTTCGCTCTTTTCTTGGCCATGCAGGTTTCTATCGACGTTTCATTCGAGATTTCAGCAAGACTGCTCAACCCTTGTCCAACCTTCTGCATAAGGACACTGACTTTGTCTTTGATGATGCGTGCAAGGCGGCCTTCGATCACTTGAAGCGTTGCCTTACTACGCCCCAGCGATCCACCCCCGATTGGCACCTTCCCTTTGAGTTGATGTGCGATGCTTCCAACTATGTAGTTGGTGCTATCTTGGCACAACGGGTTGATAGAGCCTCCCATGTGATTGCCTATGCCTCCAAGACTTTGGATTCTCGCTCGCCTAATTACACCACCACCGAAAAGGAGTTGTTAGCCATTGTATTTGCCTTCGATAAGTTTAGGTCATATCTGCTAGCTAGTAGAGTCATTGTTTTCTCGACCATGCAGCTTTAAAGTTTCTTTTGAAAAGGCGGATGCTAAGCCACGACTCATCCGGTGGATCCCCTCTTCTATTCGGGATGATTTCCCTGATGAGCAGCTTCTACAGCTGCAAGTTAAGATCCCATGGTATGCTGATCTAGTTAACTACTTGGTAGCTGGTGTTTTTCCTGTAGACTCCACTAGGGCCCAAACCTTAAAATTGAAAAGTGAGTCTAAATATTATGTTTGGGATGACCCTTATTTGTGGAAATTTTGTAGTGACCAAGTAGTTAGGAGATGTGTGCCTGATCATGAGTTTCACTCTATATTGCATTTTGCTCATGCTTCGCTTTGTGGTGGTCACTTTGGACCCCAAAGAACTGCTAGGAAAGTGTTAGAATGTGGATTATTTTGGCCTTCCCTGTTTCATGATGCCCATTTGTTTTGCAAATCCTGTGATAACTGTCAGAGGGCAGGGAGTATTTCCCATAGGCATGAGATGCCCCAAAACCCTATATTGTTTTGTGAGATCTTTGATGTTTGGGGTATTGATTTTATGGGTCCATTTCTGCTTCATATGGTTACACTTACATCTTCTTGGCCGTTGATTATGTTTCGAAATGGGTTGAGGCGAAAGCCACCCTGACAAATGATTCTTCTCGTGGTGGTGGATTTTGTTAGGTCTAACATTTTCGCGCAGTTTGGCATTCCTAGAGCTATTATCGGTGATCGTGGTTCCCATTTTTGCAATCGAAGCATGGGTGCCTTGCTACGCAAGTATGGAGTGCTTCACAAGGTTTCCACACCTACCATCCTCGGACCAATGGTCAAGTCAAGTCTCCAATAGAGAGATTAAGCAAATCCTTCGAAGATCTGTCAACTCTACCCTAAAGATTGGAGTAAGCGACTAGATGATGCTTTGTGGGCATATCGCACCGCCTACAAGACGCCGATTGGGATGTCTCCCTATCGGATTGTCTTTGGTAAGGCATGTCATCTTCCTATTGAGTTGGAGCATCAAGCCTATTGGGCTATTAAGCAATGCAACATGGATTTGGCTAAGTCCGGGATGGAGAGGAAGGCTGCAGTGCAAGAGTTAGATGAGCTTAGATTGGATGCCTATGAAAGCTCACGGTTGTATAAAGAAAAGACTAAGGCATTCCATGATAAGCATATTCGAGGAAAGAATTTTACGTGGGCCGAAAGTTCTTCTATTTAATTCCCGTCTCAAGTTTATGCCCAGTAAGCTTCGATCTAGATAGGATGGCCCTTTTGTGATCACTAACATATTTCCATTTGGTCTTTGTTGAGCTATGTGATCCACCCACAGGACGGACTTTTAAGGTCAATGGGCATCGCCTCAAGCCATTTCATGAGGAATCCCCACAGCAGCCTGAGGAAGCGAGATTCTCCTCATTGATGCCACTTATCCTCCATAAACCCTTGGGAGTATTCTTCTTTCTTCTCCCTCCCTCTCTTTTATTTGTTTTCCTTTTCTACTTTGCTTTTTGAAAATAAATACATTCTTTCTTTCTAATGATTGCTACATATTATGAACTAGGACATTTTGGTTTTAATGGATCATTCTGTTTAGTCCGGAACTCTTGATTCTTCGATTACAAGTCTTGGTAGTTGATTTGATGTTGTTGATTACCTAAGTTGGTATTGACCTTGTGAGGTTTTGGGCTGCATGAATGGAATTCATCTTTTGCCATTCTTTCTTTCATGTGTGCATCTCTCATGATTTGTGTTCTCTAGAACTTGCTCCTTTTCTTTTTGAAACTACATTTTTCACTTACGTGCATAAGTATGATTGAAGCTTGTTTTCTTTCTTTTATTCTCCTCACTTTGGCCAAATAGCTTTCCCTTGCATTATGATTCCCTTGCTAGCCCCTTTGTGCCTTTTGACCCATTCTTTTCTAAGCCACATTACAAGCCTAAGCGTAAAACCATTTTATTCCGCACCTTGAAGATTTATTGAGCATTGGTTTCAACTTGTTTTGTGTTTAAGTGTGGGGGTTGCTCAGGAGTACAACAGTTTAAGTGTGGGGGGGATATTTGATTTTGACATTGTAATTACGTATACAATGAAAGGAAAGAAAGAAAAGTAAAAGAAAAAAAAAAAAAAACAACAAAAGAAGAGAAAAGAAAAGAAAATACATAGAAAGGAATGTATATATGAGTAGAATAAAAGTTTCATACATAGAGAATGATTGTGTTAATCGGTGCTCTTCCTTTTGATTTCTTTGGTGCTTAGCCTCTTATTCCATACTATTACCTACCTTCACCCTAGCCCCGTTACAACCTTTAATTACAAGCTCTCTTGATTTGTGCATGTATGTGTGATGAGTAGTGGAGACGTAGAAGTTGAGCAAGCTTATGGTAGAACAAATTTCTTGAGTAGAATTTGATCGATACACTTATTTACCTTAAACACTTGAGAGACTGACTGATTGAGCGCATCATTTGAGAGATCATCTTTTGTGATTAGCATCATTGATTGACACTACCATGAATTGTAATTTGAGATGAAGGGGTTTTGGTTTTGAATGATTGGTCTTTTGAAGCTTTGTGTCCCTTGATTCAATTTTTGCATTGTTAGCAATTATTAGTAAAGAAGAGTTTTTCCTTTAGGTCTTTCTCTTTGAATTTTGCTCAGGAGTGCAAAAAGATAAGTGTGGGGGAATTTGATAATTGAATATTTTATACACTTATTTTTGTCTCTTGAATAATAATTTAGGACCCTTTAGCTAATAAATAATGGCTCTTATGTTTATTTGGGCCTTGGGCCTTTTATTGCATTTTAGCCATTTTTAATAATAAAATTCCAGTTTTGTGTTGCTTCACTATTTCTACCATAACTCTTGAACCAGACATCGGATTTGCCTCATTTTTGTCTCATATTTCAGATGATTCAGAGAGCTACAATTGTTATGAATACATCAAGAGCAAATTCGGTCAAGAAGGCGGTCAATTTTGGAGCCAAAGTCGGATGTACAATTCTGGATTTATTTTGGACCCGAATTTTGTAATTTAAGTCCGGTTTATTTTATTTCTGGTTTGGGCTAAAACTATGAGAGCCCATTTCGTTTTAGGTTATTTTTAAGTATGGCAGCTGCCACAAACATATTCACTCACGTTTTTAACATTAGAGTGGATCAAAATACAAGTTTTCATTTTCTCTCATCTGTTCTTCATGTTCTTCGCGTGTTCTTCGTTCGTTCTTCGATTTTCCCAGCCATGATCGGCTAAACTCTTGTGATTAACCCAACGATGAGGATTCCATGATTCATCCAGAGAACTCGTGCCTAATCGGTAACTACTCGATTCTGTTTTCATCTTATCGGATTCGATTTACGGAAATAGTTCGAATATTAGATTTAATATTCATTTGGTTCATCCCAAGGACTTAGTTTGGACTAGGTTACAGTGTTGCTGTGCGATTGCACAGTGAGACGCCACCGTCCGGACAGATTCTAGGCGATCGTCTAGGCGAGGAATCTCGGATGAATGCGAGATTTCGATTCATCCGGAACCAAACGTGGGTTAGTTGTATTTTCGTTCAATGATGGAGGTTTCGGAATCAATTCGTTGGGTTGATCATCTTTAATCTGTCTCTGTTTATTTGATTCGTTTGACTCTGTTTATTTCATTTTGGTTATGTTATTTCGTTTTGTTCTATTCTCTTAAACCAAACCCCCATTTTATCATTCTGTTTCACTATTGTTATTAAACAAGCCCGCTGCAAATTCGTTGGGAAACGACCCAGGTTCCCTAATTCTGCAAATTAATTACGAACTTGGTTGTTTTGGGAGATACGGCAATTAATCTTTCCACTCCTCCTCCTCCTTGCTGCTCCAAATTTTCGAAATGAGAAAGAGCTCTTGGTGCATGTGAGAATTGTGTTTGAAGGTTGCATCTATTTATAGGCAAAATCTAGGTACTATTCATGCTTTATCAGATGGATTCTTGACCGTCGGATCATACTTCATTGAGTTGGCTTCATCTTGGCCATCCAACCCACCTCCTTACATCATCATTCAAGGCCATGATGTCATGCCAATGATGTCACCCCCTTGTTTAACAAGTTTCCTACCGATAAGTTCCTTGTTCGGTGTCCTAATCGCGTAATCTTACAAAATCTCAAAAATCCAAGAACATAGCCCTGAAGATCTCTTCTTCCTCTTTCAAAATACTTGGGTTAACTAAATTTTTGATCCCATTCAGGGCATCTCCTATTTCGCTGAAGATTTTCGGATAAACGCCTTCGGTTACGGAAATCGCTTCGGGTAATGTCAATTTCTGGACAAAAATTCACTGATTCATAAAATGTCCAGATGTTTATCAACTCATCCCCAGATATTGAGTTATGATTTATTTTCCATAGTTTCTCCTTTCTCCTATCTGTCCTTCTTCCTTTTCGTCTTATTCACTAAGCATTTCGCCGGTTACGGAAATGACTTCGGAGACAGCCTACTCCGAGATAAAAATTCACTTGTTTATATTATACTCTAACCTTAGAAACCTAGTTCATGGTTTTCTAGATAGGATTTAATCTCTATCGGTGGTCATTTATCCTATTCGTTTTTTCACAAAAATATCACAATTTATGTTAATATTATAATCAAAGTATCATAACATTAATTGCCAAAATCTTATCCTCGTATCTTCTAAAAAATTTCGGCCAGCCTTATCCTTTTTTTATTTTATTTTTTTTCTGTTTTAATTAATATATATTATTCTATTTATATTATATTTATTTTACCCATAATTCTCTCATTGGTCCATTCCTTTTAACATGGATTTAGGCTTTAAAAATTGCTAGAATAATTGTAAACCTTTGATCTTTCTTTATTAGATTACATCTTAACCCTTGATTAATGTTTCAATTTGTCCAATTAATTAGTAAGCTTAATTAGTGCCCTAATCCCATGATTATCAATCTTTAGGATTAGAGATTTTCATACACTTACTCTCATTAATTTTTCTTAATATTTTCCAATTAATTAGAAAATATATTTTATGCTAATTTTAGCCATAAACCACTAATTATAGGTTTTACATAATTTACCATGATTATTCCCTTGTTTATGCTTAAATAATTATCCAATAATTACTTAATTAATCCCTTACTAATTGTTGAAAATTTTATTAATTATGATTAATTATTTTCTCACAACTATTGCACTGACATTGGTATTTTATGTCCCATGCAAAATATTAAAAATCATGGGGTCAATTATGGCCCCACAATACTTTTGAATTTTTCCCTCACTATCCTCCAAGGAAATAAATCCCAAAATTTGCCTAAATTAGAGAAAACATACTTTCTAATTTTTAACAATTATTTTGTTACCATTTACGATTTATCATGATATTTTCAGGGCATTTTATGACCCCCCAAACTCACTTAGGGATTTTGACCCTTTATTTCCTCTAATTTCATTAGAAATCTCCCTAGAAAATAGAATAAGTATTCTACAAGGTTTTGACACCACATATTCACCTATTTCTAATAGGTTTTATGTATTAAAATATAATATTTCAGATAAATAATTATCCGGGTATTACACAAATTGCCAAGGCAAACAAAAAAATTAAGGAATTAAGGTGCTATATGCACTTGTAAAAATACTTTTAGAGTATTGAATGTACCAAAATCCAGTTTATTTCAATTAATTTGAATTTATGTGTTCTCAAAATTGAACTATATATGTGTATATTTATAAAATTAGACTTATAGTTTAAAATGTCATGTATAACTCACACAAAGTTGTAGGTTTAAATTCTGCTACAGGTGTGAGGACCTTATTAAGAGACTATTTATAAGCAGTGGCGGAGTCAGGATTGAATGTTTGTGGGTGCACAATTAATGGTGGGATTCGGGGACTTTTTTTTAAGGAAAGTTTTAAATGTATTGAAAAACAAAAGAATGTAAACAATAAAAGAAAAGAAAACTTCAACTTAACATAGAAAAATAATAATCAAGAGTCAACTAAGCTATTATAACAGAACGATTACAAAAGCATTCTTCAATTCTTCATTCCTTGAAAATATTGCATTATATCTTCATCATCAATTGTATCAAACATATCATGTTCAACATAAGTGTGTCAAGAGTTCTTTAAGATCATGCAAGGTGAGTTTGAAATGTCTACTATAGGAGAATTAAATATCTTCTTAGGACTTCGAATCAAGTAAAAGAATAATTAAATATTTATTTCCTAAACAAATACCTACGAGAGCTTCTTAAGAAATATGGAATGGATCACTGCAATAGAGTTGATACCCCTATGAGCTCAACAACTTTTATAATATCCTAATTTTTACTTTTAGGATTTATTTATAATTAAGAGTGAAATTATATATGATAAATGTATTTGATTTATAATTTTTAAAAATATATAAAAAAATGGTGAGTATTTTTATATATGATAAATGTATTTAATTTATAGTTTTTAAAAATATATAAAAGATGGTGGGTATTTTGTTGTAAATTTTTTCCCTATAAAAAAAAGGGAAAAAGAATAAAGAAAATATATATAAAAATATGTGACATACCTCATACACAATTAAAATTGATAGATGCGAATTGCAAAATGCCAATTGAAAAGAATGATAGATGCGCCTGACGGGAATCGAACCACTGACCATAGCTTGACTGTGTTACTCTTCTACCACTAAACCATTGGTGTTTCTTTATGAGAAGTCCCCTCAAATTATATATATATTTTAAAATTTTTGTATCTGCACATGCAGACACATGCCCCAGTGTGGCTCCGCCACTGTTTATAAGTACTCTTTTGAGTCAAGAGATATGTACATATAGGCTCTAGTGAGTCACTAAGACCATAAGACCCTACTAATCTAAACTTTTTTTCCACAAATAAATATATCCTTACATAAACTTCATACTAAATATAGATGTAGTTTTTTATTTTATTTTTTTGGGGGAGGGGGGGGGGTATAAGGAGAAACTCCACCGCTTGATACCCGGCATATTTTCTGAACCCTAACTTTCGTCAACATGTGTAAGGTATTTTTGAGCAACCAACTAGATAGTCTTGGCGCTCAAGGAGAGAGCGCGTTATTAATGGGTTATCTCCTTTACCGATTGACAAATATGTTTTTAGGGATTTGAACTTAGTGTTCTCATTTTTTCGGGCGAGACCATCTCAACTAATCACTTGTAGGTTAGACATTGATTTAATCACAAAATAAAAACGCACACATATCCTTATTCTTCTTCCGTTTTTTTTTTTGTTGGGGGCTGGTGGTTGTTCTGCTTTACCTCCAGATAATCTTTGCGGACTCAGAAGTGGCACGTTACCCTGTCTCCTTATAGACTGTACTCGACATATGCACGCCATAATTTAACAGTAGAAATGTCAGAAGTAACGACAAAAATATTGGGAGGTTAATCTCAATAAATATGCATTATATATATATATATATAAAGACAAAAAGTATGATAATTATATATGCATGCAAATTGTTTTAAGCGTGGGCCAGCTTAATTAAGGTTGAAGATGGTGTGGTCTAGCACAGTGGAGAAGCATCGAAACTTTAGAATCTAGGGATGGCAATGAGGCCACGCAAGCTTGGTAATGGGACATTAATTATCTGTTACACTGATAGTTATGTTTCTTCTCATGACTTGGCGGTGAGAGTGATAAGATAAGATACTACTCTCTATATATATAAGCTTATATATATCTGTGAGTGTGTGTGTGTCAAGTGGGCATTAAGTACAAGGCTTGAAATTAATGGAGAAGAACACAGGTGGTGGGTTGAGGAAAGGGACCTGGACCAAAGAGGAAGACGATCTTCTCAGAGCTTCCATTCACAAGTATGGAGAAGGAAAATGGCATCTTGTTCCTCAAAGAGCTGGTACATATCTATACACACACATACATCTCACTCACACACGTTCATATTGCTTAATATATATGATATTGGTTTTGCATTACAATTTACAACTTGCAGGCTTGAAGAGATGCAGGAAAAGCTGCAGAATGAGATGGTTAAATTATCTGAAGCCCAACATCAACCGAACAAGCTTCACTGAAGACGAGGTTGATATGATTCGAAGGTTCCATAAACTTCTCGGTAACAGGCATGCATATAATCCCCCCCCCCCCCTATATATGTAATACCCAATTGACTAATTTAGCTAGAGAGATTAAAGTAAAGAAATAAATTACTAAGTATTTCAAGAGTAATCATGATGAAATATGATATTTTTTGTAAATCAACCTATATTTGTTATAAATAACTAATCCAAATTAGTCAACCAGCTCTTATATTAAAGACCTGATGTAGTATTTTTTTTTCCAAACTAATTAATTTGTCTGACTTATAAATTAATATATAATTTAATTATACACATAAATAATTTAGAGAGATCATGTAATGTATGCTATAATTAAGTAATTTCTTTTGCATATTTAATCTCCCTAAATTAGTCAATTGAGTTTTATATTTAGAAATGTAGTGTGTATATCTTGTTCTCATGTTACTTAGATATAATCAGTTAAGTGAGAGCTCTTTTTGAATATATATATATAGATGGTCATTGATAGCTGGAAGGCTACCAGGAAGAACAGCGAACGACTTGAAGAACTTCTGGCACACCAACATGCGCAATAGGAAGGAGAAAGAAGAAAGCCAAGAGACAAAAGCAAAAGAGGTGCTGATGCATAATAATGTAGAGAAGACGACGACCGAAGAAGTAAAACCGCACGTAGTGATAAAACCTCAGCCTCATACTTTCTCTAAGAATTCGCCGTGGCTGAGGAGAAATATTAATAATAGTAATAATGAAAATAAGAAGATTGTTTCTGCAAGTGAGGGTGATGCAGCAGCCAGAACCAGTTCAGGTGATTTCAAAGAGGGTATTGTAGAGCCATGTGCTGCTGCTGATTTTACGCAGAGAGATCGCCTTCAGTCTGAAGAGTGGTGGGAGAGTTTAATGGACAAGGAAGTAGATGAAGGGCAGTTTGGGCATTTCGCCATGGAGCTTTGGGAATATGACTTTCTAAAAATGGAAGGTCAATTTGGGGAAGGCAAGAGCTGTTGGGGTCACAGTTCATGTAAGTTCTAATAATTGCGATTCTCCGATCCCTTTGGAATTCAAAGGTCGTCATCAAATAAAATTTCTATATAAATCAAGTATGATTCTGTGTGACTTGGGTTGCTTATTACTTTCATGCACACTCTTGTATTAAAAGAAAAGAAAAAGAGCAAATTCTCTTAATGAAAGATTCCAAATTTCTTTTTCCTTGAAATTGAAAGTCAAGTAGTCCTTGCCAATTTCCTTTTTCCTGATTGAAAGTTACATGTTTCCATTAATGCCCTTTATAATATTTCAATATTTTGTTTTTGGTTTATTATTTCCTCCGTCCCTATATAAGGTCATTTCTCATTTCAACCGAATCGTGAGATTCTAAAAAATAATTAAAATCAATTAAAATTAATAAATTTATAAGTAATATAAGTCATTTTCCAAAAAAATGTCACTATTTATGAATGAGTGAGAGTGGGAGAGTAATAATTAAAAAAAAAAAAAAGATGAAAGAGAATGCATGGGGAATAAATATAATGATGAGAAAGTAGTTTAGGGCAAAATAGATAAATGTTCATTTATTATTAAAATAAACTCAAAATAGATTTTATAAAAAGGGACAAGCCCATTAAAAAAACGGATCTTATATATATAGAGAGATGGAGTATTTTTCTATATAAAATGAGAGACGTTTTGATATGAAATGATAATAAAAAGATTTAGGTTAAAAATACTTTAATTATGTAGAATATTATATTATCAAAATAAATAACAACAATAATTAGAATATTGAGGCATTACAATTAGATAGGTGAGGTATTAGACCTCAAAACCATTACACGTTAGATTTTATAGATCTTCTCCTTCCAAAAGAAATTCATGATTGTGTTTTGTCCTAAGTTCTTAATTTCCACAACGTCCTAAATGTTACCTTTGCACTGAAAATAAAAATTCCCCCATTTGGTTAAAAATATAATAACATGA
This sequence comes from Acacia pycnantha, assembly GCA_025563575.1. Lineage (NCBI taxonomy): Eukaryota > Viridiplantae > Streptophyta > Magnoliopsida > Fabales > Fabaceae > Acacia > Acacia pycnantha. Next base: position 879,052 of record JAMWYP010000088.1, on the reverse strand, counting down.
AACTATAATTTATATATAAGGAAAACCATTTTACAGGTACCTTAATTTTTAATTTGGTACTTGTATGTTTTTCTCTCATAATTAAATCATTTAATTAACAGCGCTATCAATAGTACAAATTTGCGTATAGTTGATGCTCCATACTTAACGGTTCTCTTGAAACCGTTAAATTAAATAAATAGAGGCGGAGTTAAGGGAATAACATAGATAACGGTTATTTAAGACAACCGTTAGGTATATGAACAATATTTGACGATTTTATATGACCACTGCGATATATATGTTTGGGTTTTTTGAGAAAAAATGGTAACATTTACTTGACGGTTGTATGTAAAACACTGTCAAATATATGTTACCAATATATGATGGTTTTTTTAAACTACCATGAAACTTATATATTTGTCTGTTTTTCAAAATAAACCGTTATATTAAACCTATTTTCTTGTGATTTCAAAATTCCTACCAGTTTTCTTCATGCTATGTGAACTGCTTTGACCACCCTTTTGCGGCATCCCCACCATTATTTTCCTCTTCATTGTTTCCAAAATTGTGATTCTCCTCTTTCCCGTGTTTATGGCTGTCTGTGAAGGCATTCATGGCTTGTTATGGGTTCTAGGTTCAGTGTCCTTTGAAGTTATGTAAGTTTCGTGCCAATTCGCATAAATGTGAGAAATTTCTACCCTTAACTGGATTTAATAATACAAAATTGATGTTCTATACTTGTTGGATGGGTTCTAAGTTTATGGTTCTTCGAAACTGAAGATTTGAGTTCGAAACTGAGTAGGAAATGGTTGTTCATAGCCTTTTTTAGTTATGTGATGTTGATGAGTTCGTATGATTAGAGCGATAAATTTGATTATTAATTTTTCCTTCCCTCCCCTGTTTTGGATAGTCAAGGTTTATGATGTTAAGAGCTTGGGGCTTCGAATTTTTGGGAGTAAAGATTGATTAGAATTCCCTGTTTGAAGCTTTCAAATTCAAACTAAGTACCTTCAATGATTTTAACATGCCTAAACACCTCAATAATTTCAAAAAAATTTATGTAAAATAATTTCAGAATAAAGGAGAAAAGTGTAAAATTGCTAAGTTGAGCTATTGATGGTGAAGTTTGCTCTCACTTTCCTGTAAGCAGGACAGGAGAAGTAATTATCTATCTTCAACCCTCCTAGTTTCAAATCACCATTAATGCAAGGTTGTACACAGGGACTCATTAAACAAATAAACAATTAACGCTGTTATTCTCCATCTCCGTTCTCACTATTCTAAGCAAATCTGGGATAGGGATTCTGAGCACCAAATTCTCTGGTTCATTTTGCTCCTACTGTGTCTACTTCCCGCTCTATTATTTTTCAGCTTATTCTTAATCACCGTGAAGGTGTGTTGTGATTGTGTTATGCCTTTTTCTTATTTGATCTGTTGCGAGGTACTGCAGCTGGAAAACTCTCGATATAGGATCTTGGATGGCCTGAGATGAAAAAAGCCATGGGTCTGCAATTAGTTGTACCGATTGTTTGATCACACTGAATATATGCCTCATTTGTAGGTTGTAAGTCGATTTCTTTGTACCAGCCATCCCTTTTGATTTCTTAATAGAGAGAAGTGTGGAAGGCATAGGCCTTTGATTTGATTTGGCGTGAATGAGAATCATCAATTGATTGCTACTATAGAGTCAAATAGGGTTATAATGTAGTTATTTAGCGTCAAATCGGGTTGTGGGTATAGGTGATGATGGCCTGGTGAGAACGGAGACGGAGAAGAAGGGTGTTAGATGATGATGAGTTTAAGAGCTTAGGTGTAGTTTTGTCCTTTCAAAAAAGAAAGACAATATAAACACGTCTCAATAATTAAATTAATTTTTATTAGATAAGTCCTTATAATATTTTTAAACAATTTTAGGTTCCTATTTGATCTCATCGAATTAACCAGCAATTGTTTCTGCAATCCATCAAGAGGTTGTCGTCCTCACAGACACAGCATATGTTTCTGCAATCCATCAAGAGGTTGTCGTCCTCGAGTTAATTTTTAGGTCACATGCAAGGGCGGACCCAAAAAAATATTGAACGGGTATAATTAGTGAGGGGATTCAGGGGTTCAGGGGCAGCGCCCTCAATTTTTTTTTTTAAGGAAAGTTTTAAATGTATTAAAAAAACAAACAAAAAATATAAACAAGAAAAAAAATATCAAAAAATTATTTATGAAATCAAGTGAATATTGATGATGTAATAAGATATGCAATTATTTTACAAAACTGTCATTTAGAAAAGTAATGCTAAATGATGTTAGAAATACAGCTACATAAATTACAATGAAGGGTAGACACTCAATAAGTTCAAGTACATATATTTTAATAGCAAAAGTATCTTACAATAAAAATAATTACAATGTCATTTTTCTAGGCCTTATTTTTTGAAATTCCATCATAATTGCCTAATAATCAATGCTATCAAATACATATTTTTCAATATAAGATACTAAGCAATCATTCAACCATTCATCCTCAATCCGATTGCGAAGTGCAGTCTTGATGTATTAAAGGTGGACACTAAATTTAAGGGTAAGCAATCATTTTTCAAACGTATTAATTTTTTTTTTTTAACATCCGAAATTTTGGGGGGGCAAGTAACATGTAGGTCCGCCTCTCACATGTGTGTTTGAGATTATGTGCCTTCAAACCACACACACAGAGACAAACCATTAAGACTATTTTTTTCACACACACACAGAGACAGATAATATATATGCGTGTGTGTGTGATTGTCAAACTTCAAGGACTTGATTGATAAAAAATTAATGAACTAAACTTTATTAGGAACCAAATCGATAAGTGAGGCAAACTTAAAAAAAAAAAAATCATTATCCACTGAATAAAAGTTTACTCCAGTAATCTAAAAGATTAGATTTAGAGTAAAATACTCTTATCACTTCCTATTTTACCTTAATTACACAGATCTCCCCTTTATTTTGGAAACAAATATAAACTTCCCTTAAAATTAAAATGTATGTTACACAAACTTCTCTTATATTTTAAGATTCTATTTTAATCCACCAAAATTGTTAGTTGACCGTTAAATTTGACCGTTGAACTTCTTCTTTTTTACCAAAATGTCCCTCTTCAATATTATAATTATTCACACACACACACACATATATTTGTGTGTGTATCTATATATCTGTGTGTCTGTATATATGGGCTAATAAAAATTCATAAAACCAAAAATTAATTCTAATAGATTTTCTAACTTTCTAATTTGTCAAAAAAATTATTAGTTGTGATATTATAAATTAATTTTGACTTAAAATATATATTAAACACATATATTTTTATCAAATATAATAAACTATATAAGTTTGAGATTGTGTGTGTCATTTAAATTATAATTTAATATTTTTCACAAATATTTATAAACACATTTGATCAAGCACATGTTTATTTAAAAGCTTACTTGAATATTCAAAGTTTGTGATATTTACATTAACCAATGCTAAAATCATTAAACAAATAACTATTTGTAAAGATAAAAATAGAAATTAAGGAACAAATAAAAAAACTCTTAAATACTTTAAAACAATTTTAGTCAAAATGTGCAAGACAAAATAAATACAGTCAAGATAAAAGTAAGACCAAGGATTTGGTATTGAGGGTAAAATAATAAATAAATTTTATTTTTATATAAAATTTAATTAAAAATATATTTTTGAAACCTTTTTAGAATATTCTTAATGGAATTAATTGTTTGGACTTAAGTGTATGTTTTCAAAATGAAGAGGAGGTCTATATAATTAAAATAAAACAGGAGGGTAGTCAGACTATTTTACTCTTAGATTTATTCGAATCAAATTTAAAAAGACAATTCAAATAAAACAAGAAATATCCTAAATTCCTAATAATATAAAATAATGCATTAAATCATTGTAAGATTTTAGAGTTTTCTAGTCTTAGCAGGAGTCATCGATATCTTCCATCATAAATAATTGGTCATGAATAAAACATGGCTTCGTGTGGTTTCTTAGTGTACGTAATTTTCATGATGTGCATTATTATCATGGGTTGGCAAATATTTTGGGATTTCGTAAGTCTTCAAATACTAGTTGCTCTTTTTTCAAAGTGGCATATGCCTTGAGAGTTCTACGAGAAAAGAGTGTCTCCACCAATCCCTCTATCCGCTATCTCTTCTCTTAATTTCTCTACCATTGGATTATCTTTTCTGTAAAAATATTATTATCATCTAATACTTAATATTATAATAATATTTTTAATATACTATAAAATCTCAATCATTAAAATAAAACATCCAATGGTGGAGAAATTAAGTGGAGAGAAGTTTGGTGGAAACACTCCTTTCCTGGGGCTCTACTAATTTCCCTTTCCATTTCCTACGTTACATATTTTCTCTTATCCTAATATAGAAACTAGATAATTAATTTACAGAGATTAAAAAAATTGATTAGTCATTTTAGAAAAAAAATGTGTGTTGATTTCCCTAAATTACCCATTTTAATTAGTTGTATTGCGTATTATTCCAATAGTGGACAAAACCCTTAAAATGTGCAATCAATAGAAACTCATTTACCAGTTTTTACATTTAAGACTGAAGAAAGTATTTCAAGCAGTATATACAGCATAATGATTGAGGACCATTGTTGGTGAGGCTTTTATGGCGTGGGATAGCCAGGCGTTTGTATCGGCTGGGAAAGAAATGAGTGGGCCAAGAAGAATCTTGAGGTCTTTTGACCTGGGGTGTTGGTGTTGGTATATATAGTGGATTAGGGCCTAACACTACTATAAAAAGACCTTTTAACATCCGTTTTCAAGCCTTTTTTACATTCATTTTTAAGGGAACGTTTATGTGAACGATGTAGTAAAGTCGAGACTTACAACGTCCCTTTTTAAAAAGGGACATCGTAAGTTCTGTTTTTTTCAAAAAAAATATTTGTGTGCCCAATCTCCCTCACGCGCTACCTCCTTGTTTCCAGACTCCCCACCATTTTGCCAACTAGCCATGGCACAAAGCAACGGCAATCTTCCACGGTGACACATACATGTAAAACCCTAAAAATCTCAGTTGATAATGCCTAGTAAAAATAGGTGAATATGAGGTCTCAAACACCTTGTATTGAATTTATCTTTTTATTAGGGTAATTTCTCCTGAAATTAGATAATGTGCAATTAGGTCCCTAAAACGTTTGAAAATTTGCAAATAGGTCCCTAAAATATTTATGGGTTATAAAATACCCTGAAAATATTATAAAGAGGAAAATAAATATTTATTTGAAATAGGGAAGAATATTGTCCCTAATTTAGGTAATTTATTAAATTATTACCTTGGAAAAATAAAGGGGGAAAAGTTAAAAAGTATTATAATGACCAAAATGCCCCCGTGAATTTTAATATAATGCATGTGACATAAAATACTAATGTCAGTGCAAAAGTTGTGAGGTAATGAGTTATTCTAATTAATAAAATTATCAACAATTAGTGGGTAATTAGTTAAATAATTACTGGCTAATTATTTGGGCTTAAACAAAGGAAAATCCAAAGATAATTATGTAAAACCCTATAGTTAGTGGTTTATGACTAAAATTAGCATAAAATATATTTTCTAATTAATTGGAAAATATGAATAAAAATTGGTGAGAATAGGTATTTTTAAGCCTAAAAACAAGTATGGACCAATAGGAAACTTTGTGGAAAAATTATGAAAAATAATTATTAAATAATTAAAAATATATATTATTAATTAAATAATTAAATAAAAAACGAAAAAAAAAAGGCAGAATTGTTGACCGAAAATATGGACTCAAAATTGGGATAAGATTTTCAACAAAATATCATGATATTTCTATGCAAGTTGCAAATTTAATATTAATAAAAAGGGAATATTCTATGGAATATTCTGTAAAAAGCAAATAGGATAAATGACCACGGATAGGAATTAAATCCTATCTAGAAAACTATGAGCAAGGTTTCTAAGGTCAGAGTATTTTATAGACAAGTGAATTTTTATCTCGGAGTGGGTCGTCTCCGAAGTCATTTCCGAAACCGACTTAACAATAAGGGAATAAGACGAAAAGGACAAAGGAGCAATTGAGGAAATGAAAACCTGTAGAAAATAAATCATAACTCAATATCTGGGGATGAGTTGGTAATCAACTAGACAAATTATGGATCGGTGAATTTTTGTCCCGGTTGATAATCCGGAAGTTATTTCCGTAACCGACGCGTTTTTCCGTAAATCTTCGGCAGGACCGGAGAAGACCTGAAAGGGATCAAAAATTTAGTTAACCTAGAAATTTCTAATGAGTAGGAAAAGAACTTCAAAGTTGTGATTTCGGATTTCTAAGATTTTACAATATTACGCGATTCGAACACCGATCGGGGACTTTATCGGTAGAAACCTTCTAGAACAAGGCAAGGTGGCACCACATGACATCACCCTAGTGACATGGGATGACATAGGGGAAGAAATTTGTGGAGGAAAATGAGTGATTCTCATGAGGCCACATCTACCTCCTCTGAACCGTTGATTCGAAAGTAGATCCAAGGGCTAAGATCCATAGAAGTTTTCTATAAATAGCCCTTCATTCTTCATTCATTCTTCACCAATTCACCAAGCCTTTTAGAGAGAATTTAGAGAGAGGAGCTCTGGAGAAAGTTGTAGTTCTTCAACGGGTAAGTTCTTCGGTTCTAGTCTTTAGTTCGGTAGTTCTTGAAATTCTAGAGTAGATGTTGTTTTGATCTTTAATCTTCCAAGTATGATTAGATATCATATGTTAGGGGTATTTTAGTCATTAATTTCAAAATTCATGATGGGGTCGAAGTTATGGCAAAATTTTGGAAGATTAGAGTCAAAGTAGCGACGTATAACGTCAACGAATGTACGTTCGCGTACTGTAACACTAATCTGATGGATATAGTATGCGTGTATGTGATGTGTGTGTGGTATGTATGTTGTGGTATGTTGATTGGTGCATATTATGTTAGAAGATAATTGTATGAATGCTGGGAGCGATATATCTGTAAGGCTGGGAGCGATACATCTGTAATGCTGGGAGCGATACATCTGTAATGCTGGGAGCGATATATCTGCATGCTGGGAGCAATACATGTGCATTGGTTGGGTGTGATTTATATGTTGTGTTAATGTTGTTTTGTAACCCATATGTGTGTATGTATACATGAGGTTAATCATTACCTGAGATCCGGTGCGGATCTCAGCTCTTAACATAGCATCAGGGTCGAGAGGACCGAGGACCGAGGAGAGAGGGAAGCAGCAAGCCTAGGGATGCGGCGAGGACTTTATGATGTTGTCCTTTACTTTTGAAAACTCTCGGTTATTGAACCGTTTCTGTAATTAGCTAGCCAATGGGCATTTTGAATATATATATCAGTTACACTCTTGTTCCGATGCTCTACTCTGATGAAAAAATTTTATACTGCTTTTGAAAAACGGGATGTTACAATACAAGCTTGAGAGGGTTTAGGGACAGTTTAGTGAGGCTTACAAGCTTGAGAGGGTTCTAGTCATTTCTGAATCTGCAATCGCCAAAAAGAAAAAACTAGAACAACAGACATCATTGGAACCACTGTAGTCCCAGCGATGGCTGAGTCTTATCGGAGATCATGGAGAATGAAGTAGAACTAGACGAAATGGGTGAAGAAGAGATAAACCTTGATAGAAATCTTAGAGTGTCACTGGTTTAATTTCCAGATTTGAAAAAGGGGAAGAAGACGACATCGCCATCGCTCAATCCCATTGAAGAAAGTCATATCTAAAGAAGGGGAAAACTACTGGTCATCGTTGCCGTTGTGTTTGCAATGGATGTCGCCGGTAGTGGAAGGACGAGGGAGAAGTGGTAGGTCTACGAACATGGAGAAGAAGGCGAAGATGAAGTTGGGGAGAAGATGAAGCCGAAGATTTGTGGAAATGTCGCCACCACTGGTCGTCGTCGCCATTATGTTAGTCGTGGATGTCACCGGCAGTGAAAGGACGAGGGAGATGGTGGTAGGTGGTGCAGAAGGAAGAGGCGAGCTTTAGGCAGGATCAAGGGCTAAGAGAGCGGAGTGAGATCATCGAGAGCACGTAAAGAAAATGTGAAGAAAGAAGCAAATGAAGATATTTGTGACACTTTCTTGGCGTCAAAAGCTTTACTTTTGGTATCCCTAATAGAGTTAGGACACCAAAAAACCTGCTTAGAGTGTCCCTTTCTTAAATTGGAGCGCCAAAAGTAGTCTTTTGGCGCCTTTTTTAAAATTAGGACACCAAAATCCCATTTTTTTTAGCGTCCCTTTTCTAAATAGAATGCAAAAAGTATACTTTTGGGCGTCTGTTTTTGTTAAAGGGACATCCAAAATGTCAAAATTCCTCCACATAATTACAAAAATACCACTATCTTTATTTTTTACTTCCCTTTTTAAAAACCAGACGTTTTTAGGGAAGTAGAATCATTTCTTGTAGTGGTGTAAGCTCAATGCAAATTGGGGTATTGTATAAATATGAAGAAATATGGGCCAAAGAGAGAATTCTTCCTTTATAGTTGGAAGAGTTATATTTATTCTCATATAACCTTAGGTTGAAGGATTATATCTATTCCTATGCGTATCTATAGATACTTTATAAAGGATGTGGGATTGAGGGAATTATGAATCAGAATAACACACATAATAATGTTCTCCTTCCTCTAATAAAAAGATCTCTCATAAAAGTGTCATCTTCTCTTCCTCTCTTTAGTGTATGTAATCAGAGTCGGTATTAGTACTTCAGTTTCATGTGGATACTTCAGCAAGTCAATCGAATTTCAGGTACACCCAAAATTCGTACTGTCTGCAATGCAGAACCTCATAATCAATTAAAACAGTTTTTATACTTTACGAGAAGAAATTCATCTTAATATTTACTTTGTAAGACATAAAATAATTTGAAATAAACGAAATCAAACACTTGAGCTTACAATTATATTGTAAAAGGTAAGTAAGATTTGTTTGGATTCTTTCCCTCTGGACCTTGATTTCTTCTTCTCGATCTCTGATTAATCTGCTTCTCTTCTTTGCTGCTTTACATTTGTGGCTTTAGCTATGGTGTGACTGTAAGCTTCAACTTTCATTATTATCAATAGTATATATAGAGTGTTTTTGTACAACATATCTAGCGTATTGCGTGCTGTACATTAAAGATTTTATTCTTGGTCACGAGAGAGTATATATATGAGCTGCAACTGTTGGAATTTTAATATTGTAACCGTCCATATTAATATTCCAATTAATTCTATTTATGGCCCACATTTATTCCGGTTTTGTAACCGTCCATTAATACTGTAACGGCCCAATTAATACGCAATAAATGCGTATTGAATACGTTTCCTTTTTTAGCTCTGTGATGGCCAGAGGGAAACAAACGGTGAAATTTTGTCTGGTCTGTCTGGTCCCCTGAACCTGCTCTGAGCTTTAGGAAGCACACCATCTGCAGAATCAGAGAGAAGGATCAGAAGGGCTGAGACTCGGAGTCTGTACCTGCTTGCTGGCTTGGATTCGTTCCTGTTTGGAGACTCACAATTCGTCCTGTTTACTTCTGGAGACAAATCAATGGCGGGAGGTATTTGTGATCTCTTACTTCAGTTTTCCGCATTGATCTATATGTTAATCTCTGTTTAACATGTTTAGATCGTTAAGTTATTCTAACATTTGGTATCAGAGCCATGATTCCTCTGCCTTGATGTTTGTTCGATGAAATTGTATGCATATATGTAAAATCTGGGTTTTTCGTTTCTGGATTTTTCATTTGAATATATGTATGTGTATTTCATCAAGAAATGTAAAATCTGGGTTTTTCGTTTCTGGATTTTTCATTTGAATATATGTATGTGTATTTCATTAAGAAATCAGTCATATGGGTTTTTTCAGTCTAAGTATATTCTTAGGATTTTCGCATGAATATATGGATTTTTGTCTGAGTATATGCTTACAACCATGGAATTTTTATTTTCTTCGTCGGTTGTGTCTTCGAAAATTATGAAGCATATATTTGATGGCTTTTGGATTAACGAGATAAGAGGTCTTGTGTTTCTTCAATGAATCATCACTGTTGTTCAATATAAACGTTGCTATTTTAACTGCGCTTGAAAATCTGATCCATAAGTCTCTTGAAAATCTGATGCATAAGCTCGTTTCAATTCTGAAAATGAGTTTTTTATTCTGGACCGATGAAAATTTATTTTCTTCAATTGGTTGGAGAAATTTGATGCATATATATGAAAATCTGATGCATAAGCTCGTTTCAATTCTGAAAATGAGTTTTTTTATTCTGGATCGATGAAAATTTATTTTCTTCAATTGGTTGGAGAAATTTGATGCATATATTTAAGATCTGGGTTACGATTCTGTATTTTTCGATCTGGGTTTTTTCTCATGCTTTAATGCTTGTTTCGGTCTGGATTGGTTTTGCGTTGCCATCGAGTCTTCATCGGTGTTCATGATCTTCGCCTTCGATCCTTCACCGGAGAAAAACCAAGATTTGATTTTCAGTTCGGATCTCGTGTTTGGGAGGCCGATCGAGTCAAGATTTGGCTCATAAAAGTTTTTCCGTGATTTCCACCGTCAAAATCGTCGGATTTTGGCCTTCAGATCGCCGAAAACGTCGCCTGAAAATGCTGCCTGAAAACGCGTTTCGCGGCCGGTCTTAACGGGTTGAAACCGGGTCGCTCGCGGGTCTCCGGTCGGGTAGGGTTTTTGAATCCGGGTGAGGAAGAAGATGGAAAACGACGTCGTTTGGGGCTTTTGTGAAACGCACCGTTAAGAGGAGGCGGGCCAGGCGGGTCGGATCTCGGGTTTGGGCCGGATCGTGCTCTGGGCCGAGCTTGAGTCTCGTTGTTTTTTTTTTTGGGTTTGGGCCGATGGTTTAGGCCCAGACGCATTTTAGAAAAAAAAAAAACGCCCTTCAGTGAAATTAAAATACAGAGGCGGTCATCAACGGATTCGAACCTGAGACCATTGGCTGGTGAATGCCCTAATGGCTGGCTCTCTGCCAGCTGAGCTATGCGCTGGTTTGTGGTTTTTATATTCAACATTTATTTATTTAAATGTTTTTTTAATTTCATCAAGCGAAATTTTAAAAAATAAATGTTGAAGGGGTTCTGACTGGATTCGAACTCATACTGTTTTGGTCCAGAGTCTTAAGAACAACCTCTGGACCATCCGGCTAAGGTGACATTTGTGTCATTTTGATGGATTTTATATTTACATATACTTATTTTTATATTTAAATATAATAATCTAAAATGTAATTAAAATTGGGATTTCATGTGATTGTTATATATGCATCATATATTCTGTTATTTGTATGAATTAATTATTATTTAATTATACATGCAATATTGAGTTGAATAATATGCAAAACATGAATATCCAATTTTATTTTAAATATTGCTTATTTTCTTGCAATATTATATAGTAATGTTAAGTTATTCTTATGTTTTTTAATTAATTAGAGAGTAGCCACAGCATCTTTAATTAATTGAAAATGTAAATAGAGTTGCATGATCACATAGTAACATTAGTTGTAATAGATCATATGTAATATAATAAAATTTTATCCCACAGGAAATTTTTATTATATGTTTTTGTATGATTAATTAGGATAAAATATCAAATTATATTCTTAACTTACCCACAGGTATTAAGAATAAGGAAATAATTTGATAGTTTTATCATACAGTTATGTATAAATCAAGATTATAATCTTCATAGACTTCTGTTTTATGTATAAATTTGATAATCAAATTTAATTGTTTAAATTGAGAAAAGTTAATTTTGGCAATTTTTACAATTGTTTTGAGTTATTTCATTGTCTAAATATTTCAGAAAATTAACTTTAGACAATTAAATTTTTTTTTTCAAATTGTTGAAGCCAACTTTAAGTTGAATTTTGTCAAAATTAATTTTTTAAACAATATTTGGATACATAAAACAGTGGGAGGTTTTTTCCTTTCAATTTGATTATAATACCTCCATTAAGATGTGCATATATTGGATTTATTTTGAATGCACAAAATAGTGGGAGAATTTGTCTAAGATGATTATTTAATCACATTTATTTGATTAGATTGATCAATTAAATTCTCATTAAAGATTTGTGCATATTTGGAATCTAAATGCAAAAGATTAATTTTGGTGATTAATATTGGTAACATTAATTTCATCAAAGTGGGAGGATTTTATTTAGTCACTTATGTTGATTAAATTAATTCCTATAGATATTATATGTGCAATTAGAATACACATGGGTGGAATGGAATGGCATTATATTTTCTAAGTAGCCCACAAGTATTAGGGGATATAACTGCATTCTAGTTTCATCAATTCGAGATAAATTCATGCTATGCTAATGTCTTTGCCCACAGGTAGACTTTAGTGATACGAATTTATAATTATATGATTAATTGATATAGAGTATCAAATTATATTCTTAATGTACCCGCAAGAATTAAGAATAAGGAAGTAATTTGATAATTGTATCATAAAGTTATATATGGATCTAATTGAATTATAACTTTAGCCCACAGGCAAGTTGTATGTCAGTAGATTCATGATTTTAACCATGATTTACATTGGTAAAACATGATATATTTTATTAGTCTCAAATTTTGGTTATAAGCATGTATGTTCAATATTGTTCAGGCATAAACCACTGGAAAGCTGCGAAGAAAGTATTGAGATGCCTTCAAGGGACTTAAGATTACATGTTTGAATACAAACGAACTCATATGGAAGAGACTGGTTACTCCGCTTCAGACTATGCTGGTTGCATACTTAAGAAAATCTACTTCAAGATATATATTTATGCTAGTCAGTGGAGTTATTTCATCGAGTAGTAAGAAACAGTCTTTAATTACTACTTCCATAATGGAAGCTGAGTTCATATCTTTTTGAGACTACCTCACATGGTGTGAATGAAGAGTTTCATTTCTGAGCTTAGAATTATGGATCCAATTTCTAAGCCATTAAAATTATATTGTGACAATTCAGTTGATGTTTTTGTGGCTAAGAACAATAAAGGTGATAGTTGAATCAAGCATATCGACATTAAGTGTCTAGCCATAAAAGACCGTGTTAAAAATAAAACAGTGGTTATTGAATACATTAGCACTGAATTGATAATTGTTGATCCTTTAACTAAAGCATGCCTACATTGAAATTTCAGGATCATGCAGAAAGAATGGGACTTGGTTCCCTTATGTGATTTTCGTTGTAAGAACGATGTTATTTATGAAACTCTATTTGAGATATTTTCTCATTCAATTTTGTACATGTACACATTCATATGTTTGTTTAAATTGAGAAATATCATTAAGTTTGGACCTAGAATAAACGTAGGGTTTATTCATTAAGTTACTTGGGCTTGGGAAACATAATGCACTGTGATATATGGAAGATATTACTCGCTTTAAGAGGACCTATCGCTATGATCCATGCATTTTGTTTCTCATAGGCATATACTGAAGTATGTGGACCAAGTGGGAGAATGTTGAAATTTTAATATTGTAACCGTCCATATTAATATTCCAATTAATTCTATTTATGGCCCACATTTATTCCGGTTTTATAACCGTCCATTAATACTGTAACGGCCCAATTAATACGCAATAAATGCGTATTGAATACGTTTCCTTTTTTAACTCTGTGATGGCCAGAGGGAAACGAACGGTGAAATTCCTATTTAACATGTTTAGATCGTTAAGTTATTCTAACAGCAACGACATGCCGTAATTAATTATGTGTTTTGGATGCGCATTAAGATGGAGGAGACAGCCCCTCAGAGTATCAATATAAACTCCGGTCACGTTATAGGTATATTCACCATCTGAAGAGAAGAAAACCTGGAGAGATAAGTTTTACCGGAGTTTTTCTATTGGTTTCTCAAAAATGACTCCCACAAACTTGTATAATCAAATATATATCTTACGTATAGTTCAAACTTGAGCTTTCTCTCTCTTCTTGGTTTTTCTCCATCTTCTCTCCTGCTCTTCCAGCTTCTCGCCTTGCTCCATCGCCGGCGGCTTGTGTCTTACACACAAGCCGGCGAGCTCCATTTTCTTAGGCCACAGACAAGTCCGAGTTGTAGTTTGGTGTCTAGATCTTGGATCTGTGATCCTGGTGTTTTGGAGTCCAGATCTTTGAGCCATGGTCCTCTCCCTCAGAGTTATGTCAGATGTGGCCTTCCCTCGTTCTTGTGGCGAGCCCTCTCCTCTTCTTCTTCAGATCTGATCTGTAGAGGTGAGAGTTATCTGCTTTGTTTTTCCTTTTTTGTGTTTCTGGGTTTCGTGGAGGTGTTTTTGGCTCAGGAAATAAGCAGATCTGTTAGATCTGTGTTCGAATCCTCTTGGTTGGATGGTTTTTTGAGCGTTTTTAGATCTGATTATCACTTGATAATTCAGATCTGCGTTCTTGGGGGCAGATCTAAAGAGGAGTTATTTGGTGTGTGGCCTAGATTACCAGATCTGTTTCAGCAATGGAGTATAAGTGTTTTTCAGGACATCATGGGTCTTCTTCCATCTCAGGTTGGGTTTTCTGTGTTCCTTTTCTCAATATGGGGATCTGTATTGAGGACCTGTTCAGCTGCTCTAGTTGCAGCTCTTGCTTATAAGAATGTGTGCCCGTTTGGGTGGGTCTTACAACCAACACTTTCTTGCTTGTCACTTCCAACCTTGGATACTGAGGAGACTGCTCTTGTTCATGATTATACTTCTATGCTTAATTATTTTATGAATAATGGTGATTTGGCTGTTTGGTTTTTGTATTTCTTGTATTTTGTTGGTTTGGATTTGGCTTTAGTTGAATCCATATATTGTAATATGTTTGTTGCTTAATATATATATAATTTCCGATCAAAAAAAAAAAATCTTAAGTATGGATAGTTACTCAAATTTGAATTTTAAATCATGATAATAAAACTTACTACCTCCAGTCCTAAATATAGAACAAAGTTTGTAGTGTAGATTGCACTACAAACTTTGTTTTATATTTAAGACCGAAAGGAATATCATTTGGACCTATTTTTTTCCTCATTTACATAACTGCCCCTCTTGCATTTGGCTTGAACCTTAATCCTCCAAGGATGAAATAGGTATATTCCAACAAAAAGGGTTGAATGATAAATTTCACAGATTAGTGGGCTTTGCAGATTATCATACTCCTCTTGTCCTTAATGTAATATTTATCTATTCATCTAATTCGGAGAGATTAAGAACAAAACAAATTACTTAATTATAACATATGTGACATAATTTCATTAAAATACTTTTGTGTAAAATTAGATTATATATCAGCTCGTAAATTAGTCAGCTTAATTTGTAAAAAAATGATAAATATAAGTGACAAAAATGTTTTATATTTAGCATTATAATTCACCTCCAAACTGGGTGATACATCTAGGAGTACATTTATTTGCTTATTTCTCAAAATTAAAAGGAATGGTCCCTTAATTAATGGCCAAGTTGGTGGTCCCATAATTTGTTGGCACAGAAAGCTACGTACGAATCTGTCAGTGTCGGCAGGCTCCAACCACAATAGTCACTTGAGTTTAGGGTTTTAAAGAATTTGATACTTCTTCATTTAATTTCTTAATTCTTTGAACATATTCATATAGCTAAAATTGTCTTAAAGTTATTTTGGGTTTTATCCACATCTTTAAAAATAAACACGATAAATTTAGAACAGGGGGGAAATCAAATCATGCCTAGAGTTTTTCTAAGAAAAAGAGAGTTATCTTTTTTCTTTTTTTTCTTTTTTTTATGTGACTACCTAATTATGTCAAATTTAAGTATCATCGAACCTAATTAAAGTTGTTTCAATAGACTTAAATTTGAGGTCTATATATTTAAGTGATCAAAACGTTTTTTACTGAGATCAAAACTTACCAGGGTTATCTTTTATATAAGTATGACAATGCTCAGAATTAAATTGATAAGAAAAATTGTGCTTGTGGGATGTGTCGAAAAGGAGAATGTAATAAAAAAAAAGGGGAGAAATTCCATTTAAATACTAAATGAAATTGTAAAACCCGAAAATGTCTATTAAACTTGTTAAATGACTTAAAGGTACCAATGACCAATTGGGATTTTCAAATTCGGGTAAATTTACCCTTAGTTTTAAAATAAATTAAAAGAAAATGACCCTCGCTGGAGAGCTGCCATAGCCGGCCCCCGAACGGCCTGCAATTGCCGACAGCTTGGGCTCCGGCCACCTGCGTCCTGAGATCCAGCGAGGGGTTTTTTTTTTTGTGGGTTGAATCTTTTTTTTTTTTTTTTTAACAATATTGAATGAAAGTGGTGGGGTTTGAACCCACCCCACCTTCATGGGGGCCAAGTGGCCCAACTACTGGGCCACTTGGTTCCTGTGATATATGTGTGTGTGTGTGTGTGTGCGCGCGCACAAGATTGAACAAAATCTAAGCACTATGATAAAAATTTGTAATGATAATAACAAGCTAATTAATGACATTTACAAGTTTAGTAATGGGATTTATAAGAGTATTTCTTGATGGAAAAAATGCTAAGAATAATATATTTCTGAATGCATGTGTGTGTGTGTGGCGACTTTTTGTTGCCGCTGAAACACTATTGGTGGCGATTTTTGGACGTTCAGTGGTGACTTTTGTCGCCGCTGAAAGTCAATATTTTTGTAGTAAATGTTTGGTTCAATGACTTCTTGGTAAGTTATGTGTTTTATGGTTATTAATTTATTCTCATGAAAATGTAAACTCATCAAGTACTTTTATAATTTGGAGCACTAATTGTTCATTATTGATTTTCAGGGAAAGTTTAGTGTTCGCCTCGCAAGTGTACGAGATTCGCAAGTAATAAAGTGATAAATAAAGTATCGTTCCCACGAGGATTTGTTTAACAAATTGGTCGAGCAAGAGGCTTAGTGAATTTCATCAAGTTGAGCTAAAACAAAGTTTTAATTTGGAATGAGAATTTTTAAAGACTATTTCTAAAACATAAAATTGATAAAGGCAATTGATTCTTTAACTTCAAGGATAATTAAGCCTAGGGCTCTTTTTCCCCTTTTGCATTTCATAAAACTTGGTTAATTTCCTCTCTAGTAGCATTTCAATACATATATGTGTTAGTCTAAGGTTCTAAAACACTTGACCCGCTCTCTCAAGTCAAAATCAAGTTTCTCTTCTCATTAAAATGCACAATCTCTTGCTACAATTAATGAGAATCAATATTTAAGCAACGACCCTAATGTGACAATGCAAGGTTAGTAAATATATCTCTATTTTACCAACAAACCATCCATTTATCAAGTAAACTTCAAGACAAACATGATTTCAATCAAGTTCTACACCTAGATTAGCTCTCTCAAGTCAAAACCTAAGTGAATAAATCATCTAAATGGAGGCCAATCATTTAGAAGCATTAAGCCAATGTTAAAATCAACACATACATATATTAATCTACCACAAGAGAGGAATATTCAAGTATTAATCCATACAAAGGGTCAAAAGAACCTAGAATGAAAGATTTAGCTACTCATGTTCAAATACAAAGAAAGACTAAGCAAAGATACTGAATACATGGAGAATGCAAGAGAAGAAGAGGAGAAAAGAGGAAAAACCAAGGAGAAATCCCAAAATCTCTTCTAGTCCAGCGATAATCTCCCTCTGTGTTCCTTCTCCGCTCTCTGCTTCGTTGCTCCCTGTTCGCTGCTACTCTGCGTTTTTCAATTCGGCTCGTCACCCCCCGCTACGCTCTCTCTTTCTTTTCTTTTAGTCCAGCGAAATCCCCCAATTAATGCCGCCTCCACTCGCTTTCTTGGATTCATTCGGTCTTTAATTCATTCCATATCCGTGGGCCCCCAAAACGCTGCACACCTTGGTTCTTTTAATTTCCTTTTGCTCAAACATCCCTTTTCTCCGATACGGTGTGTTTCATGTGTAGCTTTTTAGCTCTTCAACATCAATCAATCCATGGGCCCATTTGCTTTTAGGTCTTTAATTGATTAAAACCGTGGGCCAAAAGTCTGCTTCCATTCTGATTCACAAAAGCAACGTAAAATTATATAATAATGATAATAGTATTAATAATAATAATAATAATAATAATAATAATAATAATAATAATAATAAACTACATTTATTTAAAACTTCTAATTATCATTATTTATTTCCTAAACTCAAAAACTTTTATTTTAAATGAAATCCCCTAAATAATATACCAATTTGATTTGATCTTATAATAATGTAATCTCATTTAAATCTCTTAAAATTGTTTAGATAACTCTCCAAATATCTTTAAAATGTATTTTAAATATACAAAATAAGGAGAGTTATCACACCCCCACACTTGCATCAAATCTTGTCCTCAAGATTTTAAATTCTAAAACAATCAAATTCAAGAAAACCATGGAAGCAAGATTTTTGAAGCAAGCACTACAAAATTGAAGTAAATTCAAACTTTCAAGAAACAAACTTTCTCAAAAATCTTTCCCACCTTCCAAAAATGCAAGTAGCAAGGTGATTAATTTGGCAAAGATAAATCACAATAGAATGCCTCTCACAAGTCAAGTGTTTACACTCATCTCTCAAGATATTCAAGGGTTTGTGTTTCACTCCATTCCACCTATTGCAACTTATCTACCATAAGCTTGTTTATCATCTCAATATCCACTTTATACGTTATCCCATTGCACACTCAAATCAAAAGGACTTTCTCAAGGTTGTAATGATCAAGGTAGGATAATGAAATGAAAATGATCAAATGGTATGAAAAAATACTTTAATTAGTGCCAAGTAGTTTAATGAAATTCATGATGAAGAATGAAGGACTCACTAACACTATATACAAACCACCTTTATTCTTTTGATCTTAACAAACTTTTTCTTTCTTTCTTTTTTTTTTTTTTTTAATATTCCTTTGTTTCCATCTTTCTTTTCTTTTCTTTTCTTCTTTTTTTTTTTTAAAAAAAAAACTATATACACATACTTCCTAACTCCTTCACTCTTTTACATTGATTTACTTAGCACTTACTAAAGTAATAAAAATGAATGGGAAGAAAAAGATATAAAAATTGCATATCTCAAACAAAGAGCTATTTATACTATGCAATTTTTTTCTTTTTGAAAATAAAAATAAAACAAAATAAAGGCTCAAATGGGGTGAACAAAGGATTTTCATGTGATAAGGATGGACATTTTGCCAAACTAGCTATGAAATGAATGCCTAAATCATCTTTGTGCATGCAATAGGATTTCAAATTTCAAAAGAGATTCAAGACAAGTTCTAGAGATGGAATCACAATAGGTGTACTCCCTCTTAGAAAGATAACAATTAAGGCTCAAATTCCTCACAAGTTCTTTGACATCCTAAAGTAAAGTACCCAAACCAAATCTTTACCTCTTTACTAACATTCAAAGAACATAGAATCAATTTCTAATCAAATTCACTCCTCTTCATGTTCAAATCAACCCAATTGTAATAATGCTCACAAATACTATTCACACTTCCATGATATATATTTTAAAAAATTGAGGACAAAGCAAGTTAAAATCAAGGATACTCTCACCCCCACACTTAAATGTCACATTGTCCTCAATGTGAACAAGTAACAAAAAGTAATGGAAGTGAAGAGCAATCATGTATAAGTGCAAAGGTAACACCAATTTCAGAGATTTCAAATTTTTCACCAAGTAAACAGCTCAAGTGCTAACAGCTATATAATAGTCATCACAAACATATTCCACTAAGACCAGCACTCATTCCCAAGCAATATAATCATCAACAATCAGTTAAAAAAAATCAAAGAAAAGTAGAAGAGAACTCCCCTATTCTTCCGTGACTTGCGCTTTCAATCCTTGTTACCAAACTGGAACACATCATCAGGGGCTTTCAACAGTCCTACAAAATCAAACAAAGCATCAAGTAATACCTTGGGTTGCCTCCCAAGAAGCGCTAAGTTTAAAGTCTTCAGCCAGACTCTTCATGCTGGTCACTCCTCATTAACCAAGTAGATAGTGGACACAAGCCTATCCACATCTCCACCCCAATAATGCTTCAATCGTTGACCATTAGCCTTGAATCTTTCACCTTTTTCATTTTCCAACTCCACATCACCAAATTTAGATGCTTGAACCACCGTGAATGGACCGGACCATCGAGACTTTAGCTTTCCTGGAAATAACCTCAACTTGGAGTTATAAAGGAGGACACTTTGACCGGTTCAAAACTCTTGGGAATAATTTTGCTGTCATGATCCCGCTTGGTCTTCTCCTTATATATCCTTGCATTCTCATAGGCATTTAGGCGGATTTCATCTAACTCATTGAGTTGAAGTAACCTCTTCTTCCCCACAGCTTGGGTATCAAAATTTAGTTTTTTGATGGCCCAATAAGCTCCATGCTCCAATTCCAGCGGTAAGTGGCATGCTTTTCCAAACACCAAGCGATAGGGGGACATACCAATAGGCGTTTTGAAAACTGTTCGGTATGCCCATAGAGCATCATCCAACTTGGTAGACCAATCCTTCCTCGTAGTTCCCACCACCTTCTCAAGAATGTTCTTGATCTCACGATTGGAAATTTCTGCTTGCCCATTACTTTGAGGATGGTATGACAATGATACATTGTGCTTGACACCATATTTCTTCATCAAGGCTTGAAATTGGTGATTGCAAAAGTGAGAACCACCATCACTTATAATTGCTCTAGGTGTCCCAAATCGAGTGAAAATGTTCTTCTTGAGAAATTTCAACACTGTCTTGGCATCATTTGAGACACATGCAGTGGCTTCAACCCACTTGGAGACATAGTCAACTCCAACTAAGATGTACTCATTGTTAAATGACTTAGGAAAAGGGCCCATGAAGTCAATTCCCCAAACATCAAAAAGTTCAACTTCAAGCATGCTAGTCAAAGGCATCTCATTCCTCCTGGATATGTTCCCTACTCTTTGGCATCTATCACATTGGAGAGCAATGGCATATGCATCCTTGAATAGAGTGGGCCAATAGAATCCACTTTGGAAGACCTTTGCAGCAGCTTTCTCCTCCAAAATGGCCACCATAGTCGAAGAGTGGCAACAATGCGTAATACACTCTTGTTCATTTTCTGGTACACATCTCCGAATGAGTTGATCAAGACACCTCTTGAATAAATATGGTTCATCCCAAAAGTATTTCTTCACTTCATGTAAAAACTTACGCTTTTGGTGAGAATTGAAATCCGGAGGTAACACTCCACAAACTAAGTAATTGACAAAATCAGCAAACCATGGTGTGGATAAGCTATCAACAAAGAACAACTGCTCATCTAGGAATGATGCATGAATCACATCGGAATCATCAAATTGAGCCTCATTGCTCAACCGTGAGAGGTGGTCAGCCACTTGATTCTCGGTGCCTTTCCTATCAATGATGTTCAAGTCAAACTCTTGAAGTAGAAGCACCCATCGAATTAGTCTTGCCTTAGAGTCCTTCTTCGTGAGTAGGTACTTTAAAGCTGAATGATCAGTGAAGATAATGACCTTAGTACCCACAATGTAAGACCGAAACTTCTCACAAGCATAGACTATGGCAAGTAATTCCTTCTCGGTAGTGGTATAATTCAATTGAGCACAATCAAGAGTTTTGCTAGCATAGTAAATGGGATGAAATAGCTTTTCCTCCTTTTGCCCAAGAACAAGACCAACCGCATAATCACTAGCATCGGCCATGATAATGAAAGGTAGAGCCCAATCCGAGCTATCAAGATAGGAGAAGAAATGAGACATTGCTTCACTCTTCAAAAGCTTTTAAGCACTCCTCATCGAACTTGAATTCTACATCTTTTCCAATAACTTGGAAAGTGGCTTGGCAATCTTAGAAAATCCTTGATAAATCTCCTATAGAACCCAAAGATGACCAAGGAAGCTTCAAATACCCTTTACACTAGTAGGAGGAGGCAATTGCTCAATGATCGCAATTTTGTCTTTGTCCACTTCCAAACCCTTCTTGGACACCCGATGGCCAAGTACAATGCCTTCTTGCACCATGAAGTGACATTTCTCCCAATTGAGAATCAAATTTGTTTCTTCACACCGTTGAAGCACCGCATCCAAATTATCCAAGCACGAATCAAAAGATGGACCGAATACAGAGAAATCGTCCATAAATACTTCAATGGTCTTCTCAATCATATCAGCAAATATGGACATCATGCACCTTTGAAATGTGGCAGGCGCATTGCAAAGTCCAAATGGCATTCTTCTGAAAGCGAATGTGCCATAGGGACAAGTAAAAGCAGTTTTCTCTTGATCTTCTGGGGTTATAGCAATCTGATTATAGCCTGAATAACCATCTAGAAAACAAAAGAACTCTTGGCCGCCTAGCTTGTCAAGCATCTGATCAATGAATGGCAAAGGGAAGTGATCCTTCCTTGTAGCAACATTAAGCTTCCGGTAGTCCATACATACTCGCCATCCAGTCACCGTGCGAGTGGGAATCAATTCATTTTGGGTGTTAGCCACTACAGTCATGCCACCCTTCTTAGGGACACATGGACTGGGCTCACCCATGAACTATCAGATATGGGATATACTATTCCAGCTGAAAGCCATTTAAGAATTTCCTTCTTCACCACTTCTTTCATAATCGGATTCAAGCGCCTTTGATGCTCAATGGAAGTTTTGTGATCATCCTCCAATAGAATCTTGTGCATACAAATAGAAGGGCTTATTTCCTTGATATCAGCAATAGTCCACCCAATAGCATGCTTATGTTCTCTTAAAACTCTTAGTAGCTTCTCTTCTTGCAAATTAGAGAGGGTAGAATAGACAATTACCGGTAGAGTGTTAGAATCCCCAAGGTAAGCATATTTGAGATGAGAAGGCAGTGGCTTCAACTCTAAAACCGGAGGAAATTCAATAGACGGCTTCAATGGAGTACTTAAGGCATCAGACACCTCAAGTGGCTCAAGAGTCCTCGGTCTAGAATGAGGAAATGAGTCATAACGGAAGAGCTCTTCAACAACATCTTCATCCAACTCTTCAAAACTCTTCTCACCAATCAAGAATGCCTCTAAAGGGTCCTTAATCATGGAGGCATATGATTCTTGAGGAATAACTGCATCTAATACATCTACAAACGAGCATTGAGCAGAATCATCATGAAACTTCAAGGCTTTTTGCATGTTGAATATCACTTGCTCGTTATCAACCCTCAAAGTGACCTCACCCTTCTCTACATCAATAAGAGTCCTTGCAGTGGCTAAGAATGGACGCCCAAGGATTAGAGGAATTTTCCAATCAACTTCACAATCAAGCACTACAAAATCTGCGGGGAAGATAAACTTGTCAACTTTAACTAGGACATCCTCAATTATTCCTCTAGGTCTAGAAATGCTACGATCGGCCAAGAGAAGAGTCACCGTAGTGGGTCTTGGCTCTCCCAAGCCCAATTGATTGAAAACAGCTAGAGGCATCAAGTTAATACTTGCTCCCAAATCACAAAGAGCCTTACCATTAAAGTTGGTCCCAATGTTGCAAGGAATGTAGAAGCTTCCTGGATCTTTGAGTTTAGCTGGTAACTTCCTTTGAATGACTGCACTACACTCTTCGGTCAATGCCACGGTCTCAAATTCATTGAATTGCCGCTTCTTGGACAAAACATCTTTAAGGAACTTAGCATATTTAGGCATGCTCTCCAAAGCTTCAGAAAAGGAATGTTCACATGGAGTTGTTTGAACATGTTCACAAACTTTTGAACTGGGCATCTTCCTCTTTCTTCTTGAATCTTTGAGGAAAAGGTAGTGGTGGCATAAAAGTAGGAGTGGTGGGCTTTTTCTTTTTCTCATCATTCATCTCTTGCTCCACCTTCTTGTCCTTGCTAACATCATGCAAACTTTCTTCTTTTTGCTGTCTCTTCTCGCCATCTTCCTCCCCTACACTTTCTCCATCAACATCAACAATCACCCGATCTTGCTTTGGTTGAGGAGTACTTGAGCTAGGCACATCCGTAGTACTTTTCCGCTTCTCAAGTTAATGGCATTGCATTCCTCTTTTCCAACTCGTTTTGGATTAGGAATGGTATCACTAGGAAGATTGCTTCTTGACATAACATTCACTTGTGATGCTAATTGCCCCATTTGTACTTCAAGATTTTTAATAGCGGTTTCATGGAGAGAAAAGTAGCCTTAGTTTCAACCCTTGAAGATTCCACCTCGGACAAGATTCGAGCTAGCATTTTGTCGGTTTTAGACTCCTCTTCCTTAATAGGAAGCTGCCTTGATTGCATTTGAAAATCGGGTGGAATAGGCTTAGTTCCAGATGTAGACCCATGTGCTTGATTCAAACTATTACCTTGACTCCAAGAGAAATTTGGGTGAGTTCGCCAAGCACTATTGTAGGTTTGTGAATAGGGGTTGCCTTGAGGATTTTGGAACTTGCCCATGTAGTTGATGATTCAGCAGCCATGTAAAGAGGACAATGGTCAGGCATATGGACATCATGGTATTGATCACATGCAATTGGTGTAGCATGAATAGAATGTACACCTTGAGACGTGCCCTTTTGCATTTGAGACTCTAGCACATCAAAGCGCTTATTCATAGCGGATAAGAGAGTTGCAATTTGCGAGGAAGAGTCTTCTTTTGCATTAGGCATAGCTTGGTTAGTCCTCCTATCATTGCCTTGAGTATTGTTTGCAGACAATTGATCCAACAACCGAATCACCTCATTCACAGGAACATTCCGGTATCCTCCATTGGTCATAGAATCAACCATTGCTTTAGATGGAGGATTAAGTCGAGTACAAAAAATTTGGACCACAACCCATTTGTCTACCCCATGATTAGGGCATTGCTTCATTAACATCTTGTATCTCTCCCAAGCGGCATAAAGATGCTCATCGGGATGTTGTTTAAAGCTTAAAAATTCATCCCTAGCTTCCACAGATTTGTCATCAGAAAAGAATCGAGCTCTAAACTTAGCCTCAAGATCGGCCCAAGAAGTGATAGACCCTTCCGGAAGATTGTTGAACCAATCTCTAGCCTTGCCTTGTAGAGAAAGAGGGAATAACCGTAGCTTCAAAACATCTTGGGGAACTCCATTTTGCTTGAAAGAATCACACACTTCCAAGAAGTACATCAAGTGCTTGTTGGCATCTTCATTGTAAAGACCATGGAACATACCATGCATTTGAAGCATTGTTATCATAACCGGCTTGATCTCAAAGGTACGTGCTTGCATTTCCGGCATCCGAATGCAAGATTGAGGACCTTGCATATTTCGACTAGCAAAATCATTGACGGTAGCTCTATCATATTCGTCGTCTGCCATGGTTTCAGATGCAGATTCAGATGCTTCTTCAATGGGAGGCACCTCGTCAAGTACCACTACCAATCCGTCCGGATGCAAGTTTTGCATATACTAAAGTGATACCTACAAGAGAAACAAGCAAGAGCGAGTATCAAACCAAAACAAAAATCAATAAAGGAAAAGAAAGAAAAAAAATTGTAAACCTAACTAAAAGCTCAAGCAAAGTTTACTAACACAAGCCCAAGGTTGACCAAAGGATTTGTTTACACAAATCCCCGGCAACGGCGCCAAAAACTTGTTCGCCTCGCAAGTGTACGAGATTCGCAAGTAATAAAGTGATAAATAAAGTATCGTTCCCACGAGGATTTGTTTAACAAATTGGTCGAGCAAGAGGCTTAGTGAATTTCATCAAGTTGAGCTAAAACAAAGTTTTAATTTGGAATGAGAATTTTTAAAGACTATTTTTAAAACATAAAATTGATAAAGGCAATTGATTCTTTAACTTCAAGGATAATTAAGCCTAGGGCTCTTTTTCCCCTTTTGCATTTCATAAAACTTGGTTAATTTCCTCTCTAGTAGCATTTCAATACATATATGTGTTAGTCTAAGGTTCTAAAACACTTGACCCGCTCTCTCAAGTCAAAATCAAGTTTCTCTTCTCATTAAAATGCACAATCTCTTGCTACAATTAATGAGAATCAATATTTAAGCAACGACCCTAATGTGACAATGCAAGGTTAGTAAATATATCTCTATTTTACCAACAAACCATCCATTTATCAAGTAAACTTCAAGACAAGCATGATTTCAATCAAGTTCTACACCTAGATTAGCTCTCTCAAGTCAAAACCTAAGTGAATAAATCATCTAAATGGAGGCCAATCATTTAGAAGCATTAAGCCAATGTTAAAATCAACACATACATATATTAATCTACCACAAGAGAGGAATATTCAAGTATTAATCCATACAAAGGGTCAAAAGAACCCTAGAATGAAAGATTTAGCTACTCATGTTCAAATACAAAGAAAGACTAAGCAAAGATACTGAATACATGGAGAATGCAAGAGAAGAAGAGGAGAAAAGAGGAAAAACCAATGAGAAATCCCAAAATCTCTTCTAGTCCAGCGATAATCTCCCTCTGTGTTCCTTCTCCGCTCTCTGCTTCGTTGCTCCCTGTTCGCTGCTACTCTGCGTTTTTCAATTCGGCTCGTCACCCCCTGCTACGCTCTCTCTAGGGATGGAAATAGGCCAGGCCAGGCTAGGCTTTGGCTAAATAGGCCTGAGCCTGTAATGGTGGTAGAAGGCCTGAGCTCGGGCTCGAGCTCTGAATGCAGCTTTTTTAGGCTCGGCCCGAGCCTTCATAAGGCCTGGTAGAGCTAAAGCCTTTTTATTGGCCTACTTACAAAGTAGGCCTTTTAAAAGGCCTCATATTATAGGCCTTGGAGGCCATAAATAGGCTTTTGTACAGTTTGAGCCTACCAAAACTATATAAATATAAGGTTTTAGTAGAATATAAGAATGAAAAATAATAAATATTATATTATTTATATATTATAAATATAATTATATTTATTTAATGTGTAAATAGGCCGTGCCGAAGGCTTACAGTGTCGCCTTAATAACATAGGCTCGCCTATTTACACATTTAGGCCTTTAAATAGGCCTTGGCCTGACCTTTTTAACAAACAGGCCAGGCCTGACCAGGCCCTAAACAGGCCAGGCTGTAGGCCGCCTGATAGGGGCCTGGCCTATTTCCACCCCTAGCTCTCTCTTTCATTTCTTTTAGTCCAGCGAAATCCCCCAATTAATGCCGCCTCCACTCGCTTTCTTGGATTCATTCGGTCTTTAATTCATTCCATATCCGTGGGCCCCCAAAACGCTGCACACCTTGGTTCTTTTAATTTCCTTTTGCTCAAACATCCCTTTTCTCCAATACGGTGTGTTTCATTTGTAGCTTTTTAGCTCTTCAACATCAATCAATCCATGGGCCCATTTGCTTTTAGGTCTTTAATTGATTAAAACCGTGGGCCAAAAGTCTGCTTCCATTCTGATTCACAAAAGCAACGTAAAATTATATAATAATGATAATAGTATTAATAATAATAATAATAATAATAATAATAATAATAATAATAAACTACATTTATTTAAAACTTCTAATTATCATTATTTATTTCCTAAACTCAAAAACTTTTATTTTAAATGAAATCCCCTAAATAATATACCAATTTGATTTGATCTTATAATAATGTAATCTCATTTAAATCTCTTAAAATTATTTAGATAACTCTCCAAATATCTTTAAAATGTACTTTAAATATACAAAATAAGGAGAGTTATCATTTAGGTGGTTACCAGACCATCGAGGAGATTTTTTTAAAAAAAAACTTATAACTACAAGGTAGGCCGGTGGTTGTCTGATCAATTTTATAAATTGAGAAATAATAAAGACAAGACAACTTGGATTCAACCTACTCATAAATAAATGCGATGAGTAGGGCATGCGGACCTGTCAAGGAATCGAAGGGTATGCTGAAATAAAAATAAGTATATTCCTATATAATCTTACCAAAACAAAGTATATTCCTATACAATTAAGAAAATGTAACTATGTACAGCAGCAATAAATGCATATGTTGAAGTATTGTCTCTCCACGAAACCCAAAAGCCAAACCATAATAAAAATCACAATTCGTTTATTTTGTTTTTTGTTTTTTTATCAGTGAATGACTGTAACCCATATTTTGTTTGCGATTAGGCACATCTATCTGAAAGTCAAAGAATAAAACTAGTAAGTAGTACGTAGTAACACTTCCCTGTTTATAATATAACATCTCACAAATCCAAAAGAATCATCCTTTAAACCAATTCCAGAGTCTTGATGATCATAATAAATCTCCAGTACACACTACCAAAAAAAATGGTGTTTTATAGCGGTTAAAATTACGTATTTATAGTGATTTTAACCATTACAAACGATATTAGAAGCATTTTAGAAAACTACTACAAAATGCACCATTACACGCTATTTTGTAGCCATTTATAAAACCGCTACTCATGTAAATAAATCGCAATTGTTATTGTAGCAGTTTCATATCACCGCTACAGGATGACATTAAAGTGTCATATTTTGTTAACATTTTATAGCAGTTGTTAAACCGCTACAAGATAAAATTGGCCAATTTTGTAGTGGTTAATAAACCCCTACTAACTGCATCTAAGAATTTATAAAGTTGGCAGCAAAAGTTTGTATCGGTTGTTAAACCGCTGCATTCATGTTCAGTTTGTTAACGTATGTCGCGAGATGCCTTATGTGGTGGTCAAGACTTGCCAACAACTACATCAGAGCCTCTATTTTAGGAGGTAGATGACGTGGTGGTGGTGGTGGAGGAGGAGGAGGGGTGGTGGCAGTGAAGGAGCTACTTGGGTTCTTAACATGAAGGAAAGAAAGATGATGAGGCCGACAAAAAAAAGTAGTAAGAATCACAATTAATATGAGTTTAAATAGAGGTCTAACAGATTTTACGAAGGATTATGATTTATGAAGGTTCGATAATGTTATAAAGGGTTATAATTTATGAGGGTTCCAAGGTAAATATGTTTGGCCGGACCATATATAACAGCTACTACTCTAATGTGAAAATCTGACGTTTACTTTTCAAATTATAGGAACTGTGGAAGATTATGATGATCAGGACTGTGGGGTGGTTCAAATTATAGATGAATTCATGGAACTGGGTTTGTCCGGAGTCAGTGTATGTGCTTGTTAATGTCGCTAAGTGTTTTATAAAAGTTGTTACTTTTATGGGATTAATATATTTGTATTTACGGTAGAAAAAAACTCCAGCACTTAAACGACACAGTTTCGTCATTATTTTTTTCCCTTCCCAACCTAGTCACTGCTCCTCTTCTCCGAGTATCTGCTCCCTCTTCATCCCTCAGTATCCCTCAATCTCAGCCGTCCAATATTTGATCCTAGGGTGCAAATTTTTTAATAAAAAAAAAAACCGCGCGCGGTTTTTTGAAAAAAAAAATATGCACCCTTGGATCAAATATTGGACGGCCGAGATTGAGGGATACTGAGGTTCCGCTTCTGAGGAAATCCGAATCCCCTCTTCTCCAGCCTTCTCGTTCTTCGACGTTGTTGTCAGAGAAGGAAAATGGCCAACGGTGAAGGAAGAGGAAGAAGGTGATGCTCAGCATCGGACTTGGTGGTGGATGGCGAAGTCAGAGATTCCGGTGACCAAGGAAGAAGGTGACACCGACGCTCCCCTGTGCATATTCTATATCTGTTCCAGCCACGTTCTCTTGAATCACTCATTTTCTTCCACTCTTTCTATCCCTATAAGATAAAGTTAGCAATTGTTACTTGAGCTATGAAATACGAAGCCTTTTATTCTTTTCATATTTGAAGTAAGTATTAATTTCTTCTGCATGTTTCCATTTATTTGATTTTCCTTTCTCTTTCCCGGTTAGAGCATATGTTTTTCCTTGTCGCATTCCATGAATGTCTCGCTGATGTTGTTATTTGGGTGTCGACGATGGAGTAGGACTACAAATTCTCCATAGAGTTTTTCGTATCTCCATTTTTAGTTCGGGAATGGGAGGTAACAGACAAGCAGTGGCGGACCCACACTGGTGCCAGTATGGGCAAGTACAGACACAAAAATGTTGATA
Organism: Acacia pycnantha; assembly: GCA_025563575.1. Taxonomy (NCBI): domain Eukaryota; kingdom Viridiplantae; phylum Streptophyta; class Magnoliopsida; order Fabales; family Fabaceae; genus Acacia; species Acacia pycnantha. Next base: position 849,088 of record JAMWYP010000088.1, on the reverse strand, counting down.
ATCTATATATATTTTAAAGGAGTTCTATCTCAATTTGTTTAGATAGTCTATTTGGTTATAAGTGCATACTATTAATGGGAGGTCCTGTGTTCGAACCTTGCTCTCCTCCTCTCTTTCTTTTTATTCATTTTCATCGCTCTCTTCTTTGTTTTCACTCCAAATCTCTAGCTCGCTCGCGCTACTCTGTCGTCTGCAAACCCTCGCTCTCTATTCATCGTCGCCCTCAACCCTCCCGGCCAGAAACCCACTGGGAATTCAAGATCTGGTTTCTTGCACCAAGTCGACCCTAATGATTCTCCGAACTGAGCGCTGCAATTTGTCCACACGATTAGGGCACTGGTTTGATTTCCGCTGCACTTCGTCGTGATTTTTTCTGTGACTTTGACCCTCGCTGCCCTCCTTCTGCTTCCTTCTTCCTTGCTCGTCCACAGGTTAGTTTTTCTTTCATGTCATCCCCCATAATATTTATTTATGTTGGATATTGCAGAATTGAACCTCACTATCTCAAGATTTTCATCTCTGGGTTCCTATTTTGAGAAGATCTAAGCGTCCCCCAATCACGATTTCGACTCTCTGTGATTCTTATCACTTGGCTTGCTCGGGTAATTTGATTCCAGCTCTATTCCATATCAATATCAAACTTCAAATGTGGTAAATTTTGGCTGCAATTTCGGTTTCTAGTTTCTAGTTTCTGGGGGTTTTCATTTTGTGGGTTCTGAAATCAGTATTTCTTTTCGGCCTCAGCTATTTGGCACAGGTATTTGGGTACGCTGGGATTTACTACAGCTCTGCTACACTCAGCTCGGCCTTGCTCAACCTTGTCCCTAGTTTTACATTCATTCTTGCCGTAGCTTTTGCGTACGCGTCTTATCCTTCATGCTTGTGAAAATTCTGTTTTTTTTTAATGCTTTTTTTGTATTGTTATTGACTCTCTTTAATTGTTGGTGACCTGCCTTAGTTAGCTGAGATTTGACAGCAAAACCATAGCTATTGATCGTGATTTTCTTCTACTTCTAACTGACCTGTGCTCATTTCGTTTGAGTTAAACAACCAATGTGTTTAAGATTTTTAGAAAAATCGTTTTAGATACCAAATATTTCAATAACAACTCTGATATTTTTGAAAGGTCTAATTAGGTTCTGTGATGTTAAAGATCATAATCGTATTATATGTTCATTAAGAGAGAAACACATTGCCACAGTACAAGATCTAATCAATTCAGGATCGATTCCAGTTTATGATAACCAAAAGGGGAATGCAAACATCATGATGGGGTAAACCATTCACCCCTGCCTCTCTTTCTTGTCCAGCATAGAACTAAACGGGGGCTGACTATAGTTTCCTCGGACGAACACATTAGAGACAACCTTGTACATAGCTTCAGTCAAATGAACACCATCCCAATTGACATATTGAGAAGGGCTTGAACAGACAGTGCTATTAGGCGTCCCACAAGTAGCAAAAAACAGACAATCCTAGTAATCTGCATAGGCTATCATGGCATGAGGGTTTTGGCTCCTGAATTGTTGCAACTTGTCTTGCAGTACAAGGTTGTGGGCGTAGCTTTTCTCATTGACGCTTTTCGCGCATCCAAGGTTGTCCCTGTCATCTTCAGGTTCCAGATATAGTGATAATGGCAGACACCCTGTTAGTGGCAAACCTTGCACAACAAGGTACTTGGCACCCCGTTGTAGCAATGCCTGCAAGAACATAACTTTATGAAACAATTCCTTAATCTAGACTCAAAATTGATTTTTCTTAAAAAACTTTTCTTAAAAAAAAAATTTCAGGGGCGTTGCCCCCGAACCCCCAAATCCCACCACCAATTGTGCACCCACAAATCTAAAATCCTGGGTCCGCCACTACAGACAAGAATGGAACAACAAAGCAAACTCTTCGTCTCGATTTAGTTACGAGGGCTTCTGATCAATACAAAGATGCAGATATTATCATCTTCAACACTGGCCACTGGTGGACTCATGACAAAACTTCCAGAGGGTAATTAAATTCGTTGTAGTTTTCTCTTCACTACGTGTGTTGCTGCTATTTAGTCTCATCTCCTTGTTAGTTTTCTGTCTCTTCCCAATTCATAAGTTGGAATTCGTATGTGATCAATGGTTATACATTTTACACGAAGTCCCTAGATGATAGGAGCACAGTCCAGAACAGTGGTGTTATGTTAGAGGCTGAATCTATGCACTTCTCCAGTTCGAAAGACAAGAGGCCTAAATTGGCGGTCATGCCATATTATGGGTTATTGAAGAGATTTGGGAGGTGGACTATGTCAAAGTTAGATTTCCCATCTTCAAATGCAAGTGGGTTAATGTCAATAATGGTGTTCGGATCGATCGACTAGGATTCACTTTAGTCGATGTCAATAGTAGAAGTTTTGGAGATGAACCTTTATTATGGCGCATCATGCAAAACAAGTGTTCTATATCACCGATCAAGAAAATAAAATGTGGTCTCGTAGCTCTCCAAGGAAAGAGGGTCATTGATATTGATGAGGAAAGTCATTCAAATTACGGTGATCTTCCTGAGAGTACTCCTTTTACAAGGGGTCTACCGACATGAACGAAGAAGATGAAGCGGATAATGAACCCGATAAGAAATGATCATCAAGAAGGGATATGGGAGGATATCACTTTATAAAAGTGTCAATTCATAAGGTAATTAATATTCATATGCAGATTCTTAGAAAACTTTAAGGTTTTAACAATTATTATATGCCGTCTATGTTCTTAATTAAACAATGTCATCATTGAATATGAATTTGTTCTTGTTTTGTTTTTGTGGCAGGATCCGTTTCAAAGGGGCATGTTATAAAAGAGGATGCATGTTACGTTGTTGGGTGGGAATCAAATGAAGGCATGGTGAATAATATATTGGACTACATTTGTATGTTGAATTACGTGTTTGCATGTATTGTAACTCATTGCCTTTGTAATTAGTTATATGTTAGCTTATTTTATAAATTACTTTAGTTGTTTTAGACTTAATTAAGAGGCCATATAACTCATGGTGGATAATATTTGTATTCTTTTTCCCAATTCAATTTATTCATGTTCATAGCTTGTAGCTTAAAGTATATCGACTTTTATGTGCCGTTTTGTATGGTGGATTTGTGTATATATATTGATCGTGAAGAACAAAACAGGGAAAAATACGAAAATTTAGATTGCAAATAAAAATACGGTCTTAAATGTTCAAATATTAAGACCGGATGTATATATAACACCGCTCTTAAAGGTGTTAAGCCTGCCTTAAAAGTTGGTCTTTTAAGACCGGTCCATTGAAACAATCCGGTCTTGAAAGTCACTTTTTAAGACCGGGTAATTATTCCTCCTGGCCTTAGAGTCCGCTATCTTTAGGACCGGATTGATATTTGTCCTGGCCTTAATATTTGGATCTTTTAAGAGCTGCCGACTTTCTGTCCTGGTCTTAAAGTTTGAGTTTTAGGACCGAACCAAAAATATTTCGTATTTATTTAGTACGACTTTTAAGACCGAAGGTTTAAAATGTTCGGTCTTAAAGAAAATCTTTAAGACCGTGTAAAAGTCCTGGTTTAAAGGTCGACTTTTAATACCGCCTGGAACAAGACTGCTCGCGGGTCCGGTCCTAATGTACCTTTTTTGTCCGGTCTTAAAAGCCTTTTTTCCACTAGTGCAAAACTCGCTGAAGTAAAACAAATTTCTTGTGAAAATTCCAAGAAAGATTATTACCAAGAAGGTAGTCACGTGTATGAGGAACTAAATGTGCTGGAGGCATTTCGAAGAGCTATAATAACTTGGAGCATATGGGTTGATGCCAACATAAATCCATCCAAGTCATTGGTCTTCTTCAGAGGCTACTCTACTTCTTATTTCAGGTAAGCTCGTATTGGATCACTGATCGATTTGGTATAAATTCATGACCATTGAGAATGTATTTCTTCAGCACTGATTTGTCCAAACCTGTGAATTCTGGTGTTTGCGTAGTAGTGGACAATGGAATTCAGGAGGGCAATGTGACCATGAAACAGAGCCGATTAAGAACCAAACGTACTTGAGAGAATATCCACCTAAAATGATGATATTGGAGAAGGTTTTGAAGAATATGAAAACCCATGTGACGTACATGAATATTATGAGAACGACAGATTTCAGGAAGGATGGGCATCCCTCAATGTAAAGGAAGCAAAACCTAACGCCGGAAGAAAGGAGATCGCCACACATGTTCCAAGACTGCAACCATTGGTGCCTTCCAAGTTCCAGGTGTTCCAGATGTGTGGAATGAGATTCTTTATGCTAAGCTTCTTTTGAGGCATATATATATACGCATATTTGCTCTTCTCATCAAATATGCATAGGGGAGTGTCGGTGTCACCTTCTTCCTTGGTCATTGGAATCTCTGTCTTCGACATCCACCACCAAGTCCGATGCTGAGCATCACCAGTACATCCATATCCATCGTCCTTGTCGCTCATCACCGCTGAACCACCACTGCCATCCATTGCCAACAATCATCACCACCAGCCTCTTCCTCTTCATTCATCGTCGGCCATTTTCCTTCTCTCACAACAACGTCAAAGAACGAGAAGGCTGGAGAAGAGGAGTCGTGACTAGGTTGGGCTGGAAAAAAATATAAGGACGAAACTATGTTGTTTAAGGGGTGCTGCAGAGTTCTTTTCTGCAGTAAATGCAGATATATTAATCCCTACTTTTATCCCAACTGTACTTTGTAGACTAAATTTAAAATAAAAATTACTATAATGTAATTTATATTTGGATATGCTTATATATATATATATAGTGGCGGAGTTAGGATTTAGAGTTTATGGGTGCACAATTAGTATAGGGGTTTGGGGTAGCGCCCCGAAAATTTTTTTTTTTAATGAAAGTTTTAAATGCATTAAGATTGTGTCGACATTTTCTGGAAGGAAAAAAATTTGACAAGATTAGCGAACATGTTTAAATAAACTTCCCTCCCCATGCCTTAGCTATACACAAAACTCTCAAGCCTCATTCTTCTTTCACACAATTCATCAAACACCTTATAGGCATTCAAAAATAACCCAATAAGCATGCCTCTTAATTATCAAGCTACACGTCATAAACTACCAAGCATCTTTGCCAAAAGGAAAAACATGTTTTCTTAAGTATTATCCAAACCACCTAATGCATAAAAACAAACTCACAGGACTTGATCATCCTTACATTCATTAATAAAATGATTTTATCTTTCTGATTTTCCTCATGACAGCCCAAAAAAATGGTAATAAAATACCTCACAATTGAAGCTATTTCCCCCTCAACGTTTCAGCTAATGGAAAAAGGGATAACCAAGGCATTCGAACCCGGGACCTTTACACAGATGGCGAAAGCTTTAACCAATTAATCCAACCAGATTTATTGTAATAAAATTCCTTCACAAAATATATATTTTTTAAATTTTTTATGGGTTCACTTGCCCCCATAGAAAATAGTGTGCCTCTGCCAATGTGTATGTGTGTGTGTGTGTGTGTGTATATATATAAGGTTAGTTTGACAGAGATTTATTTAAATTATATATTAAAAAATTAGTTTCAGAGTTCCTAAACTAAAAAAACACTAAGGGCGCGTTTGGTACGCTGATTTTGGGTAAGGGAAAGGGAAAATGACTATCTTCCCACGGCAAAATCTGTTTGGCACGCCACTCTCCTGTCAAATTGATCTCCCGCCAGGTTTGATCTTGCCACAAGGGTGGGAAAATTAAATCCCTAAAAAATGGCGGGAAAGTGATTTGGTTCCCGGGAGAATGCTTTTGACGGACAAAAAGCCCCCGTTAAACAAAGGAGCTGTTTCAAGGCTGGAGTTGAACGAGACAAACCCGAGAGGAACGAAAAAAAAAAAAACCTAGAGCTCCATAGATTCATATTTGATCATTCCTTCTCCATTTCCGTCGCCGGCGACTCTCACCTTCTTCATCATTGTCACCGGCAACATTCATTTCTTCCCTCACCCTCCACCACAGTTGCGAAAGACCCGACGTCAGAAGCAGCAGAACAGAGAGCTTCGACTCTCTTCCATAATCTTCATCGTCTTCTTCCTTTCTACCAAGCATCGTCACGGAGAGGAAAGGCTAGACCACCATCGTTGGCCTCCTCTGTTTCTGAATTCTTCTCAACCCTCTGTTCTTTCCATTTAAATTATTCCTTCATCCATTCCTCTACATGCGTCCTGTGTTCTTGTGGTCTGGTTTCTGTCTGTAGGGTTGTGAAATTGCTGATGTAAAAACCTCAAGATACTATCAGATTTTGCGTTCGAACGCGCAGGCGATTGGGTGCCTATCACGTTCGAATGTAACTGTTACGTTCGAATGTCCAAACAATCTGAGGGGGGCATCTTAGGAATTTCACCTCACCTTCCCACTTAACCAACACCCAATTCTTCATACCAAACAAATCATTCTCCCTCAACTTAAGTTCATTTCCCACGTCTACCAAACAGTTTAACTTTTAAAGTTCCCTCCCAATCTTCCCTTCCATTCCTTTCCCTCCTTTAAGTTCCTTTCCCTCCTTAAATCTTCCATGTACCAAACGGCCCTAAGGCTAAGAAGGAAGAAGCTCCGAAAACCAATTATATGGCTTTAACTTTCTCTTATAGTCAAAAAGTTATTTTGCCTCAACGTTACACTAATCATATTGTTACAATTTGCATTTTCAGTTTCTAATTAACATAGCTTTTGAGGCTCTGAAACAACCATGTACTCTTTTTTTTTCTAATCACAGGCAAAGGATGGATTGCAATCATTGCATTGGCTAATAAAATAAATGAATGAATCACGGTTATATGTGCCAATAATTTAGGGGGTACTTGGAAAATCTCATAATCAATTAAAAAAAGAGAGCTGTTTTATATGTTTAAAAAGATAAAACTGATTACATGGATCTATCACCATCGCCATTAATGGAGGAAGTATTGTAAAATATTTGTGTGTCATGTATAAATAAGTGTTATTTTGATTTAATAAGAAAAGGGCAAAAACGTAATATTGGTATGAGAGTTATTATAATTAATAAAGAGACGACGGTTGATAGGTACAATTCTCAGAAAGTAAAAGGTACATACGTTCATAAAAGAGAAATATAAAGAGCGTAAGAGGCTTTCAGAGTTTAACCGTGAAAGTTGTATCTCATCTCTATCTATCATAAGAAGATACAAGTAAAGAGAAGGTAAGACTCTGAGAAAGTTTTCCATCGCTAAATATCTTTCGCAATTATGGATAAAGGGTTAATATATTTAAGTCTATTGAATGTGAAAGCATGATATCCTAAGATCCTTTAGAGTTGTGTTCTTGTATGATAATATTTGAGATAGAGAACATTGATTATATCTTACATGTGTATCAGAGCCTGTGTTTAGGAATTCATGTTTTTCATATATGATTAGGAATGGATTATTGATTTTGAAAAGTTAGGGTTTCTAAAATTAAGATTAAGATTTATGCATTAAAGGAGAGAAGGGAATTGCAATTGCGATTTTTGCGACTAGGTCAAATTTGATCGGTCCATTTGTAAAGAACTCGGTCAAATTTGATCTGTCATAGGAAAAATTTTGGGATAAAGAGGAACGACATCCTTGTTTGGCCTTTGATTTGCCTGGAGGTTAAACTGTTTAACCTTTCTCCGGTGATTATAAAGGAATCTGTTCCAAACAAAACGAATCATAGGGTTTGTTTGATGCATCGAACTGCAAATTAAAATCAATTGAAAGAGGAAAGAGAACTGTTATCGTGTTTCCGATAGCAACGTTAACTGTTGCGAACCCATAAAATCAAATCATACCATCCCGCTTGGTTGGGTTTTGTTCCGGTTGACGGGACTTTGGCCTTAAGGATTGGGTTTGTGGAGTTTTTTTGATTGATTTGAAACTATTCGCTGGGAATAAATTTGAAAGGCATGCCTCATTTAAGTATTGGACTCGCGAGTAGGTAGAAAAGAAATCAAAGCCTAATACTAATATTATATTTTGGTGGGACCGGGAAGAAAAATGATGAGTAAGTCAAGTTTTTGTTTCAAAGGAATTGACTTTTGGTGTTGGTGATGGATACGTATATATGTGATGGATGTTGCGAATCTACAATCAGGGGCGGATTTAGGAGCCCCTAAAATTACAGAAATGGATCCAAAATTCTCAGAAATTATATTTAACCTCCTATAAATTTTAATATTTTCACTTTAGTCTCTATTAAAAAGTTTCATAGAGGGACTAAAATGAAAATATTGAAATATTTATTAGGCTAAAGTTAGAGAATTTTGGGTCCTTTTCTGTAATTTTCGCTCCCAAATTTCAAATGCTAACTCTATTGGGTTTTGTTCTGTAATTTTCGCTCCCCCTAATTTTCTTTCCTGGTTCCGCCCCTGTCTACAATGCAACATATATTCAATGGCACCTAAACTTTTCTTTCTTTTCAAGAGGCCGGTTACTTGCTATTCGGAATTATGGATAAAGACGATCAATTTTGAAATTTGACGTATATTAGCATTTCTTAATGGATGATTTTGTGCCTATGATTTTATGCTTATTTGATGTTGTGAATCGCAATTGTTTGAATGTTAAACATTTAATTTTTGGAATTTAGTATGGTGAATTTGTTAGTCATCAAAGTGGCCAAATCCTTATGAATTATTTTAATTCCAATTATTAATGTGATATTTCAAATTACCCATAACCTTGATGTTATGAAATTATGTTTATGTTGTGGGTAAATTGTAGCTTATTATTATAGGGTAGTTATGGATCAACTCAAAGGTTGATTATTTGTCTTTATAATAATTAAACATAAATGTTGGTATTCTCCATATACTTGTAGTTTTATTTAGACATCTAAAGATGATAAATATTTCTAATTGGGATATGCATCACTTCTAAATTATGTGAAATCTTTATAGCATCATTATAGTTGAAATTTGTATATTAGTGGGTCCCCAAATGTGAACATTGATATGCATTAAATGAATTATGTTTGAATTTGTTAAGCATGTTAGTGTGACTCAAAGCATTAATGTTATCAATTTTTATTTTATTTTATTCCTCGTAGTACCTGTTGTCACACATTCTCTATTCTCAACTATTGCAATTTTTAATGGACTGAACTTCTCTGAATGGAAGGGGCAAATCTAATTTTACCTTAGGGTAATGGATTTGGATTTAGCTCTTAGAGAAGAAAAACTCAATGCTATTACTGATGAAAGCACTGAGGGTGAAAGAGACCATTTTAAGAATTGGGAAAGATCCAATAGATTGAGTTTGATGTACATGTGAATGAGCATTGCAAGCAACATTAAGTCAACTCTTCCACAAACTGAAAATGCTAAAGAAATGATAAAACTTGTGGAAGAGTGCTCCCAAACTACTGGCTAGTCTCTTGCTGGGGCACTTACGGGTAAACTGACCATCATGAAATTTGATGGTTCACGTACTATGCATGAGCATGTTGTTGAAATGACAAATATTGCAGCAAGACTAAAGTCATTGGGAATGGAACACTACAAAAAAAATGACATTTTGTAGCGGTTAAAATCACCTATCTGTAGCGGTTTTTGGCGCGACTAATGACATTTGTCGCGGTTCCAAAAACCGCTACAAAATCGCCCTTGGCAAGCTAATTTGTCGCGGTTAAGAAAAACCGATACTACATGCATATGAACCGCTACTATATCTGTTGCGGTTAATAATAACCACTACTAAATGAGTTTGGCTGACGTCTCTTCTGAGAGCTTAGTCACGGTTACTAACCGCTACAATATTTTACTTGTAGCGGTTACCTAACCGCTACAAATTAATGTTTTGAAATTTTTCCGCCATTAAATTTATTATTTTGAATATTTGTCGCGGTTCTTAACTGCTACAAATTTTCCCGCCATATTTTCGCAAGGAAAAAAAATTGGCGCCATGTGTATATCTGTAGCGGTTTGGAACCGTTACAAATGTTCCCGCAATTTTTTTCAAAAATTTGTAGCGGTTTGAAACCGCTACTCTGACCGCTACAAAATAATCCCGCCATTTCCTCCGCAAAAATATTTGAAAAGTAGTAGCGGTTCAAGCAACCGCTACAAATTTCATGACTTTAAAAAAAAACTATTATTTATCAACGTAATTAAGTAATTATTAATAGTTTATCTTTTTAATAAAAATAAAAAAGTATTAAAATATGAAATTTAAATATATAAGGTGCTTGTTGTATAGATGCAAAAACAATAAAAATATGGAAGATATAATAAGAGCTAATAATGAGGTTATTAAAATAATACTGAATGTTTAAAAAATATGTGTACAAGTTATTGAATAATGTATTTGGAACAAGGAAAGTTGATTAAAATATCTCGTTCAACTGCAAAATAACAAACATTAATTAGTATAATATGAGAAACATTAGAATTGAGAAACATTAAAATTGATCCGGTTACACGGCACTTACCCCTTCAGACAGTTAAACCCTATTTTCCAAAACGTAAAAATATTTGAGAAAATGAATAGAAAACGTGGGTAGAAAAGAAATTGATGTATATTAATGAGGTTGGGTGGGGTATTTATGGTGGTTTCTGCGCAGCATTTTGTAGCGGTTGGGGTCACACTTTTTGTAGCGGTTATTATTATTAGTATCGGTTTGTTTGCATGTTTGTAGCGGTTCTTGTAACGCTTTCTTTTTGTCGCGGTTTTTAAGGATTTGTAGCGGTTAATTAACCGCTACAAATTATGTTCTTGTTTTTTTTAAAAAAAAAAAGATTGCATATTACAGCATAGGCATTAAGTTTTCCTCTCAATCTTCTTCGACATCCCTACAAAGAAAGTTTGCATAAAATGTTACGCGTGAGGTGAATATGTTTGAACACAATTAAAACTTTAGTTAAATATTTCAATTTCATAAAGCCACAATTAAAAAACGTACCGAACTATAGGTAAATTGTCATCGTCGTTTGGGATGAAGTCTTCGAAGCTGGCGGGCTGCAACGGCTCACAATCGTAGGCGACGTTATCACCATCGCCCATATCGTAAAGGTCCCGAGGCTTTAAGTGAACCACCATATTCCAATCCTTGTGCCTCTCATCAACGACATAATAAACCTGATGGGCCTCTGAGGCAAGAATATACGGCTTGTCATCTTCAGACTGACCACTGTGAATAGGCCGGGAGAAATTCACTGATGTGATGCCTAAGTCGTCTGTCGTGAGTCCCCTCCGACTCTTCCACCCTTCCCCCACCTTCATCATCACGTACCTTTTGTGTTGTTCGCGAAGTTTAAACTTTTTCTGTATCATAAATTCATTATTAAGAATTAATAAATTAAGAAATAAATAAGGAAAGAAATAAACTAAAACTTATAACTATTAACATGTAAAATTTAATTAAACAATATTGACTACCTGCAGAACTCCGGCAAACGCCTTGTCCTTTGTATCCTTTGTCACATGCTTCCAATCCTTGAAAAAAATCGGGAACCATGCCCAATTGCCGCCAAATTCAGACAAAAATCGGTTCATCAGGTGACCACCGGTGCCGATCGCCTGGTCTGTGAGCTCGTTCCACGGGACTACGACCCGATACTCGGCCATCTCCCAGTCGTACTGAGTGAGAGTGGAAACATCCAGCGTCCTACTGCTGATGTTCCCATGTTTATCTGCAATATTACAAAAAATTGAATTAAACCTACCGAATTTAAATTAATTTCTCCCAAAAAAACTAATTAGATATACCTTCGACATCCACTGTAAATCCGGTGGAACGCGAAGACGCCTGTCGGGGGTTCCCGTGGTCCCGCTGGGTTTCCTGGTCGATGAACTGCTCCACGTCCGCTAGGGGAATGTTGATATGGATCTCCGCATTCTCGTCGTCTAAGTCGTTCAACGACAAACTTGCTTCTTGATCTCCCCCTACGGTCCCCACGTTTGGAATTTCTTCATCGGCGAAGAGATCGGCAAACTCGTCCAGCCCCTGAGATGGCGGAGGTATATGTCGGGCCCCATGCCCTCTCGTCTGGCCCCCTCTACTACTACTCCCCCTTAAACCCCTCTTCTCTGGGACATCTGCTTTTCCCTTTCCCCTATCTCCTCCAGAAACCATGATGTTGAAAGGTAGAAGTTTAAAAGTAAAAGTTTAAAGATGGGTTGAAAGGTAAAAACGGTGAAAACTCAAACCGTTGACGTCACTCTTCCTGGTGACCGCGACAAAATTGTGTCGTTTCGTTTATTTGTAGCGGTTGTGGTGACGAAACCGCTACACAATAAGCGCAACAAAGTTGGCGCGAACCTTGGCGCCAACTTTGTAGCGGTTAGACTCAAATAACCGCTACAAATTGACCGCCACAAACATTCCCGCCATTGCGCGCCAAGGTGGCGCCAAATTTGTTGCGGTTTTTTTTTGTTCAACCGCTACAAATATAGCCGAAGTCATCTCGTCAAGGCTTCCGTTACTATTTAGTGGCGGTTGAGGGACAAAACCGCTACAAAATTGAATTTAGTAACGGTTATTATTGACCGCGACAAATAAACCACGACAAAAGATGGTTTTTTTTTTGTAGTGGAAGTAGATGAAAATTTCCTGGTGCAGTTCATATTGAACTCATTACCGTCTGAGTATGGTCCTTTCCAAATGAACTATAATACCATGAAAGACAAATGGAATGTGCATGAATTTCATAGTATGCTAGTTCAGGAGGAAACTAGAATTAAGAACCAGGGAACTCATTCCATTAATTATGTGAAACATCAAGGAGCTGAAAAGAAACGTGGTAAGAAGCATAAGAAGAAAGGAAAGGGACCATTAAAGATCAATGAGGAATCCTCTTCTCAAATCCACAAGAAGGAACATGACAGAAAAGGATGTCATTTCTGTGGTAAGGTTGGACACTTCAAGAAAGACTGTCCGAAACGTAAGGCTTGGTTCGAAAAGAAAGGTAAGCCTAGTGCTTATGTATGTATGTCTTGAATCAAACCTAGCTGAAGTTCCTTTTAATACTTGGTGGGTTGATTCTGGTGGTACAACTCATGTTTCTAATACGATGCAGGGATTTCTTACAACCCAGACCACAAAGCCAAATGAAAAGTTTGTCCTTATGGGCAATAGAGTTAAAGTTTCGGTGGAAGCTGTTGGGACGTACCGTTTGATTCTTGACAATGGATATCATTTGGACTTATGTGAAACTCTTTATGTACCTACTACGTCTAGGAATTTAGTTTCAATTTCCAAACTTGATAAAGCTGGATATTTTTCTAATTTTGGTAGTGGTAGTTTTAGTTTGTACAAGCACAATCATTTGATTGGTAATGGTACTTTATGTGATGGATTATATAAATTATGTCTTGACAATCTATATGCTGAAACGCTTATGACTTTGAATAACAATGTTGGCACTAAACGTGCTTTAATAAATGAACGCTCTGCTTACTTGTGGCATAAACGTTTAGGACACATTTCTAAAGAAAGAATGAAATCCTTCCGAATTTAGATTTTATTGATCTGAATGTTTGTGTGAATTCAAAGTCTTTGTTATGGCTAGTGAATATAGCCTGTGGAAAGTGTTCGAGGTTGGAAACTACTCACCAACTGTTCTCGAAAATGGACTCAGAGTTCCAAAGCCTGAAGAAAATTATGATGAGAATGACAGGAGAAACGTCACACTCAACAGTAAAGCTATCCTCATGTTGCAAAGTGCTTTAAGTCAACAAGAGTATTTTCGTATTTGCACATTGCCATCTGCTAAAGCTATGTGGGATGCACTGGAGATAGCTCATGAAGGAACAACCGGATTCAAGGAGAATAGAGTCAATACTCTCATTGTAAGAACCGGCTGAACCCAAGAGAGGGGTGAATTGGGTTAAGTATAAAAACTTAGGAACTTTAAAAAAAAAATTGCAACTCAGTAAAACCAATTTGTATGACAATAAAGAGTTATAAAGCTATAGACAGTCATTCAAACATATATGCTGGAAATATAGGAGATTAAGGAAGAGAATATGCAAACTGAGCTTTATACTGGTTCGGCCCAATCTTGACCTACGTCCAGTCCCCAAGCTCCACTTGAGATTTTCAATCCACTATCCTCTTGTTTAATCCAGACACAAAAGAAGCCTTTACAAACCCACAAGTTCAGCCAGGCACTTGTGAAGCCAAATCTCTTACCGAGATACTCCCCCTTACACACCGTAAGGTTACAATCTGTTTCCCACTCAATATCACCCAATCTTGAATAACTCTTAGATAAAATGATTACAATGAATCTTCTCTCTCAGAAGTGAATAAATCAATACTGAAGTACAAATCATTTCACTCTCTAAGATGAGCTATGTAAGCATTAAGAACAGAGTGTGTATGAGATGAATGTTGAATTCAGAATTTGGACATTTTGACAGTGCAAGCTCTTGCTGATGAATCCCTAATTTTACATATTTTATCCCACCTTATTTATTTATTTTGGGGACTATTTTAGGCTAATTTGGATATATTAGATATTATTATTTAGATTGTTAGCCAATTTTAGGAAATAATATAAATATGAATTAATTATGAGATTATTGGACCTAAATTATTAATATTCTGATTAAATAATATTTCTAATATATGATAGATCATGATTTTATCATATTTAGATCCTATGGTGCAGAACTTTTCAGGGAAGCTAAAAGGAAATTCAATGGTGGAATTTTAATGGGCTTCTTATATTTTATTGGTGTCAAGTTGGTACCTAAAAGCTCTCTTTTCCTCCCATAAATTAACCTAACCTAGCTGCAAAGAAAAAAAGGTTCAGAATTCAGAGCTGGCCGCCAAAACTCACTCACGCTGAAGAGAAAGACGCGCATCACGCAACACAGGATTGAAAGGATTCATTCATCCATTAATTCACAACCACGGGCCCACCTACTTCAATTCCATCAATTAACTCAATTAATACCTTCCTCCAGTGGATGCGTGGGGAGCTAAGGAATTGATTTAATCCATTCTTCTCAACATTCATGGCTGTGAGGGATTATCAAAGCTTGAAGGAGTTTGAAGAGGAGGTTTTCATGGCAGCTTAAGCTTATTTAGGAGGCAACTTGGGAGGAGTATGGAGGGAGCTAGAGCCTAAGAACTTACATTTAAAGATCATAAGGGAGTGTTGTTCTTTTTATCTTTTTAATTCGAGACTTGAGATAATTTAGTTTTAAATGATTTCAAGTTATGTTAATTGAGAACAATCTAGTTTTAGATTGTAAACTTATTTTTATTGGATTAGATTGATAATTTGAAGTTTTTATGCTTATTGTTGGATTCTTGTTTGCAACCTTTGGATTGTCAATTTAATTAATAATTGAGTTTTCGTTATTAATTTAATTGTCAATTAGGTTTGTCGATTTAATTGTTTAATTAAATTGATAAATTTTCTAGTTGTTTAATTGGATAATTGTAAACAAAATCCAAAAATTATTTAGAAATTAACTGTGATTAGTTTTTAATTAGTTTAATTAGCCACAACTTATTTCACTATGAGTTTTCTAGTGGGATAAGTGTTATTGAACTTGAGGGTTTCCCACGTTTCAATTAGGTAATTAAATTCATTAATTCCAATCTCATTAATCTCCCTTTGGTCTAATTAATTAATTTGGGCTAAGAAAGTTACTCCATGTGAATCGTAAGTTGTCCCCTTCATCAATCATAACTGAACTAGATTTTTAATTTATTATTTGATTTGCTTTTAAGCAACCTTTTTCTTAGGATTTTAATTATTCTCTCATAACAAAATCCCCCAAAAATTGCATTCAAATTCATATAGATTAGTTTCACTTTCATTTAGGTTTAGATTAAATTTTCATCTTGCATTTAGTTAGTTTATTCCATTCCATTGCATCTTTTTTATCACCTGAATTCAACCTGAAGAAAAACCCACAGATTGCTTCTTGGGAGAATGACCTAGGTTGACCCTATATTGCATAATTAATTAGGACCTAGTTTAATTGATTGCTTTAGCGACAAAAGTAGCAACATCACTTGCCATTGTTTTTCTTCATCTTGAATGTGTCTCTACTTATAGATGAAGATCATTAGAACGTTGAGAATATGACCGTTGTGAATAGTAACCGTTGGAGATCAGTTGGAACTAGCTTTTAGAACTTTTGCACAACTTTTGATGTTCTGACACAAATATGAGATTTTGAGATTTGCCTCCAATCCTTCGTTTTAATCATCTGAAACTCACTAACAAATTGATTAAACATAGTTAAGAATAGTAATGAGTGATGATATGAATTATCTAGATCATATATGAAGATTTCGCAAATTCGAGAAAACTGATTTTCAAACAGAGCGCTGAAAACTGGAGTTTCCAAATGAAAACTGGAGTTTGTAACTGTTCACTCAAGTGCAAACTCGAGTTTTGAAACACAAACTCGAGTTTTGAAATTTTGTGATGAAAAACAAGTTTAAGTTCAAATGCTCAAAACTGGAGTTTTAAAAACAAAATTGGAGTTTTCTCAAGTTCAAAATGTTGATAGCTCTCTGTCTTGTCAAAACTGGAATTTTGAAAACAAAACTGGAGTTTTCATAAGTTCAAAAAGATATGAAGCTCTCTGTTTGATGGAAACTCGATTTTCCAACTTAATGACTCGAGTTTCGGTTTTCCCAAAATCATATCTTGCTCTCTGTCCCCGATAAACTCAAGTTTGGTTTCCAAAACTCGAGTTTGCTTCATTTGACAGCAAACTTTGCAACATCTTGAACAGACTGTCAACTTTCGAGGGTCATATCTCCATGGTCTAAACTCCTTTTTGGTTGTTTCAAGTCTTGATGGAAATCCCTTTGAGTATACTTTCAAATACCACCAATTTCAGCTCAATTGGATTTGTAGTTTGTGAGATACACTCAAACCATTGAAGCTTGGTCTGCTGTGTGGCGTGAATTTCACTTTCAACTTCTACAATTCATAGCTCCTTCATATTAACTCTTTTTTGCTTGAATTTTATATCAAAATGATGCATTTGGAGTCTACTTTCATATGCCACTAGTTTCATCTCAATCCGATCTCTGGTTTAGGAAATATCATCGAATTACCAGACATCGTCCAAGTGAAACGTGAAACAGAGTTGAACAAAGTTGCTAAAGACTGCTGTAAACTCGAGTTTTCCTTGTCCAGAGACACCAGAGATGCTGAAGACATTACAAACTCGAGTCAGTTAGTGATTAACTCGAGTTTTGAGTTCCAAACTCGAGTTTTGTGTCCTAAACTCGAGTTTTCTCATACCAGAGGAGCAAACCATTGTAGCGAAGTAGGAAACTCGATTTTTCTCATCTTAGAACTGATTTTTTGCTGGTTTTAACTTCGAATTGAGCCATTCCAACTTCCATATGATCTTGGCGACTTCTAGCATCAATATAAGAACTTGAATAATGATATTCCACTACATTGTACAAGTTCTTCTTTCTTCAATTTCTTCTCTCCTTCTAGATTATCCCCCAAAATCATTTGATAACTTCTTGCTTCCTTAACATTATGATATTCCCATTATATTGTGCAAGAACTTCTTTCTTCAATCTATTTTCTTGATCATTCTCCACAATTCAATTCTTCTTCTCTTCTCTTCTCTTCTCTTCTTCTTCTCTTGATCATTTTCCACAATTCAATTCTTTCTTTCTTCTCTTCTTTTCTCTTCATCATTCTCCATAATTTAATTCTTTCTTTCTTCTCTCCTCTTCTTCTTCTCTTGATCATTTTCATAAGTTAATTCTTTAATATCTCATCTTCTTCTTGAACTTGACATTCTCTCCAATTTCTTCTTTCTAAAATCTCTTATCTCCTTCTTGAGCTATTATTCAACTTGGATTAATCTACATTAAATATAGTAGTTAGTCAATGTAGGAGATAAATATATCATGCAAGCTTTTTGCTCTTAAGAATGGCATCTATATAAGACATCATCAAAACTAATCATATCCAACACTCATGACCGAGTATGATCTTCTTCGCATGAAGTCTGGGGAATCCATTATCAAATTCCAACTAAGGTTCACTCATCTGATCAACCAGCTTGCCACTTTGGGCAAAACTTATGAACAACCTGTTCAAGTAAGGAAGATTCTCAATATCCTCAGTAAAGAATGGGAAGCTAAAGTTATAGCCATTGAAGAAGCTCGTGGGGAATCAATGAGCTCTGTAGCAGCTTTATTCGGCAGTCTATCTGAATATGAAGGGAAGATCAAGTTTAGGAAAGGACTTGATGAAATCAGTGGCAAGAGCAAGGGAATTGCTCTTAAAACTGTCAAGGAGGCTAAAGAGTCAGATGATGATGATGATGAAGACGAAGATGAAGAGCTAGGCATGATGGTCCGGAGATTCAAGAAATTCTACAAGAAGGACAAAGGATACAAGAAGTTTCACAAGGGTAACTCCAGCACTGAGGCGAAGAAGCCAATCATCTGCTACGAGTGTGAAAAGCCTGGCCACATCAAGTCAGAATGTCCCCAGCTGAAGAACAATGACAAAGAAAAGAAGAAGTTCAATAAATACAAGAAGAAAGCCTATGTCTCAGCTATATGGGGAGATAGCTCATCTGATGAAGATGAAGCTGATGAGGAAGAAAAAGCCAATATCTGTTTAGTTGCTGAAGAAGAAGAGCAACATAACAACAATGATGAGGTATATGATTCAAAATCATCTTATGATGAATTATTTGCTGAGTACATTGTTGTAAAATCTGAATTTGAAAAGCTTGCTGAAAAATATATATCTTTGAAAAAGAAGAATGTGACTCTTGAACTACAAGTTAAAAATCTTTCTTGTGAAAATGTTGTCTGTGAGGTTTGTCCTGATTTAGAGAAAAAGAATTTACATCTCACAAAGGCACTTGAGAAATTCACTAAAGGTAGTAACATGCTCAATGTCATTTTGAAACAACAAAGATTTACAAATGACAGATCAGAATTGGTTACAAACCTGATTTTAATGAAAAGAAAGGTAAAAAGAAATTTGGAGAAAAATCTTATATGAACTATTTTAGAAAATTTGTTCATTCTTCAAACCCTTTTGCTCATTGCAATTATTGCAATCGTAAAGGTCATACTACTTCTTCCTATTTTCATAAAAATGAAAGAAAGAGTAAACTGATAGGAAATTATCAATGGGTGCCTAAGGGATCCTTCAAGGTTCCTAAGACACAAACTAACCCCAAAGGACCCAAGAAAAGATGGGTACCTATGACCTAATTGGTTGTATTTTGCAGGTTTGTCTAAGAGCATCAAAATCCAACAAGTGGTACATTGATAATGGATGCTCTAGACATATGACGAGAGACTAATCCAAATTTGCCTCAATCAAGCCCAAGGATGATGGCAAAGTGACATTTGGTGGAAATCAATCTGGAAAGATTGCTGGTATTGGTGAGATTGGAAACAATGAAGGACCACAGATCAAATATGTCTACCTCGTGGAAGGACTTTGTCACAATCTTCTCAGTGTAATCCAAAGCACTAATAAAGGTAACTTAGTTATCTTTGATTCTAAGGAGTGCTTGATTGTAAGTAAATCTTTGGAAAATATAAAAACAAAAGCTTTATTCAGGGCCCCTAGAGAATGTAACTATTATACACTTAATCTTTCTAGAAATGGTTCTGGTTTCGAAAAATGTTTTGTTAGTAATTTGGATGAAATTCTAAAAACCATAAATTCTAAAAAATTAAATAAGGCTCAAGTGCTCTTGTTCTCCTAGTTCATCTCAACAGCTCTCAAGGGAGGGAGTGAAGCTACTCCCACATTCAGAGGCGTCGCCAAATAAGAGTTTAAAGTGCTTTTCCTTAACTCAGACTTGAAGAAGAAAGTGATGGCGAGATTGCTCTCATCTTCATTTTTAATCCATGCGTAGCTTGTTTGGAAGCCACACTTCAATTTTTATCAATGTCAGCAGCCACATAAGATGATTGGATGATGACTTTAACAGTTTAACCATGACATGAATTTATTAAATAAGAAAATATTAGAGATTGAGTTTTAACGAGCTAAGAGTTCAGGCACTGGATTATTCTAGGTTAAAAGATTAAGGATTGAATCATACCAAGATATTGAGTTATAACCAAGTTAAAATTTAGATAACGAGATTAATTTTCCTATTTCTTTTTCATATGTACGCACATTTAACAGGGTCATAATCATGTTCCCTTGACCTTGACTCTCGAGGTGGGAAGTTCCAGAATGCACCGTCACCGTCCCGGCAAAATTCCAAAAGCGATTCATAATAAATATATCAGCTTTAGTTCGCATCAAACAATCGGATTTGCCGCTGAATTCTGGGAAAGAAAACTTACATCATTGTTAATACATGTGAGTTGTGACTACGGCTTCATTCCCCCACACAACGCAACCTTTGGCACCTTTAAGAGCTCCGAGATAGCTCATTTTCTTTTAAGCACACTTCCAATCCCTTCTTTCCCTCACGGTGACCGACGTTCTCTTCCTTCCGCCGCCGGCACCCCTTCCGACCTCCCCCTTGTCGGTCGGGGTTTTCTTTAGATCTGGGTCTTGATCTGCTATCGGGGAAGTCCTTTTGATTTTAAGATGACCATCCAGAGGGTTGCCACTGTCGGTTCCGATTACCAGGAAGATGATTCTGAAAAGGGATCCCTCGGTTGTGGCCGGCATTGCCTCGGAAAGTGCTGCCTACCTGGTATTGCTTTTAGAATCACTTGCTTCTATATGAATTAAAACTTGATGATCAATTTATTTGGTTTCTTTCAACGACCATTTTTAAACAGTTACGTGAATCAAAACATATTTTGGATACTGCCGGAAGAAAAATGAAACAATCTAAGTATTTAACTGAGTTTCTTATACCGTTTTAGGCTTTTAGCTCCTTAGTTCTCTGACTTGAAGTATTGCTTGAATTCTTCAAAAGCTTATATCACCAAAATTCAAAATTGTGAAGGACCACGAATATGATAATTAACTTCAACTTGCCATTAGATCTGAAGAGTGGAGACGATGGGAGTTGGTGAGTAGGAGATGCATGCACATGATTTATTGTTTTACGCATATTACTTGAATTAGAGAAGGATAGAAGTAGTTTGTGTTTTACAAAGCTTTTTCTTAAGAATAGTTTTTATCATCAAGTTTCTTAAACTAGCATGTTTTTAAGAGGGTAAGTGAAAAAAGTTAGAGGAATATATAGTAAGGGTGTTTTCTCAGACGAACACGTATTTTGATCTTGTGGTTTCAGTCTCTAGGCTTCCTCTCTATCTATACAAGAAAGATGGCAATGTTCCCATAGAAGCTGGAATGGTGGAATCCTCTGAGGAAGTTTCTGAAATATCATTCCTCCACGATCTCTTGCTTGTAGAGTGGGAAAATAGAAAGAAACGGGGGCTTTTCAGGCATGATGTGACCACAAATGAGACGAAGTCCATTCCTGGGAAACATGGGTTTATTGTACAACTGAATGAAGAGCGCCTCCTGAAGAAACGACCTACTGAGTTCCGATTGGATCAAGTTCTTCAGCCCTTTGATGATAATAAGTTTAATTTCACAAAAGTTGGACAAGAAGAAGCACTCTTTCTGTTTGAGCAGAGCAGTGACCACAAGAGTCATTTTGTTCCAAACGCTCCAGTTGAGAAGATATCAACATCTCCCAATACTGTTGCAATTAATGTTAGTATGGTCTTTTTTTGGTCTGTCGAATAGTTTGGCTTTGTGAGACTATTCCCCAAAACTTTAGACTATTGGAGATTTGTTTGTGATTTTATTAGTGAACTCTGGGATATGTTTGATTTGGATTTTTGTCAATAGAATGCCTATATGACACCTTCAATTGTCATCCATTTTGCTCCATTCTTCTCAATCCAAGCATATTTACAAGTAAAACTATATCCTTGTTACAGAAGATTAAACAGATGGCTAATCGATGTCTGAACTTTGATTATTAGGTGAGCCCACTTGAGTATGGACATGTCCTTCTCATACCCCGTATCCTGGATTCCTTGCCTCAGAGGATTGACCATGACAGTTTCCTGCTTGCTGTGCATATGGCTAAAGAAGCTGCCGATCCCTATTTTAGAGTGGGTTACAATAGTTTGGGTGCTTTTGCCACTATCAATCATCTTCATTTCCAAGTATGCTGTCACATCCTTCTTGGAACTTGAATATCTTAATAGTTCAGTTCGTATGACATTCTCATATTCATATTCCAAGTCTTGGCTAATTCATATTCTGTCGCAGGCATATTACTTAGCAGCACCCTTACCCACCGAGAAAGTCCCTACACAAAGGATATCAGTAGATGAGGAACTTCTTTCTCGAGGAATCTGTGTATCCCAACTCTTGAACTATCCAGTTCGAGGACTAGTTTTTGAGGTTGGAAATTCTATACGTGATCTTTCTGATGCTGTTGCTTGTAGGCTTGTTTTCCTTCAGAATAATAACATCCCCTTCAATGTTCTTATCTCTGACTGTGGGAAGAGAATATTTCTATTCTTTCAGGTATGTTTCCTTCGACAATATTCCATCTTTTGGTGTCCTTCTGCTTCTGTGATATTTCTCTATAAAAGTTTAGTGTGCAGAATAAAAAGAAATGGAAAGAAAAATTAAAATGAAAAAGGTAATCTAAATTTAAGTAAGAAATGTCCTTCATATTCCATAGGAAAAGGATTTAAAAAAATAGTTACTACTACTTCTGGTCACTAATATAAGATCTCATTTGTAGTACAAATTACATTACAAACAAGTTATATCAAGAACTGGAGTAAGTATTAATTAATGATAATGTGAGTATATTGAAGACTGCATATCTCAATTTTATATACTACCTACAAACTATGTCCTATATTTAGGACCGAAGGAGTAATAGAAATGGAAGACCATTCTTGTGGTGCAACCAAACTAGACTTCTTAATTCATGTCAGGCGTGATTTACGGTTGTTTGGTCAAATTATAACATATAAACAAGTTGGTTTGATTGAAGAGCAATGGAAGAACTGATATATGTGGACTACCATGGTTTTGGTTTTCCAAAGGATGCAACTCTGCTGATGTTCAAAATTTTAGACTGGAGAGATTTGAGTTAGAACCAGAACTAATTATGTCTGATAAGTTGAAATCCAAATTGAGTTTCCTCTTTTTACCAAAAACAAGCTTCAGTCTAGGGACTGAATTTGCTACTTACCAAAAACGACAGACTCATTACATATTAGTTCTTCCAGCATTTCTGAGGTACTTTACTGGAAGACTAACTAGAAATAAGTTTCTTATTTTCAAAAACTGACTAGGCCCGGTAATTGAAAAACCAAGTTGCAAGTTTCTTTCTCTCTTAACCTTTTAGTAGCAGAAGATTCATTCTTGTTCTCGCCCTTGTATGACCAGTGTTATGCCGAGAGGCGAGTGCTGGGACAAGTTAGCCAGGAGATAGTAGATGCTCAGGTGAATCCTGCTGTGTGGGAGATCAGTGGACATTTTGTGCTCAAGAGAAGGGAGGATTTTGAAGCTGCTTCTGAAGCATATGTATGCAGTCTTCTCTCTGATGTTTCACTGTCAGAAGAGAGGTTCCAGGAGGTCAAGGCTTATATCATAAACCTGAAAGTGGAAGAAGCATCAGAATCATCCGAAGCTGATGCGTAACAAGAGAGTTAGTTACATGAACAATGGTGAACTGCTTTAGAACTATGAGACAGCTACTGGTGGAGTTGGTTAGCTCGACAGTGAAAAATGGCGTCTGGACTTGAAAGAGTTTCTGGGAAAGAAACTCGTTTTTATGATGAGCAATGTTGTTAAAACGTAGAGTCTACGTAGAAACGGTAAGGGTGAGTAAAAACGTAAAATCGTAAAACGTAAACGAAACGGAAGAGTTTACTTCATGCTACAAAGAAAATAAAACCCAACATATATAAAATCAAAACACACAAATGCATTAAAGTTATCACAAATTTAAATCCAAAGTCCAAACATTCAAGGAGATCAACAAATTTAAGTCATCATAAGATCAAAACAAGTCAATAAAATGATAAAAGAGATCAACATCTCTAATTTAAATCATCGGAACAACACTGATGATGAGTGTAGGTTATACATAGTTATAACAAGGGTAGGTTTTTCATCTGATTATTAGTTTGAAAAATTGTTAACTTGTAAATGCTAAAGTGTTAGATCCCACCAAAGTGAAGGTGGTTGTGAGACTAATTTCTCCCTCTCTTTTCTCATTTCTGTTGGAAGCAAGTAATTCTTAAAAAGATTTTGTACCACGAAACTAATGTCAATGGGAAGTGATTTTTTTTTTTTTTTTGCCAAATGAGTGATAAGCTATTCAGAGTTATTATGTGAAATAATTTTAACTACTTACATTCATATTTCCTTGTATATTTATATTATATCTCGGCAATGAAGTTATTCCAATATGTAATTATATATTTAATTGAAAATCATTTCATTAAAATAAAATAAAAAATTAATAGCAAATGAGTTATAAATTTTCAAAGAGTAATTACCAATTGATTATAATAAAGTTGTCCTTGCCCATTCTGATAGGATTTTAACAACTTTCTAATAGCAAATTTACAATGCATCGCAGGAAATTCACAACTGCTTTTACAATTATCTTTTTAAAGTTAACGATTTTATTATGAGAAATTAACAAGGAAGAATTTTCAAAAAATACCTCATAAATTTCTAAAACCTTAGGTCACTTGAACATGCAAAAAGACAAATAAATGAGAGTGTATGAATATGGGATTTTAAAGCATTGGTATTTCTAAAAAGTTGCCCCTCACTGATTAAAAAATCACTTGAACATACAAAAAGACAGATAAATGAGAGGGTATGATTATGGGATTTTAAAGCATTTGATGTTTTTGCAAAATTGCCCACTGATTAAAACTAGTAGTAAATGTCATTATTGAAATAGCAAATATTTTTACAAATATTGTTATTTGCATTGTGGTTACTAGTTAGTACTACCTCCGGCCTTAATTATAAGAACATTTTTGTAGTGGAATTTACACTACAAAAGTGTTCTTATAATTAGTTAAATATCTATTTTTATAAGAAAGAATGTAATGTTTTAATCATTGACTATACTTGTAATGTAAATGACAACATTTGTAAAAGTATTTAAAATTTCAATAACGTTATTTAATGTACTCAATGAGAGGCAATTTTGTAAAAGCACAAACACTTCAAAATCTCTAATTCCTACCTTTCCTATGTGTCCTTTTGCTTCTTCTCATGATATTTTTGGGGATTTTAAGGTTTGTGAGGTATTTTCTTAGGAATTTTCCAATTAACAGCTAGGGAAAAAGTTTTTTTTAAAAAAAAAAATTGAAATTGTAAAATCAAAAATCAGGTTTGTTACCCTTAGTTTATAAGAGAATGGCAAAACTTGATAAGCAATTCACAAGTCATTTTTTGGGAAATATTTTATTTGAAATTTTGCATATTCAAAGTTCTTTTTCTGTTTTTTTTTTTTTCCACTCACAACTATCCTTATTGATTTTAGGTTAAATTTATTATGCATGTGTGTGTATAAAATAATTTATATTATATATATAAGTGGCTCAATGATTATAAAATATAGGAACTAGTTTCCCTGCCTGTCCTTTGGATAGGTAGGGAGAGCTGGTCCTTTCTGGACCGTCCAGATGGGATCTGAACAGTCCAGATTTTTTTCAATTATTTTTTGTTTTTATTTTTTTAATACATGAAATTTTTTTTTTTAAATGTTAGTTGAGAGATTATCTTTATTTTAGATTCTCTACCCATTAAAATTATTTTAGATAAAAAATAAAAAAGTAAAAAAAATCAGATCTGGACGGTCCAGAGCTTGTCCGTACGGACAAGCTCTCCCGGACAAGCACCGAAACTGGGTCCTAAAATATATTGTGAGACGTGATTGTCCAAACTGTTTTATTGATACCAAACACCTCGTAGCTCGTTTGGTTTGATTCCACTTTTTTTTTTTAATCCATGTCATAAAAATTTTCCCTTCTCTCTCCTCTTTTTCAAATCTCTCACACCAAACAGCCCCTAAAAGAAAATAACATAAAAAAAACTAATAGCTCGTTTGGTTTGATTTCATGTAATTCTGATACAACAGATCGACTATAACGTTTGGTTCGTTTTATATAATGTAAAGATAATTATATTTTACAGCGTTTGATTGGACTTATTTGTAATGCTTATATAATATAAAAATGATTACATTTTTGGTCGGTAATGTAAAGAGTATTAATCATACACTAAAGTGATGAATAGATATGATGCAGACATCCTTATGGCCCGTTTGGTACGGGGAACATTTAAGGAGGGAAATGAACTTTAAAAAGGGAAAGGAAGGGAAGGAAAGATTGAGAGGGAATTTTAAAAAGTTGAGCTGTTTGATAGACATGAGAATATAAGTAAGTTGAGGGAAGATAAATTGTTTGGTAAGAAGAATTAGGTGTTGGTTAAGAAGGAACCTTAGGTAAAATTTTCACAATGCCCTCCCACAAAAAAGCCGGAAAACATTTTTTTTGTTCTGCGAATTGGACAGAAAAGACAGAGCCAAACCAAATCGTGTCTTGGTGGAGAAAAGTTTGCAAACTTCAGCATAAAACCCAACCCTACTGATGTTACAAAGCAACATGAAGAGGAAGCAGGCCCTGGACAACAGGTAAACCAACCCTAGGCATGTATGTGACAATGGACAGTTACTGCACTAGACCAACAAGTACCAGACCCAACCAAATAGTGTAGAAAGCAATTAACAAGTCTCAATAAAATTAGATGTGAACCATAAGATTAAATGACATAAAACAGACATAAGACATGCCGAAATAACCCACAAATAACTTACAAAACTAGTCACACACTGAAGTTGTAAAAGAAGACATTCAAGTTCGAACCAAACAGTCAAGTTCGAACTTGCAATACAAAATATCAACCAATACAGTAAACAGGTGAGCAGAAGTAATGACGTTCGGAAAATCAGATACAGCTTAACAACAACAATAACAACAATTACCTAACAAAACCAGGTCCCATCTCTGCCTTACTCCCTTTTCCTTCGTTACCATTGCCCAACAACCCACACACATAAGAGAAGAAGAAGAAGAAGAAGAATTTTCCACCACCGTACACCCATGGCTTCGCCATTTTTACCACACACAACACAAAATGAACAAAGAAAAGCCATTCACACTCTTACCTCGATTGATCTTTCTTGCCTACTCCTTCGATTGAAGCTTTTTCATTGTCGTCTCAAGCTTCTTCTTCGTCTACTCCTTCTTCCACCTCGAAGTTCGATTCAATGTTTCAGGATCCCGTCGTTCCCTCTCTGAAGTTCCGTGAAACAAACGGGCCCTTAGTGTTTTCGAGTTGAAAAAGGATGCTAAACTAGCCTAGTGAAGCATCGAACTAGGGGTGGAAACAGGCCAGGGGCCTGTGGCCTGGCCTGTTTCTGGCCTGGCTTATTAGGCTAACAGGCCAGACCTGGGCTTTTTTAAGGCCTGTTTGTATTAGTAAGTCAGGCCTAGGCCTCCCAATAAGCCTGTGAAACCTGTCAGGCTAGCCTATTAAGCAAAGGGCAAAATAGTAAATATCTTTTTTTTTCTTTTTAATATATATCTGCAAAGTGCAAAGTAAAGCAAGGCAATTTAAAAAAAAAAAAAAAAAACCCAACTCTCAGACTCATTTCCCCTCTGCTTCATCGTCTCGTTCCTAAGTTCAGATTTCAGGATCGTTTCTTCCAGTCTTCCAGAGTCTCGGCCAAACCATCTTCTCACCGTCGTCCGTCGGCCGTCGCATACTCGAGAGTCTCAGCCTCTGTCTCTTTGTATCCTATACGAATCCGAGGCTAACTTGTTCTATTGATAGAGATTTGTTGTTCTGCTATGGGTGGATCTGCAATGTTGACAATGTTCTTGGCTTTAAGGGTACCAAATATGCTTGTTACTACTTTTGATCTTTTGGGTTGAAAAAGGCCAAAACCTAGAGCATTCAATGGATATGTATATATAAATTGGGATTTGGGAGTGAAATTTTGTGTGGTCAAAATATGTTCTTAACAGATATTAACATCTGTAGACAAAAGAAGTATACGCATACACATATAAAGTTATTAACTAAGACAAAAAAGAATGAAGTGGAAGTAGAAGTAGAAGTAGAATAATAATGAGCTTTACATTTCATTAAAGGAACTAAACAGATCCATTTCACACAAGTTCAGTGATTACTTATCAGAAGATAGATAACCTCGGTTCAGTTTTACCATAAATTCCATGAGAAAATTTACTTTATACCTGATAGATGCAACAGAAATTATGACATCTTTGATGCTTTGTTGCTGTAGCATGCTTCTAATATACTGTTTTGTTTGTCACCTATACCAATCTAATGTTTTTATCTAAGCACGTAGCTTGTGGCAAAACTTGGGAGCATAAATTGCAATTGATACATTGGTTCAAATCTGAGTTCTCTTTCCCTAGTGGTAACGTCATACTATTTCCAGTTCAAGTTTTTGACATTTAATTGGATGATCCATCTGGCTTTGACCAGTAATGTTGTGGAAATAAGCATGCTATCCATTATACTGTTCTGGGTCTCTATTATCCTTTGTGCATGTGTGTAATGGTCTTCCTTGACTGGGAAATACCTCACTTCTCTTCAGTGGCCACAAAATAAGATTTTCTCTCATTTCTGACAAATAATATAAACTGATCTGATCAGGGTATACTCACCAATGAGACAAGGTGCTTACGTTGTGAAACAGTGACGGCTAGGGATGAAACATTTTTTGACTTGAGCCTTGATATTGAGCAGAACAGTTCAATCACAAGCTGTTTGAAAAACTTCAGTTCCACTGAGACTCTGAATGCTGAAGACAAATTCTTTTGTGATAAGTGCTGCAGGTGAATACCTTTTACTTGTGTGCCCCCATATTTGTTTTTTCATAGCTTAGATTCATGATGACACCAAATGTTAATTGGTTCCTTGAGTACTCCGAGGAGGTAAAGGGTCAATTACAACTATTTTGCTGCTTGTTTGTAAGAATGAAATTTCTGTGAAGATGGAGCATGAATGTTGAATCACTGCAATTTTTTTTTTTTTTTTTTTGCTAGGCACAAGTATCCTCCTATTGGAGGCAATCTTGTTCATTGTTGAGCACCTCTCCCAATGGAGATTCGAACATTGGTTCGTCACGTTGTGAGGGACTAGCCCCTTCAGCTAAACCCTAATCCCTGTTGGTTAATGCTGAATTTAATCTAACTTACACTTACAGGACCAAGGATAAATTCCCTTAAATAGAAGAGGATAGGACTCATCCATGCCTGTCAATTCTGGAGGCAATTGAAATGCTTTAGTTATGACATCTGTTGATCATATATTTGTTTGTATTAGTGATTGATATGTGGAAACATGAACTTTATTCATGGTTTTCTTTTCGAGGGTTTAGCCTTTATTCATGGCC
Organism: Acacia pycnantha; assembly: GCA_025563575.1. NCBI lineage: Eukaryota > Viridiplantae > Streptophyta > Magnoliopsida > Fabales > Fabaceae > Acacia > Acacia pycnantha. The sequence goes on along the minus strand of JAMWYP010000088.1, from coordinate 819,686 downwards.
ATGAGATATTATTTCATTCATGCATGTTATGAACTTTATCTATGGTAATGTTATGTTGTTGTATTTGATTTCATTTCTTATGATGTATTTTAGATCATTAGGAATAATTTATGTAAGGCCTGTTTTCGGCCTGTTTACAGTGGGTCTGTTTTCGGCTTGTTAACAGTTGGCCTGTTTTCGGCCTGGTAACAGTTGACCTGTTTTTGGCATGTGGTCTGTTAGCCTGAATACAAGATTTTTTTAAAAAATAGGCCTCTTAACAGGCTATAGGCCAGGCTCAGACCACTTCCTTTCTTAACAGATCAAGCCTGTTAAGGGCAAGGCCTAGTCTGGTCTGTTTCCACCTCTACATCGAACCCACTACCTCCCTCCGTACCGGAAGATTACTTTGCCAATTGGGCAATGTAACAAGTGTGAGCGGGGAGAAATACTATATTATAAAGGCCGACTCCTTGTTGGCGGAAAAAAATAAAATAACCTCTCTACCCCTTGGACGGCGCTGACCAGTGAGCATCAAGGCGGCAACTGTTCGGAGTTCCGCCACCTCCATTGGCGGACGTGGGCAGCGTCAGAGTTCTAGGAACGTCTTCTTGCTTCTCTCTTCAGGTAGCTTCTTCGTGTTTCTCTATTCTCCTACTTGCATATCTCTCTTGTCGCTGTGTTTTGCCCTCTGAACTTTAAAGGACTCCCAACCCAGACCCCAACCAATGATCCTCTCCTCGGTCGTTACTCTCAAGAATCTAATACTCTAAATAATTTTATTTATTTATTTCTCTGTCGAAAGATTTTACGGGGAGCCAGGCTTTTTTCGAGCTGGAAGATATTGGCACTTTATTTTTTGGGACAAAAGGCATAGACTATTCATTTGAATTTCACTGTTAACTTTTGATTAGCTAATTCATATTCAATTCCATGCATCATGGGTTTTTCCATTCATTGTTTGTGATCCTGCTGCACTTTCTAGGAGATGCAGTTCAGCCGTTTGATAAAATGCTTGTGTAGGATGTATCTTTTTTGGTTCTTTCAGCTACCATTAATGTTTGTGAAAATGGGTATCTAGCAATATGTTCTTGGCCATTTGAAATTGAATTTTCCTTATTTATGCATTTGTTTTGCGTTACTTCCTAAGCAGCGCTGTTGTTGTGCACTTATTGGAGAATACTAAAGTAATTCCTTACTAATTTTTTTAATTTTGTTGTCTTGATATTTTTGTTTCAATCATATTTTGTGAAACATGATTTTATCTTCTGAATATTCATATATCCTGGAAAATTTGATTATCATTAATTTTAGATCATAATCCAAGTCTAGCTAATTGAGTGTGATGCATTTTTCATATCAGGAACGCTGATTATTTTATATGTTTTACTCCCAAGTTACACACACAAACGCATGCGTGCTTGCTTGCTTGCTTGCATGGGTGTCTTTGCAACCATTGTCTCCAAAGTTAGTCCTTAGCCTTTCATACAGGCTTGCAGGTTAAAAGAGTCGAGGTTTAAATTGTTGGTTCGTGTTGTTTGAGTCATAAACCCGTTTACAAGAGAGCAATGTTTATGCAGTATACGCTTGTGCTTGTGAAAATGTTTATAGAGTTCAAATTTATGGTGGGTTTAAGGATGGTAAACCTATTAACGCATGATTTTATCAATCATTATCTGATATCATTGGCTATGAATATTATCATTATCATGATTGATATTTGATGCTTCTTAAATCATGAATATAGAAATGAAACACGGCAATTAGTATATTGCTTCTTCATTTGGTGGACCAGGCCTTTTGTTTTTGTGGTTCAGGCCTTTTTTTAGTCGAGCTCAACCCATGATCAGGTTTCATGAAGAGGAAAATAGGCTATAAACTTTTTCCAACTCAATGCAGCATTGTCTTTTATTCTTTCCCACCTGTTAACTGCTGGTTTAAATCTTAATCAAGTAGCCCAAAGGTTGCAGAGACATAATTTCAGTACGTGAATGAGATCAATTGGTGTTGCTACTCTCTCCTGTTGCCATCATCTTCTGCATCATCCCATTACTTTGTAGAATTCACAGTCTAATTTCCCCAATTTTCTTGACTCCCAAGTGCAGGAGATTGCCTTTATTGTTGTTGGAGTAGAGGCTTTCTTCGTGCTCTTACTTCCATTGCTCTCTATCTCTAATTCCTTCCAGATGAAAATGTATGTTCTTCCTATTCATCAACCTTCTAATCGTTTTTTTTTTTTTAATTTCCTCAGCTTGAGATAAAACAGTTTTAAATATTTGTCACAGTATAGAGGCCAATGCAGGACCTCTCACAAATTTTGAGGTCCTTGACTTTTTACGAGCTAAAGGAGCATCAAAAGATCCAACAAGAGTTCTTGCTAAAGTAGCACAGTCTGAGTATAAGGTTGAAGAGAAATCTCTATATTACTTTTATGTTATAAATTACTTCCAGACCCCGAAGGTGTATGACTGTTCTGCCTATCTAACAGGTCTACGATTATCTGGTCAATACTGCTGCTTGTGATCAAACTAGAGAGAATGTCAATGAGTTCTTGGAAAAATGCAAAAGGCATGACCTTGCAAAGGCTGAGGTTCTAAATATATTAAACATCAGGCCAACTGCTGCTGTTGAAATTTTTCCTGTAAGTATTGGTTTTGTTTTGACATCAATTTTGCAAGTTACCTAAGCTCTGCAATTTCTCTTAGTTGTTCACACAATTTTTATGGTATTGTTTTGAATCTAAGCCTGTAAAACTGTCCACTTAGTAGAAGCAGGGTGCTAAGTTGTTTACTGGCTTTTGCTCTGAAGTACAGGGTTTGAAGCTATACACAACAGATTTATTTGGAGGAGTAGCATATATTGTCATATAGTGGTTGCATTTATTTCTAGCTTTGAACCTTTTTTTTTTTTGGAAAAAAAGTAATTAGTTGTCACTGAATCATATCAAACTAGAAGTCTCTAAGAAACACTTGGAGGTGTGTTAACAAGTTTGGACCATCATGCCTGCAATTTTCACAAGCAAAGAGTAATTACTTGTCCTCAAATCAACATCCAATACCTTAAAAGTCATAACCACTATATTGTCATATAGTGGTTGCATTTATTTCTAGCTTTGAACCTTTTTTTTGAAAAAAAGTAATTCCTTGTCACTGACTCATATCAAACTGGAAGTCTCTAAGAAACACTTGGAGGTGTGTTAACAAGTTTGGACCATCATGCCTGCAATTTTCACAAGCAAAGAGTAATTACTTGTCCTCAAATCAACATCCAATACCTTAAAAGTCATAACCATTACTCCCTTCTGTTCTTAATATAATATAAGACATATTTACCTAATTTGATTAAATTAAGAAAATTAGTTATGTCAATTAATATGACATGTATTTCTTAAAACATCTTAGTCATCTTCCTTAATTCCCTCATTCCCCTTCCTCTTTGATTATTGTTGAGTGAGTATCAATAGAGGTAAATTAGGAAAAAATGGACAAATATGAAAAATATGAAAAATATGTTTTATATTTAGGACCTAGATCAACATTCTAAATATATCTTGTATTAAGGACCGGAGGAGTACTATTTATGAGTCTTTGTTACCCACTTAGTTTGTCACCTATCGGGAAGCCCTGAGATGGTGTCCCAGCTGGGAGCTTAGATATTGGTTTTATTTTGGATTTAAAGAAGCCAATTAAATTTATACCATTGAAAGAAAAGACTAGTAAGCATAACTACGGATGACCTAAGGTACTATTAAACCGTTAAATGCTTCAGTTTCTTTTGTTCCACCAACTTGGTCTGTTGGCTAACTTTATTGAAATTTGACTTATCACTATTACTCATTTACAGATAGATTTGTTTTGCCTTGAACATGGGTTTAGGAAAACCAAACAAGCATGGGTATGATTTTTTTGGGTAGACAGCTAGGTTTTGATTTATTTGGTTCTAAGGTGAGTTTGGGTCCTACAAATAGGGAACCAAACACTCAAGAATTAATGCCAGCAAATGTAATACTGATAAAATAGAAAAAATTGGATGTAAATAAGAGACGCCTTTGTGTCCCAAGATGAAAGTGTAATAAAAAAGGAAAAATTATTAGGAATGAGATGACATAAATCTAATAGATATTGCGTATTGTATTTTTGTATAAGAGAGAGAACAACCAAAAGGGAGATGAAAGTCTGGATCATTTGGAGCAATGACTTTGTAGGACTGACATGTTATCCACCCCTTGGAACAAAAACAATTGTGCCTGACTTGTTTATCATATTCTAATTCAGTAATTCTTCTCTTAGAATCTTGTTCTTGATCCTGGATCCTCACATTAATCAAGATAAATCATCACCTTCTAAAGACTATTTAAACAAGTATGAATTGTTTATAAATTCCAACATATGATGATACGTGCAGCTTTTGCTTAGGTTGTTATATAATACGATGTGTTGACTTTTTTTATTACACAGATAATAGAGAAGTGCGAGGATCGTTTTCCAGATGAAGAGATTGAAGAAATATTAGAGCTGGTGAAGAAAACATTGCCGCCACCTCCGGCCAAACCGGCGACCGAAGGTGTCACTCCGGCTACTGAAGAAACTGCCGCTTTGACTAATGAGAAAGGTGGTGAGACTAGTCAAAGCCAAAATCAAAATGAAAATGGGGAACAAATGGATATGAGTTGAGACCTTCTAGTCAGTATTGCATGATTAAGAGCATTATAGGAGTTTCAAGCACACTCACTAACATATTGTTCTAGTCAAATTATACTAATTTCATTGGTGGGTCGATGAGAAATGAATGGTCCATAGGAATCATATGATAGGGCACTTTCAATTGTGACGTTTGGTGACTTGGGAAACATTGGGACTCCACATGATGTTTTTTCTTTCATATTTGCGTATAAATATTTTCTTATTTGAGGCAATTATGATTAAGCAGCACTAAATGATACCCTTTCTAGTGACAATTTTGATCTTGATCCTCTATATTGTGAAGAACTAGATCCATCTGTTAAACCAATTATTGTTGTTTATGATGGCTCGTTCACTTAATTGTTTTATTTTGTAAATAACTACGTAGTTAATTACTCCATTATAGTCCACTTTGCGCGTGACTTGTTGAACTTATTTATCTTCGTCATGACTATGATTTGTACCTGCCACACATGTTTCTTCTTGGTCATCCATCAAACTGATTGGGCGCATTATTGATAAAATTTCTGAGGTGTTTTCTTGGTATGACTTTTTATTGGACGGAATCAAGACTTTGAAATTTCAATGGGCTTTTTTTATTAGTAGCTCAGTAGATTTTAATTTCGGGGTAATTCTGACGTTGGTTTAAAACATATTTATATTATTATTCTTATCAAAAAAAAATATTTATATTATTATTGCAATATTATAACATTAAATACTGTATTGTCATTAATAATTTATAAAATAAATAATTTTTCTTCAAAGTTCGAATTTTATCGGGACATTTTTCTTCAAACGTTTCAATTAAACTGAGACTTTATGATTAAAAAATAAATTAAATACATGATAATATATAATCAAATAACCATGACCAGCGCCCTGCGGGATCATTGAAAACACGACAATCTCGTTGGGCGGTGACTAATATGAAAATGGTTAGAACTTTGTAGCAAGTATGAACTATAAAATCATAAAACACGAGATACTGGATACGATCAGTGACGTTAAAGAAAAGTTTTGCATACAATTAATCGATCATTCGCTAATAGTAGGACCTTAATCTAACACTAGAAACGATTGCAGAGAATTCAATCCATAATATTGCATGATTGCATGTAAATACTGCAGATAATCTCCTCAATCACACTTCAAGTATTCACCTACTTGGTTTGGTTCTTCTAGGCGCGAGTCATCATCCTCTTGAACTCCTCGAAATTGACGTTACCATCGCCGTCGGCGTCGACGGAGCTGATAATTTTCCGGCAGTCGCTCAAGGATCTCTTCTCCCCTAACTTTCGCAGCACCGCATGCAACTCAGTGACGGAGATCAGTCCGTTCTTGTCCAAATCGTACAGATCAAAGGCGTCGCGGAGCTCCCTTGAGTCGGCGAGCTTCTCTCCGCCAGATTGGTGGAAGTCGGCGAACTCCTTGAGATCAATGTAGCCGTCGCCGTTCTTGTCAAGCTCGGCCATGATGCGCTTGATCTCCTTCGACGTCGTTTTGGAGTCGAGTGTGAGCAGCATCTTCTTCAGCTCAGAGCTGGAGATCTTTCCGTCGCCGTTAATGTCGAACTTGTTGAAGATCCGGCGAGTTTCTTCGTCCATCGGAAAGACAGAAGAGAGAGAAAAACACACACACAAGAATAATGGCCTTCACCTTCACTTCACGCGTCTTCTTCCTTTAACGCGTTTTCGAAGTAGAAGGCCGCGTCGTGAAGGGAGCGAATTGGTATTTAAAGGACTGAGATTATGACTAGCCACCAATAAATATTTGACGCGTGTATAGGAAATTACTTAAGTGCCCCCCTTAGTCCATGGCGTATACCATTTTGGTACTATTTATAAGTCCATTTTGATCAAATCTCACGTACCAAGGAAAAGTAGTTACCTCAATGATTATAGGGTAAATTTTCAATTTTGCCTTCATTTATGATTGGGTATTTTTCAACTGTTTCTTCTCTCTCTATCTTCATGAGTACAATTAACATGGGCAAAATTGTCACAATATCATTTATTACATGAAACTGGACTATAAATAGGATCAAATTTTTTAGTCAAACTGGACTTATAAATAAAACCAGAGTGGTAAGCAATTTGTGTCGTTTAAATAAGGTCTCGAGTTCAAACCTTATGAATGGAGAAAAACCCTACTGGGAGACTCACCCACAATAGTTAGGTGCATAACCTAGATCAGATCCGAATTAGTTAGGGTGAAGCTCTGGATACCGGATTGAAAAAAAAAAAAAAAAAAAGTGTACCATGACATCTTTAAGCACATGAATCCTCCAGAAATTTGGTTGATATTTGCAGGATCAAAATAGATATGCCTTTGAACTTTGATGTGAAGATTTTGTCCCTAAAATCATATATATATATATACACACACACAAAAAAACCTATCCTAACTTGGAAGTTCAAAATTCAGACTTTGTCAAGAAGGCTGCAAGACTTCCCCTAATTTTAAACATTTATTGTTACCAAACTTCAATTGTTTCAATAAAAATATATTTATTATAGAAATACTTACAAAGCTTGATCGGGGTGATATTCATGTAAACAAACAATACCGCTCTATTGACAATTTGAAATTTTTATAAGTTGTACTGTACAAAATTTAAGGGATGAGCAATATTTATAATAAGGTTAAGGGGCAGTTTTATTAATAATTTTTTTCTTAATGATGAAACAGTAGATGCTTCCGTCGGTCTTTTTTTATAAGAGCCTAAAATTTGAATTATCTTAGTTTGGTCTTTTTTATAAGAGTACGACAAAATTTGTTTGAACATTTAATGAGTTTTTTTTTTTCATTTTTTACCTCATTAATTATATGTGTTGCATTAATTAAAAAGTTGGTGATACTCATATTTACTTTATTTCTCTCTTACTTGCCCCTTATAAATTAAGGCATTCTTGGAAAATAAACTTTATTTTAGACATGCTTATTATTTTTAACTAACTTTAACCATTTTTAAAATATCGTAATTTGTTTATTAAGTTCTTATAAATAGGATTGGAGGGAGTGCACGCAATCTTTTATAAACGAAGCAATTTTACCAATTCTGTTAAATTAACTCAAACACCCGTCTCTTTTTTATTTGGAACCGACTTATTCTCCCCATAATTTTATAACAGATGTTTAAATCAATTTAACGGAGTTACTAAAATTACACCCTTTTAAAAAATATTGTGTTTACTTTTGCTCTAATCAAAATTTAATTGAGTTAGACGCTCCTAGTGAAAAACTTCCTTACTAAATTGCACCTTAACTCTTTATTATAACACTCCTTCAATCCTCCTGTTAGGAGCTAATTAAAATGTTAATTTTAGTCTTAAATATAAGAACTTAATTCATTTTATTTCTTATATATATCATTTTTCCTAACTACTTAACTTATAAATTGACATATAATCTTAATGTTATGTGTGGATATTTTAGGGAGATTAGATCACATTGGTTATAATTAAATAATTTATCTAGTTTTCTTAATTTACTCAAATTAAGTAAACAACTCTTATATTAAGAATAGAAGGAATATGTCTTACCACAAATTTTATTTTAGTGTATTTTATGTGTATAAAGTTTTGTTTAGGTAAGTTAGAAGAAAAAAACAATTATTATTGGGAAAAGGAGTAGGGTCTGATAAAAATATGATCAAAAACTATTTTATGTTGAGTTTAACTTTGGGAAAGTTCCAATATAGTTTCCGGCGAGTTCATGAGCTTTTTGTTAGTTATCTATGTGTTTTGATGATAACTGACATTTGTAAACTTAATTGAAGTTAATGATTAAGTTAAAAATATTTAAAACTTGTTAAAACTAAACCAGTAACTTACTGTCAAAGCTTAACTCGACTTTGGAGTTGCAAAACTTGAGTTAACTCAAGGCAGAGAGTTAGTCAAGACATTTGAACTTAACTTGACTCGAGTTTCTGTCGAGTCAGTGTTTGACCGAGAATTTTCAAAGTTTTTAAATTTAAATGTGACTCGAACCAGTCATGGTTAACTCGAATCAATGCAAGGCAAATATATTTTCAAAGTATTTTGAGTTCAAACTGACTCGAGCCTGTTTATCTTAACTCGAGTTTAGTGTTTGAAAGATATTTTGAAATGAATCAACTAACTTGAGTTAGTCACTTAATGACTCGAGCCTGCACAGGTTCAAAACCTTTTAAAATGCTATTTTGAAGTTCATTTCTGAACGAAGAGCTTGACTTGAGCTAACCTTATTAAACTTGAGTCATGCACTGGAGTTAAACATTTTAAACTCGAGTTTAAGTCATACAGAGATATCTTCACTTAAACTTCAAATATATTTTCAAAGAAGATAATCATGTGACTCGAGCCTAGAATGCTTAACTCGAGTCGTGCACTCCAATTTGCTTGAAATTAACTTGAGTGCAATATATCTCTATTTTGAAATCTCCGTGTTTGTAAATGCAAAATATTTAAGTATGATCTTTATACTTTGTATCATCACTCATTATTGTTCCTAACTATGTTTAATCAATTTGTTAGTGAGTTTTAGATGATCAAAAGTATGATTAATTGAAGATTAATCAAAAAGCAAAGTGATTACGTCAGAGCATTAAATGTTGGGTTCAGAAAACCAAGCATGAATTTGGCAAGTCCTTCTCTGTACATTCTTAAGGTATTAATGTTTTATTTCCTCATTTGAACGCTAGATTATCCAACGGATTAATCTTAAGGAATGTCAACAAAGAATATTTGGGCACCTGGATTGAATCAAAGCGTTGAAGGAAAATGGTCTAACGGCTATTTATTGTTTCCAACGGCTTCATCAAATCTTCAAACGGTCATTAAATGCCCTCAACATATATAAGCTGAAGCATTCAATTCTCAACAACCAAGAATATCAGGAACACAAAAATACTCAACGTGATATAAGCATTTACTGTTTCTACCCATCTGTATAATATCTTCGGATATTCTAAACTTTAGTGTTTATCTATTTGCTCTTTTAGAGAGTTTATCATTGATTATAAATCTTTGTAATTATCTCAAAGTATTGGGACTTTAGGATTGGGTTATCAAATTACAACTTGTAAGAGAGAGTGTATCATAGTGAGAGGATAACTTTTGAGTATAGAGTGTGTAACTGATTGAAGTGATAGTGAAAATCCTAGAGAGTCTGGGGACTGGACGTAGGTCAAGAGTTAAGACCGAACCAGTATAACTCTTCTGTGTTCATCTTTCTCTCTCTCTCTCTCTCTCTCTGCTAGCCTCTGTTTTGTGTCGTGAAGTTCTGGGTTTATCGAAAAGATTTTTAAATCCCCAATTCACCCTCTCTTGGTGATATTCTGTCATTTACACTTTTCGGCAAGCTTCTGAATTTTCCAGCATTTGTGGCCTTGGACAAAATTCATAATAGGATTGACAAGAGCAATAATGAGTTTGACAAGATTCGTAATGGTTTTCACAAGAGTAATAATCTTGACTTGCATGTTTTCATCTGCAAGCGTTTTTGTCAAAACCATTACTAAACTTGTCAATCCCATTATGAATTTTGTAAAGTCATTTTACTCTTTATCTCATTCTTCCTCAACCTCTTTTTTACTATTCACTTTTTTACTTTTGTTAAAACCATTACTAAAATTGTTAATCACATTATGAATTGTGTGAAGCCCGTTCTAATGTTCATCTTCTTCTTCCTCAGTCTCCTGGCTTCCTCCAACAACACCAATTTCAATCTTCCTCCACCTACACTCTAATCAGCTTTTCCGTCGGCACTCCCACAAAAGCATCCTCTCCCACTTTCCCATTCTCTCTAGCCATACTTGCTGCGCGAGGAGAGGGGCTTGGAGGAGTCCCAGGTGGAGCAGACAATGACGACCATCAAGAGAGATGAAGAAAGGGAGAGAGAGAGCACGAGAAGAGGAAGAGAAGAGGAAGAGAGGGGCATTTTAGTAAAATTACTTAAATTTCAAAATCTCAAATTCCTCTCAATCACCTTTGTGTCCTTTTAATTTGTTAACAAACATTTTAGGATTTTAGATGGTATTTAAAAAAAAGAGAGATTTTCCCTTTTAACTTTCTCTTTTGTTTAATTCTTAATTGGTGAAAGGAAGACTAGGATAGATGGCGCTCGAGACTTCATTAGAAGCACATCATAGGTCTAAAGCACTCATCATATCGACAATGAGATTGATAAGAGAAGTTAGATGCGAAGTATAAAAAGAAATTGCACACACACACATATAAGGAATATTTTCTCTTAAGAGTTAAAAAAATGGAGAGTTGAATGTTAAGAAACACGTTCACGTGCAAAGAGGAGGAGGTTAGGCTTAGTGGGTGGTGAGGTGATGAGAGATGAGTGGGCATCAAATCAAGAGGCAGTTAAGTTGCAAAATGAATGGATATTAAACGCAGAGTTAGGAAAGAGATGAAAATGGAATCATATCTGATTTCACTTGGTATGGTTTTGGATAGATGCAGTAGTCCAATGAATATGATTGTTCTTTGTTAGAAGAAGACAGACGCAATCACAAGTCGCTTGTAATTAACACTAGATTCTTAGTATTTACCTCTCTAAATTAAAAGGGGTTAGTATCATTTTTATTCCTTACAGTCTAATAAAATTTTGGTTTCAATTACTATAGTTTCAAATTGTTAGGTTTTTTATTTTATATTATTATCTGGTATTTAGTGCAGAATCATGTCTACACTTCCTAACACAAGTACCTCATCTAAGAATTAAACTTGAAACTTAAAGGAATCTAACCGGGTTTGCACCACTAGACCAACACTGTATTGGTTCAAATCATTAGTCGTCTTAATTCATATAATTTATAAGGCTTTAGTCTAAATTTAGATATAAGGACCAAAAGTCTAAGAATACAACTCGTCAAAGATATATAGACTAGTCGTTAAACTTACCAAAATTTTATGACACGGTAAGAACAAAAAACAACAATTAAAAAAAACAAACACCAAAACCAAGAGTTAACATTGAAATTAGCCCTGAAAAAAGAATACCAGAAGAAGAAAGAGTGAGAGCATAATTGAGGGCTTAATTGAAGGTGGGGGACCACACGGAGGTGAGTTAATGGCGATAGTTTAATTTGAAGTCGGAGGCAAGTGGGGAGAGAGAAAGCAAAAGGAGGTGGTGGTGGGATTGGGGAGTCAATTGAATGAGAGAGCACCCTAATAGGCTAATAGTAATACCAAACTCAAAGATCCTATATTACTCTTTCTTTCTTTTCTTTTTTTTGCTTAGAGCGTGCGATATCTCAGGGCAGGTCATCTTTCAGGCACATTAACAGCCCCAGACTAATCTGGACCGAGACCAGGTTGGCCTCTTTCAGGGGGAAGCCTCTACCACCCACGCATGCTGCATTCACACGTCTCGAACTCAAGACCCGTGATTAAGTTAGGACAACCCCTTACCAGTTGACCTAAGCGCTTGGTGGTCCTATATTACTCTTTTAATCCTAAATATAAGACATATTTTATTTTTTAAAGATATTAAGAAAACTAATTAAATTATTTTAAAATATTTATATTTATATTTTTTTCTCTACATTATATTGACTAACTTATAAATTGATATATAATCTAATGATATACAAATTATATGACTAAATAACTTATTTAACTTTCTTAATATCTGTAAAACTGGAGGTAACATGTGTTACATGGTTTTCGATAGGACCTTGTAGTGTCCGTCAACTTCTCGTTCACATGGCCAGATTGTGCCCTCCACATGTTCCTTCTTTCCCATCTCATCCCACAAACTAAATATCTATATTTTGTGACCCAACATTAACATATCTTAAAAAGTTACAAGAAAATTGAAACCCTATAATTTTAGGGTAATTTTTAGTTAGGTTCTTATAGTTTAAAATTCTGAGTAGGAAGGATGATAGCTAGAGAAATGAATAGTAGAAAGCTTATTCAAAAAAATCACGTCTGCCTTCCTGAAAAAGCATTTAAAGAACCAAAAATATCTTGTGAGATGATAGTCTATGTTGCCATGTTGAGAAAAAGATGAATCGCTTTTTAACACAAAATGATTTTCACGTTTCCTCTTTATTTGGTTTTTTTTTAAAAAAAACCATGTTCATGCATGTTTCCTCTTTCCATAAATAAATATCCCGTACTTTACCTTCATGTAATGTTAATTCATATCAATCAAGGAATGATAGTTAAGTCATTTAATATAATATTAAATTGATAAAAATTATTTATTTTACTTTTATTAAAGAATGTAATTTTTAAATATGCATTTAATATTGTCATCTATTTCTTTCTCTTAAAGGGGGTAAAAGTGAAAATCAATAATTAATTATCCTATTAACATAACGTCTTATATTTTGAACCAAAACTCCCTTGTAAAAGACCTCTTAATTATATCATGGGACAGAGGGAGTATTTCTTTTATGCGACCCTAATGAGAAGTAGGATGCGACATAAGATAGTCAAACCCATCATTATTATGAAGCAGTAACAAAGCATGCTTAAGCCACAACTCAAAACAAGGCAGATTATCTAGAAAGTTTTATGGAGAAGCATCCAAATCAAAGTGAACGCAAATAGAGAGGCTTCTATAGTTTCCCCATGAACACAGTCAAATAAGCAAACTCCAGAATCTGTTTGACTTGAAGTTAAACCACGTACAAAACTCTTTTCAATTCTTATTATAAAGTATTAACTAACAATTCTCATAAACCAATAAAAACTGTTAAAGTCAATAAAGTTATCCTACAATTTAAGTAACTTTTAAAATTACCCCTAGTAATTACACTAAACTCTAATATTATATTAATTATTATTCTCACCTACTATCCTTATTAATTATGAGCATACATGGAAAAAATAATAATTAAAGTAAGTGCCTTATAAAAATGACCAAATACAATTGTTAGTTGGTACGGAGTATCTTATAATAAGAACTAGAGGGAGTATTAATTATTACTCTCACCTACTACCCTTATTAATTATGGTCATACATGAAAAAAAATAATTAATGCGCTTTGAAAACAAGTAAGTTTCCTATAAAAAGGATCCAATACAATTGATAGTTGATGCTTTATAATAAGGATCAGAGGGAGTATTAATTATTACTCTCACCCACTACCCTTATTAATTATGGGCATACATGGAAAACAATAATTAATGCGCTTTGGAAACAAGCAAGTGCCTTATAAAAAGGATCATACAATTGCTAATTGGTGTCTTATAATAAGGACCAGAGGGAGTATATTTATTTCGTATATCGTAAATCATGTTGGAAAAAACAACTTCTACCATTAACAAAAAAAAAAAAAAACACTAAAATGATGACATTACCACTCTTGTTTTATTTATAAGTCCTATTAACTAAATCACTAGAGATGATTAACTCAATGATTATAAGATAAATTTTCAACTTTACATTCATTTATGAATGAATATTTTTCAACTCTTTTTTCTCTCTCTATTTTTATTAATATAATTAATATGGGAAAAATTATCACAATCTCATTTACTATCCTGAAATGGATTTATAAATAGGATAGAATTTTTTGTCAAAATAGACTTATTTTAAGATAAAAGTGGTAGATGATGATGAAATAGTTAGTAAGCTCCTTTATATATTTATATGTGTGTGTGTATTTTTTTTTTTTTTTTAAAAAAATCCATTGCCAATTTGCCATTTTGATTAGGCAACAAGCTTTACCGGCCACCCAACGAAAAACTGCCACGCGTTACAATGTATCGCTGTCAAAGTTTCGCTTTTATAATGAATGAGGTTCTTGCTCTCTCATCTGCCTTTTCAACCAACCTCTCTCTTCTTCCACAAATTTATTGCACTTCGTAGTCCGTCCCATCTCCCTCAATAATTACCAAGGGAAGGCAAAAATATTAATTTTTATTATTTATAAACAATTTATCTCTCCTCCCATTGGCTAATAATGGAGGCTTGTAGATCAGGATTATAAAGGAACATAAATCCAATTTTCCCCCGTACAATTGTCAATTTTAAGCTCATAACACGACTTGCACAAACGGAGTTGGCTTGTCTCCGCTGCCCAACTCCCTCCGCTGCTGTCCTTTGCCATAAAGTGGCGTCCTTTTAAAGTAAAATGGTCATGGTGTAATCGAAGAAAAAAACTCTCTGCTAGGGTTCGCGAGTGTCTGAGGGAACTCCGCCACCTACTGTGACGGAGATATGAGCGGCCCCTCCGTTCGCATCTTGCAAGGAGGGGGAGGTGAGGATCCGATGGAGGAGGAGAGGGACGAATTAGGACGAAGGAAGAGGAAGGTGCGAGTCGCGACAGAGGAGTTTTCGGGGGAAGAATCTATGAAGGTTCGAGATGAGGCGTGGATGCATCCTGTCGAGAAAGAACAATTACCGAAGTCCTATAGAGAATCACTCTTGCAGAATGTAAATTCAAAGAAGTGCTGGTGGAATGGGCAAGATCTGAGGAGGATGAAGAAACAGAGGATTATGGTGCTGGGACCGACTTTGCGAAAGTGCTCAATTCATGCGATGGAATCAGTGTGGATCGCTCTAATCCACTCTGTCCGGCATTCAATCTCGAAGAGAAGGAGAAGGAGAGACTCTTAAAACCGTTTCGCCGTACGCTGGTAGTGAAATTGATGGGAAGACAGCCATCCTTTGGTTTCATGATGAAAAAATTAAAGCAGATTTGGGAAAGAAAAGGTATGATAGACATCTTTGATTTAGAGAATGACTTTTTTCTGGTGAACTTCCAACATCTGGATGATTACATGGGGGCCCGATTGGCGGCCCATGGGTTATAGCAGATGCTTATTTGAGTGTGTCAAGATGGAAGCCTGAGTTTAACCCAAAGAGTGAGAGAATAGAGTCACTAGTTGCTTGGGTTAGATTCCCGGAATTGCCTGCCCCCCTGTTCGACAAAAAATTTCTCCTGAATTTGGGAAATGCTATCGGCAAAGCCATCCGACTAGATATTCACACGGCACAACGTACCAGAGGGAAATTTGCGCGAATGTGTGTAGAGCTAGACCTCACTAAACCGCTAATTCCGTCATTTAGCGTGGAGGGCCAGACACTGAGTATTGTTTATGAGAGTCTGAGCATGTTATGTACAAAGTGTGGCTGGTATGGTCACAGTAAAGAGGGTTGCATTCAGTTTCACAGGATGCACAATGAACAAGGAATGGATGTAGAAACCCAAGGGGAAGGAAATAAGGAGAGTGAAGTTAATGGTGAGGTTCAGGACTTATGGAGGACGGTGCAACGTACCAGAAGGCCAAGAAGGTTTGACATGCCCAATCAAGAGCAGAGAAAATTGGGAATCCTATTTTGGAGAGAGTGGATGTTTCGGTAGGTGGTGGAAAGGGATCATGGGAGAGGGTTCATCATAAGCAATACAAACAGGGGAAACAAAATGCCTCAAAAGTAGAGAGTGCTGAAGTGGCTCTAGGGCGCAAGGCCCAAGTGGAGAGGGCAGGACAGATGGACAAAGGGAGGCAGGGCATTAGAAGGGAAAAGGTCCTGGTGGTTCGAAATAGTGAGGGGCTGATTTGTAGGGCAGCTGAGGATATGCACACTACTGAGAATTGCGAGTTCATTCCGGATAGCATTTTGGGATCGAACAAGTGGAAGACATTAAACATGAATGGGAAGGAAAACCTCCATCCGGGGGGAGTTTTTGTGAAGACTGAAATGGGGAAGCAAACAAGAGGATGGTCGGAAGAAGCAGAAGATCCAATTGAGAGTGTGGCGACTAGTATGGGGGATGAGTTCACTACCCCTATACTAGCTGATTGTTGAAGCGCGAAGCTGGTTAGTACTTACTCATTATTTTCATAATGATTAATTTCTTAATATGGAATAGTAGGGGGGCAGCAAGCAAGGGGTTTGCGGCTGTCCTAAAAGATACGAAATTTAGATACAAGGTTGATGTAGCTGTCATTCTGGAGCCACGGATTAGTGGTGCTCTTGCAACTAAGACCATCAAGAGCTGGGGATTTAAATTTTCAGAGAGAGTTGAAGCTGTTGGATTCTCTGGTGGAATTTGGATATTGTGGAACTTGGAAGATATCTGTATGGATGTGTTGGTGAAAGAGGAACAATTTATTCATTGTAGACTGACCTTGAATGGAAAGGGAATGCTATTCACAGCTGTGTATGCAAATCCAAATGAGCATAGAAGGCAGCGGTTGTGGAATTCGTTGCATGATTTAGCGGGTGAGATTGCTGAGCCTTGGCTTTTGGCCGGTGATTTCAATGAAATAAAGTCACCTTTGGAGCAAAAAGGGGGTGGAAGAGTCAATGAAGTTAGATGTAGGAAGTTTAGTGAGTGGATTCAGACCTGTGGTCTTCTAGACATGGAGGCCAATGGACCTTTCTTCACTTGGAAGGGTCCTAAATGGGAAGGTCTAGACCGTGTGTATAAAAGGCTTGATCGGTGTCTTTGCAACGTAAATTGGCTTGAAGTATTTGAAAATGCAGAAGTGAGAGTGGTCCCTAGAGTGGGGTCGGACCACCACCCATTGCTAGTTAATTCGTGTGCGGATCTGAATTTTGCAGGAAGAAGGAATTTTAAATATGAGATGATGTGGCAAATGCATGAGAATTTCACGAGTTCATGCGAAGTAGTTGGAAGGCAAATGTAGATACTCATGTTATGCTGAATTTACTACAACATGATTTGAAGGTATGGAACAAAGAAGTGTTTGGAAGAATAGAGTATCGCAAGAGACGAATCCTAAATAGGCTGATGCAACTTTTGAGACAAGAGGAGGTATTGTGGTTCCAAAAATCAAGGGGAAGATGGTTGGAGGAGGGAGATCGCAACACAAGGTATTATCATACTAAGACCTTGTGTAGGAGGAGGAGGAATAAGGTTAAAATGCTAAAAAATTCTGAGGGAGTGTGGGTCGAGGACGGAGAAGAAGTGGCCAACTTGATGCAGAATTATTTCTTTGACCTGTTTAAGGAATCAAAGACTATGAGGGAATGGATCTATACAGAACAGAGATGGGGTAAAGTTGAAGAGGATCAGCTGAAGGAGCTGGGTAGGGATGTTGATAGGGAGGAGATTAAACAAGCTTTCTTCCAAATGGGGGTCTAAAGCCCCGGAGGGATGGGTATCCAGCAGCCTTTTACCAACATAACTGGGGAGTGGTTGGCCCTTCGGTAACTAAGTTTATCCAAGAGCTATGGGAGAATCCAGACAGAATTTGTGAGATTAATGAGACATTGTTGGTTCTTATTCCGAAGGTGGAGCTTCCGGAAGTGGTAAGTCAATTTCGCCCTATTGCATTATGTAATGTAATCTATAAAGGTCTATCAAAGGTCTTAGTTAATAGACTAAAACCTATTATGAATAGCCTTGTTTCGCCTTACCAATCTAGCTTTGTACCTAGAAGAAGTATTCATGATAACATAATTGTGGCGAAGGAAATAGTACATTCTATGGATCGTCTTAGGGGTAAAAAGGGATATATGGTGATCAAAATCGACCTAGAAAAGGCCTATGATAGGATGAATTGGGGTTTTGTTGGAAATGTCCTGTCTGAGATTGGCATTGATGAAAGGATGAGAA
This sequence comes from Acacia pycnantha, assembly GCA_025563575.1. NCBI lineage: Eukaryota > Viridiplantae > Streptophyta > Magnoliopsida > Fabales > Fabaceae > Acacia > Acacia pycnantha. The sequence goes on along the minus strand of JAMWYP010000088.1, from coordinate 801,485 downwards.
GGGTGATTAGGGGCTGTTTTAACTCTACTAGAATGGCGCTAATGTGGAATGGTAGTAGGAGGGCTGATTTTGTTCCTACTAAGGGATTAAGGCAAGGGGACCCTTTATCTCCATACCTCTTTGTTCTAGGCATGGAGAAACTCACCCACCTTATTGTTGACAAGACAATTGAAGGGAGATGGAAGTCCTTGAAATTGGGGAGGAATGGAGTGGAGATTTCCACTTGTTATTTGTCGATGACTTACCGTTAGTTTGTGAAGTGAGGTGGATCAAATGAGCTTAGTGTTGGAAATTTTAGACAAGTTTGGAGAGGCTTCGGGCAAAAGGTGAATGTGCAAAAACTAGTATCTATTTTTCTAAGAATGTTACGAGAAGTAGGCGAGAATGAGATATGTTTGTCAGTCTCGGATTCAAGAGAATGGATGATCTTGGAAGATACTTAGGCGCATTTATGACAAAAGGAAGGGGGAACAAAAGAAAATTTCAGCATTTACTTGATAAGATGCAAGGGAAATTAAGTAGTTGGAAGAAGCAAATGTTATCTTTGGCTGGTAGGGTTACATTGGTGCAGCGGTAACTAACCAAATGGTCGTCTTCTATATGCAACACTCCATTGTGCCAACAAGTGTGAGGATGCAAATGGAGAAATTACAGCGGGATTTTATTTGGGGTAGCGAAGAGGAAAGAGGAAAGTTCATGCAGTGAAGTGGGTACTGTCAGAAGAAAAAAAGAATGGTGGTTTGGGCTTGAGAGAGCTTGAAACAATGAATTCTGCACTATTGGGGAAAGTGGCATGGAATGTTATTGCCAAGCCAAATAGTTTTTGCTCAGCAGTCTTAAGGGGAAAGTATGGAAGGGAAAAAGAACTCCGCAAAGAATGTAAAGTTACAAAGTCTGATTCTGAGTTATGGAAGAATCTAGGAAAAATCTGGCCTCACATTACTAAAAGTATAGTATGGGAGGTGGGTGATGGAGGGTCGATCAACTTCTGGGAGGATCATTGGGTTGGAGTGCAGTGTAAACTTCTGGATAATTGTGTAGACTCTCTGGGGATTTCATCAAAGTGGGGAGCAATTGCGAATAAGTTCGATCTTTGCAGACATGTATCACGCAATGAGGAATGAGCAAAACGCTGAGGAATCTATATGGGGAAGGATATGGAAATGGGAGGGGCCAAGAAGAGTTCAACTGTTCCTATGGCTGGCTGCCCATGACAGGCTCCTAACGGCTGAGCGTCGGAGCAGGATGATGGGAGGTGCTTCTAACTGCCACTGCTGCGTGGGGCATTCGGAGACACTAATGCACGTTTTGCGTGACTGCAAAATAGCCTGGAATGTATGGCGGGAGTTAAAAAGAGGGCGAATGGAACCAGAATTTGTATGCCTAGGTGGAAAGGCGTGGTTGGAATGGAACTTGACTAGGAAAGACAAAGAAATGGCGTCTTGCTTTTGGTCTCACTCGCCGGCTCTGTGGAGCCGGAGGAATCGTAGTAGGTTTGAGGAGGGTTCTCGTATGCCAAGAATAAAATTAAAATATTAGAGTGGTATATGAGGGAGATATGGAGGGCTAGATCAGAATTTGGAAGAGTCAAAGGTAAGAAATGTGAGACCCAGATTGCTTGGAAGGCACCACCTGAGGGGTGGGTGACACTGAACGTTGATGGAGCTGCCAAAGATTCTAAAGTGGCGGGCTGTGGTGGTCTGATCAGAGGGAGCAGGGGAGAATGGATCTGTGGGTTCACAAAGAAGTTGGGGTCCTGCCCAGCTATTAAATCAGAATTATGGGCAGTGCTTGCCGGATTGAAGTTGGCTGCGTCTAATAATTTTGTGCGAGTTGTGTTAGAATGTGACTCTGCTTGTTGTTGCATTATTAAATAATCTGCAGTGGACAAGGAAAATGAATCTCGGCTGTTGTGGCTGATCCGCAAGAGTATGAAGAGATTTGTAAATATTAGGATAGTGCATATTTTTAGAGAAGCAAATAGATGTGCTGATATGCTTGCTAATGTTAGTATTTTGCAAGAACAGGTTTTCTGCACATTTGTGCGGCCTCCCCTGGAGGTGATCTCATGTCTGTACAAAGACTATGTGGGAACTAGTTTTCCACGGGTTATTCTGATAAATGATTGAAGGAGGGCTATTGCCCCGTTTTTTACCAAAAAAAAAAAAAGTGGCGTCCTTTTTATGGTAAAAAACTGAAGTTGTTATTTTTTTAAAAAAAAAAAAATTTGTAGTGTATTGATGATACTAAAATGATACTTCATAATACTGATTGGTTCTGAAAAATATTTCATGATCTTGAAAAATTAGTTTAGGATCTTGAAAAAATATTTCAGGGTACTGACTGGTACTAAAATTACACTTCAGGATACTGATAGGTAGTAAAAAAAATACTTCATGATCTTGAAAAATTATTTTAGGATCTTGAAAAAAATATCTTGAAGTATATTTTTTGTACCAGTTAGTACCCTGAAATATTTTTTCAATATCCTAAAATAAGTTTTCAAGATCATGAAGTAGTTTTTTTGTATCTTTCAATATCCTGAAGTATATTTTTAGTATCAGTCAATACCTGAAATATTTTTTCAAGATCCTAAAATAAATTTTTAATATCATGAAGTACTTTTTCAGTACCAATCAATATTATAAAGTATCATTTTAGTATCATCAATACACTACAATTTTTTTTTTAAAAAAAAAAAAGCAACAACTTCAGTTTTTTGCCATAAAACGACGCCACTTTATGGTAAAGGACAGCAGCGGAGGGATTAGGCAGCGGAGACAAGCCAACTCCTGCACAAACAAGACTCTTCCGGATCTGGCTTCAGTCCTTTTCCCTTCCCATCCGCTTTCATCCTCTTCTTCATCTGAGCCGTCGGATGAAGATCTGGACGGTGTAAAATTTTTTTAATAAATTACCGCATGCGGTACCCATACAGCATGCGGTAAATATTTAAATTCAAAAAAAAATTTTACACCGTCCAGATCTTCATCCGACAGCTCAGATAAAGAAAAGGATAGGAGCGGATGGAAAGGGAATTGGAGAGAAGCCAGGTCCGACTCTTCCACAAGCAAATCAATTAGCTTTGATTTGATATGGAACTATGGTTGTTGTCTCTCCTTTATTGGAGAGAAAAAGGCAGAATACGTGGCTTTTACTTATCCTTCATATTCCTTCTTGTACGTTATGTGGATCTCATTCTCTTTCTTTTAGGATTCCATGCCTCGTTCAGTTCTTTTTATAAAATACAAACAATTGCATTGTGTCCACTTAAAATTGGCTTAAGACAATAAATATGTAAATAAAATGTGACTTATTTTTCAAAAATATTGTTTTTTATGGGGGAGAGTGAGTGAGAGTGAGGGAAAAAGGTGCAATAAGACTAACCATTAATTAATGGAGGGAAAAAATGAAATGTAGTATTAGAAATTTAAGTTAAGTTATTAATGTTTTTTTATAAATAAAGAATAATTCATCCCTGAAATTTACATACACACACACTCTCTCTCTCTCTCTTCGGTCTTAATTATAAGACTAAGTTGACTTTTTTAGAAAAATTAAAGAAGATAATTAAATTACTTTAAACTATATGTATTTATATTTTTTTTCTCTAACTTAATTAGTTTGACTAATAAGCTATAAAATCTAAGGATACAAAACATATGATATGATTACGTAACTTATTTAGTTTTCTTAATCGCTCTAAAAAACATCAACCTGGTCTTATAATTATGATAGGAGGTAGTATATAAGATTATATGTCAGGAAGGTGTAACTTATAGCCTATTAAACACATTAAATATTTTATATAAAAAAAAAACACACACACACATTAAATATTGGATCAAATGGATTTTGGTTTTTAATTGTCACAAACATTTTATAATAGGTGAAAGTGTAAAAATCCTTATGAACTTTTACTATAAATGTGTCAAGCATCATATATATTTTGTAAGTGTAAAAATACTCATGAACAATTAAAATGAGAGTAAAAATATCAGCACCGTTAAATTTGACATAAGACCGTTTATATGCATGTGAGGAAAAAAAAGGAGAGTGGGTCTCACTATAAAAAAGTAACGGTGTTGAGTTAAATTTAATAGTGCTGACATTTTTACTCTCATTTTAAATATTCGTGAGTATTCGAGACTTCTTATTCTACGTGAAAAACACACGCTCGGGGAAAAACAAATTTATGCCATCATGGACGTAAAGATCCAAGATTGAAGGGAAGTAGAAACGTTGCCTGGACCAAGAATTTGATGCAACTTGGGTGCCAAATTTTTTTATACAATTTAAACGGATTTGGTCCTGGTCAGGTGTGTAGAAAGGATAAGAGCTTTTTTGTAGTTGGCATTTAATGAGCGATTACCTACAAATGCTAGAAGGAGCAAATGGTCTTCGAATTCCCTAGCTTGCCCCTACTGTGAGGAAGGACTAGAAGATCAACTACATATATTCCAAAACTGCAGATATGCTAGAATTATATGGCAGCAAGTACTTAATCCGAGGTATGTGACCATCTTCTTTTCCCTTCAATGGAAAGACTGGATGAATTTCAATATGTGTGAGTAGGGACAGAGCTTGAGATAAATATTTGGGGGGCTAAATGGATACTCATTAACTAATTAAAAACAAAAAAATATTTAGAAGGGGCCAAATGTATAACATTGTGGGACAAATGTACAAATTTTTGGACCAAATGTATAAAAAAAATATAATTTTTATTAAATATTTTAGACAAAATTTTTTTTGGGGGGCCTTGTATAAATATTTGGATGACCAAATGTATACTCATTAACTAATTAAAAAGAAAAAATATTTGGAGGTCAAATGTATAAATTTTTGGGCCAAATATTTTAAAAAAAAAAAAAATCTAATTTCCATTAAGTTTTTGGGACAACTTTTTTTTTTTTTTTTTGGGGCGGGGGGGAGATTGTATATGAGAAGTTTCGTCCCTGTGTGTGAGGAGGTAGGCTGTATGGATATGGGGAATTGGAGACAAATATGGGGAGTCACACTATGGCTTTTGTGGATATGGCTTAACAAGGGAATTTTTGAAGAAGAATTTTAGAAACCTGTACAACCTGTTGCTGTCATTAGGAGAGTATGGAAGATTTATTGTGTAGCCGAGAATTCCAATGATGCATCAGAGAGTAGTGTTATACAAGTGTCTAATGTTTCATCTTGGGTGGCACTTCCTCTCAATTGGTGCAAAATTAACGTGGACGGGGCCAGTGAAGGATACTCAAGAAACTGGATGTGGAGGTATCATTAGAAACAAGGAAGGAGAATGGTTGCTGGGTTTTTCATATTATCTGGGCAATGCTACCGTTGAAGAAGCTGAGGAATGGGCAATCTTATTGGGGTTGCGTTTAGCATGGAATGAGGGTTTTAGAAAAATTCTGGTGGAATCTGATTCAAAGACTGTTGTTCAGAAAATTCTACAAGGTTGTGATATCTCAAGAAGCAGTATAGTTTTTATACAGATTAGGCATTTAATCGGTAGAGATTGGGAGGTCCAGTTTCAACATGTTCCTAGAGCACAAAATGTTTTCGCTGATGCTTTGGCTAAGGAGGGATTTTACAACTCAGAGGTTTTGCATGTGTGCCCTCAACATTTGAGATCTTTGTTATCACTTGATTCAGTTGATTGTATGGGACTTGATCCCCATTTCCAATTTTTTTTTTTTTGAAGTAGAATTTTTAGGAAAGGGGTCGGGCTCACCCACAGTCCAAGCGCATGGCGCTTTGGTTCCGCTCTGCAGGGCATACTAGGTTAGAGAGTACACATGCCTTCACATCTTCCCAGCGTTTCTACTGCTTCACATCACCTAGGATGCCTCCCCCAGCGCCTTGACCAACTCCAGGATCGAACCCCCTCCCTTTGGTGAGAGTGTCCGACTCCTTTGCCAGTTGAATCCAAGGACAAGGGGTACCCCGTTTCCAATTTATATATAGGGCCTAGTGTCTCTCTTTTACCAAAAAAAAAAACTACAGGTCATGCTCAAGTACGAGACCTCATCTAAATAAAGCGGCTGACGTCACTACTGGGGCAATTTGCCATTAACCCCTCGGCCCTCGGTGTATAATGTGTTTGAATTTGACCAAAAAAAAGTATAATGTGTTTGAAGGAGTTTTCTTTTGGGCATGCTTCATAATGGTGCATTGCAAGTTCGGTTCATCTCATAGAAATGACGTACCCTTAAAATTTGGGCCTAATACCTTTAGAATCGGTAATCCTATGAATCATGCTCACAGGCCCAAACAATCCAAAATGTTTGAAATAGCGTCCTCTTCCGTTGTTCTAAAAAAGACATCCATCACCAGCACTCTTGTTAGTGCAACGGTATTGAGATTAAATTCTCCCCCCATGGTCCTGGGTTCGAACCCCCCCCTCCCCTATCGCCTTGTAACAAAAATAAAAATAAAAAAGACATCCATCGCCAATATGGATTGGATCATGCTCACATCAAGTTCCTTATATCTATTGCATTAAGTTCTTCAATCACATACACTGTCCTTGGGCTCAACTGACAAAGAGGTTGAACACTCTCACCAAAGGGAAAGAGTTCAATCCTGGAGTTAGTCAAGGCGTTGGGGAAGACATCCTAACTCCTAGGTGCCTAGGTAAACACTTGAGGGTAATAGACGGTTCGTCCTGCCCAACATTGGTATGACCTAAGAGGAAGGGAGATTTCGCCCTGCCCTTGAATTGTTGGTAAATCCAACCCCTTTCCTAAAATTTTAATATAAAAAAAAAAGTTCTTCAATCACATATAACCATGAGCCATATATTTTTTAAATATTATCATTTAACTATAAATTTACATGAAAAAAATAGAATGTAATGTAATAAGTGATTGAAGAACTTGATGTAATGTATATAAAAATGTGACATAAGTATTTTTCATATGTATTCTATTTTGAATTCTTTATGTATGTGGGCATGAAAATAATTTACATAGATTTAAAAATAACAAAATATGAATGTAAAGATGAAATATTAATTTTTCTTTCAATTTGTTAAGTTTTCCAATCACACATAATCATTTGTCCCATTTTATTCATATGAGTTTATAGTTAAATAATGATATTTAAAATTAGGATACATGGTTACATATTGTTGTAAAACTTAACATAATGGATATAAGAAACTTAACCTAAATATTTTCTTCAATTATATTTATCTGTGTTTTTGTTTTTTCCAAAACACAAAAAGTAGAGAATGAAAGTAGAAATATTTATTTAATTCGAATTATTTGTGAAAAATCCGTCAAATAAATGAAGAAAGAGAAGCTAATTTATATTTATATTTATATTTATTAGCTTAAGGAAATCACCCAAAAATAACAAAGCTAGAGCCTAGGGGACCGTCAGCTAATCAAGGTAAGAATAACATAAATTTTTGACAAGATTAGAGTTTGTTAGAATCAGAGAGTATCCAAGAGCTTTCGACCAAAAAAGAGAGTATCCAAGAGCAAGAACCAGAGGCAGGACAAAACCGCGGACACAATAAGCAACAATACCATTTGATTATGATTAAACTGAACAGAAATCTCTCCTTGGTTATTCCGCTACTCACAAACTTACACGCAGGCCATCACTCTGTAATCCACCCAACTTGCATTCTCTTTCGGCCATTCCAAAGTCTTTTTAATCCTCCACATCCCTTCTCTTCATGCATTTTCATCAAACCCATTTCCTTCTTTAGTCAAAAGATTCGCTTTCAACTCTCAAATATTCACTTGAGGTGTTAGTGTTTCTTCCTCCTTGTCCATGGCTCTTCACTCTGCTACTCTCTGCTTCAGAACCGTCCCTGCTCACCCTCGGAATTCGGTCAAGCTTGGTCAAACCACGGTCAAACCATCGGGTTTTTCTTGCCCTATTTCCCCTCCGATTGTCCGGTTGAATGTCAAAGGTATTCAAATTATGGCACTTCCATGTGTTATGTCATTTAATTTGAGCTTGATCAAGAGCTAATGCAATGTCTACGTCATTTTTGGCATGATTCTGGGGTTAGCTTATGCTAAATAGCTTTAAATTTAAGCAGTTCATGTGCTTTTTTGCTTGTAATTTTTCACTTGGGAGTGTTAATTTTTGTTAGGGAATGCATATTCTGGTGATGGGGCGCCTGAAACAAATGAATCGCCGCTTGTGGTTAGCTTTGGGGAAATGCTCATTGATTTTGTTCCAACTATTAGTGGGCTTGCCTTGGCTGAAGCACCAGCGTTTAAAAAGGCTCCAGGTGGTGCCCCTGCTAATGTTGCTGTAGGCATAGCTCGTTTAGGTGGCTCATCAGCTTTTATTGGCAAGGTATCACAAAAAATATATAGCCTTTATTGAAACTGAATCATACAGCCGATACTGAACTTGCTTGAAGATTTTATCCTTATTTCTTGCAGCAAGACGATGCATGCAAGAATAGTCATATTTCTCTACCATATTTTAAATCGTGAGTTCGTGATCTCTAGTGATTGAGATATATAGCCTGTAGTAGTAACTTACCTTTCTGTGGGGTTCTTGCCTGTAAGCTTATGAACTTAACCTTCAAGTTGTATCACTTTTATTGCTGGTCAACTGAATAGTCCCTTTATACAAGAATCAATATATTAATTGAATACAAAATCTATTGTAAGCTGCACTATTCATAGGTCATAAACAATGTGACTCATCCCAATAGGGAATAGGAAAATGTATCTGATTGCAAATTCATGAAAATATTAAAATATTTTAACATGTGACTGGGAATTTTTCTGCATGTACTAAGAAAAATTGTTTTGTCCATGATTATGTTCTTACAGCTGGTTCTCAGTCTTAACTGTTAAAAACTTGTAATGCTAGGTATGGATTATCATATGATTTTCCCAGGAAATTATTATATTGAGTTATCGTCATTTGCTGTTTTTAGAACTCAATGAGCATATAGTGAAGTATTGTATTGGAGGCAGCCCTAGATTCCAAGATTTGAATCTCTGGTGCTCATCTGATCACATAATAATAGAATCGTATTCGCATTTGAAGATGACTCTAGCTATGTTAGCTTAGTCCATGCATCTTAAATTGAAGCTAGAAAGCCCAAAATTCAATGTAATCTGTTAATGAATAGACTTGATTTTTATCTATGAATACTCAACCTTAAAATATATTGAATCTCTAGCAATAATCTACTCCATAACTTAGAGGTCAGATCAAAGATTTCTCTGCCCTATTAATAGCAGTCTAATTCTCTACTGTACTTGACAGGTTGGTGAGGATGAGTTTGGTTACATGCTTGTCAATACATTGAAAGAAAATAATGTAAACAGTGAAGGGATGCGTTTTGACCCTGGTGCACGTACTGCATTGGCATTTGTTACTTTGAGGAAGGATGGAGAAAGAGAGTTCATGTTTTACCGTAATCCTAGTGCTGATATGTTGCTTCAAGAATCTGAACTTGATTTTGACTTGATTAAAAAGGTAACCATGCCAACTCTCTGTATTGAGGTCATTCGTCAAAATCTTTTTCTGTATCAATTTCCTGTTGATGTTGTCCACTTTGGCTCTTCAATTTGATTCATCAATTTATTATTTTAATATTGCTCTATTATTACTTTCTGGCAGGCCAAAATATTCCATTATGGTTCTATAAGTCTTATTACAGATCCATGCAAGTCAGCACACATAGCTGCCGCAAAGGCTGCAAAAGATGCTGGTGTAATTCTGTCTTATGATCCTAACCTGAGGCTTCCTTTATGGCCTTCTGCAGAAAGTGCCAGAGAAGGAATTCTAAGTATATGGGAGACAGCCGATGTCATTAAGGTTTGTCGCCTGTCAATCTGTAGGGCTCAGTATATTACGATATATCCTTTAGTTCATAGCAGACTTTTCTTGTTTCCTTTTCTAGAATGCAGACTTCAGGGGAACAGAGAAGCAGCACTGTTTGTACTGACACAAATCTGATTAATTAATTACAGATAAGTGAAGAAGAGATTTCTTTCCTCACAAAAGGAGAAGATCCCTATGATGACGCTGTTGTTCGTAAACTATTCCATCCAAACCTCAAGTTACTACTTGTTACAGAAGGCCCAGATGGTTGCAGATATTACACCAAGGTAAGCCTTCCAAAGATGCTAGCTTCTACAATGCTTTTCAACTCATCTGCCCAAACTTTTTGGCAAACACCCTTTGACTCTTCAATATCTTAAATGAGGATATTAATGGTGAACAACCAAGTTATTGCTGCACAAACAGTATCCTTATTTATTTTTTCTCTAGCTTAAGATGTGAAACTGATTACTATTGAGCAAAATAAATGAATTAATATTTTTTACATGTTGGTTAATGAACAGAAACCTAAAACCAATGCCCTTATGCAAACAAGATGAATAATTTGTCCATCTACCTAGACAGCACCTGATTAATTATTAACAAGTTGGCACAGATCTTTGAATATTCAATGAACCCTTCCCTGTTCAAATTAATTTCACAAAACACACACACTTTCTGGGTTTTGACTTGTAATAATCAGCCCTCTGTAGGTACGAAGTTGAATGATATTACTATTCAGATTGTACAGAATAGTTGGAACTAAAATCTATGTGAAAATATTATCAGAATTTATCTGCATTTAAAAGTATAAAGTTATAGGAAATTTATTAATTGGAAAATAAGGATTAAAATAAATAACTAGAATTTTTTTAAAACAAAAATCTCTGGCTAACTGATTTTCTTCTAGGGAAAGAATGTGTGGTATGTAGAATGTGAGTTAACTTCTAACTCAGAAGCATTTGAAGAAGTTCGCTTAACCACTATCTTTCTAGTTATAATATGTTCTTGGTGATAATCATTTGAAAACTCTCATACCTCTTCTTGCAGGACTTCAGTGGTAGAGTCGAGGGATTTAAGGTGGATGCTGTTGACACTACTGGTGCTGGTGATGCTTTTGTGGCTGGAATATTATCACAATTAGCTGTAGATCTTTCTTTGCTCCAGGTAGGCAAAAAAATTTCGTTAATAAAGCAATCCATTTATCAAAACACAGATATTGAATAGAAATGGGTGGTGGATCATCATTCTGAGAGCTATTTCGATGGCAATGTTGACCACACATAGTCTTGTTTGACGGTTATATTTGTTAAGCATCATGAGACCCTAACAAAAATTACAGAGAAACCCAAATAAAATGGAAAAATGAATATCAGTTTCATTTTTTCCTTTCTTACACTAACTTTTTTGAGTGTCCTGTGAGTCAGTGTTGGAGGTAAAGATAGATAAGTGATTTTAATATTCTAAATAGCAAAGCCAAAGACTAAAGTATTTAGTAGACTTCAGGTAGTGGCCAGAGCAATGCTGTTTTATGTCCAAGTTGTTCAACAAATGCATTAAAAAGAAAAACCACCTTATGCCTACCGCTATAACCACCATGATCGTGTACTTTATTCTTTTTTTAACCCTTAAATGAGATAGATGGTTCCTACTTTAGGTAATGACACGTTTAAAGGTCATGTCTGTGAAAAAACAATCAACAAACTTTGTGATTATGTTTTAACACTTTATTTGCCTCATATGCCCTTCACATGCTGGATGAAATAGCAAAAAAATTCTCAGTTCAAATTTCCAAAAGTTTAATCTGACAATTTTAGAAATCCATATCATGTAAAATCTCTGTTATCATTTGAATTCTCAAAAAGAATTTTCTTTTCTTTTTTCCTTGCACAATATGTGCAGATCTTACTATTACCTGCTTATGCCTGCCAATTGGGGGGAAAATTGAAAAGAAAAAAAAACAATTAAAATGGCTTTTGTTGAAGTCACCTCCCTGCACAAGTCCACATACTACTGAGAATTAGGTGCCAGTGATCAATGCCCCAGTTAACTGTGCATGTAATATCACAGATAGCAATTGGTAACTACGGGTGCCAACATATAATTACTGTTAGTTTATCAGGCTGGCTTATCTTTTAGTGTTTTTTCCATTTATTTTCTATTCTTGCACGTGGTCAGGATATAATACTGAAATATTTGTAACTGTTGGATTACGTATCACATGAAAGATATTGAGTGGTATTTAGGATATTACATTGCTTCAGGAATTTCATTTCTAGATTCTGGATGCCATCTGGGTTGTGTATATATAATTTCCTGAAGAGCTATTTATGTGGTTTGAACCTGCAGAAAGAGGATAAACTGAGAGATGCTCTCAAGTTTGCTAATGCCTGTGGAGCGTTGACCGTGACGGAGAGAGGGGCAATACCAGCTTTGCCTACTAAGGAAGCTGTCCTCAGTGCCATGCTTAAGTCAGTATCCTAAATTTACGACCTATTCTCTCTAAACAATGAGGCATTTTCACAAATTCTGAGAATTCTCTTGGCACCTAGTGGCTTTTCTGTGTTAGACTAGAACAATTTTGTTTCAATAAATAATTAGCCAGGGATCATACTTGTGTCATATCTCTGAATAAAGAACTGGACCTGGATTCCTGATAAACTGTTAATTCATTTCAACATGAGTTTTTTAAGCATCAGCATTTAGTACATGCCAAATCAGAGTGTGCCATGTGTATTTTTGCACAGGTTCGAGATGAACTGCATTGTTCATAACTTATTAACTGTGCAAATTCTACACTATTTATATTTTATATTTTATATTGATGGTTGCTGATAATTCCTTCGGAATGTCCAAAGCATCAACTTTTATTTCTTCCACAATTTACTCTCTAGTGTCTACACGGTATCCTTCGATTCCCACATGTGTAAAGGAAAAGGCACAACATAGCTAAGAAGCACTGATACAATTGGACAAATTAAAGTTAAGGATACAGATACATGAATGTGAGTGTGAGAGAGGGAGATAGTTCTCTTCTTGGTGGTATTTGTACTGTAAAACATTAGACATCCTTGGTCGTTTCTGTAATTCAAAAATTATGTTTCCCCTCTGGTTGCCGTTCACACCATCCAAGCCCTCTGTAGTTTTATAGTGGAGGCTAATGTAATACTACTTCATGTCCTTAATGTAAGAGCCAGTTGATTTTTTTTAGAGTGATTAAGGAAACTAATTAAGTTACATTAAAGTATTTATAATTATAGTTCTTCTTCAAACTAATTTACTTGACTTATAAACTAATATATAATCTAATAATGCACAACATATACTATGATTAAGTACTTTATCTAGTTTCTTTAATCTCTTAAAAAAAAAAAAGTCAATTGGCAAGGATGAGAGGGAGTACTAACATAAAATGTCCAATTAGTATGAGCTATTATAGGATAGGTGTTCCCCACTTATTATTAGAGGTTCCCATTAATCACACCCAAGGTATGTCAATTGAGCCAATTAGAAGTTCGTATTAATTACATGTATGTCACTCTGGCCAAAATAGCTCAAGTTATTTTGGATGGATTCACTTGTCACCACACACTTGTATAATTGTGATTAATCTTCTAATCACTCAATAATGTAATACTTCTATTTCAGTGTTCATCAGTATCCAATATGAATATGCCTGTTGATTGAATGTGTTAGTACTTGCTACACCCCTGGTTAATGGCAAGTTGCATATTCTATTCTATTAGCCGCACAAAGTGCCAAAAGAGGATTATATATATATATATATATATATATATATATATAGTTCAATCTTGTTGGTGGTATTATATCACATATTAGCAGCACCGACAGTGGTAGTTGGAGTTTTATGGAAAATGGCTTTTGGATATTTGCTGTTCCTACTGTTTGGAATTTGGAGGATGGTCAAGCCATGTTTTTGGTTGGTGTGTCCCATCGTTTGTCTGTCGTTTGCTTCTTTTGAAACATGACTTCTTCTTCTTTTCTGCTTCAATTTATTTGGATAACAAAACAAGTTAGTCATGTCCCAGACTCAATAATAGAGGCCTCATTCCACATCAATAAATAAGGATTGACCTAGAGACTTGGGAATTGCAGTCATATTTTTTAAGTTGGCAACATATTCACTCACCAAGACCCCAATTTGAGAAATAATATTGAAGGACCATTTTTTTTTTTTTTTGGATAATAATTGAAGGACCATGTTCCTTAGTTGATATTTACTAATATGGAAAATTTGGTATGAGTTAAAAAAATTGGGCACCTATTGGGCCAAATAAAATAAAAAAGTGGGCACCTAACACCACTTTTTTACCCTCTAATTATTGCCAGAACCTAAAAGCCAGTTTAACTTTTCATGTTCTGTCTGAAATCTTGAATGGGTCCCAGCTTTTACAGTGTCTCTTATGTTTTAAAATATTAAATAGACTAAATTACACAAAATTGTCATGAACTTTTAGATTATGTCCAAATAATTATATTAACCTTTAAAACAATAATGATAAATAGACTAAGTACTCAAGTCAATACAGATAATCTTTATCTTCCTAAGCGAGGGTCCTAAGTTTAGTATAATTACGAATTTAACTTATTAAGTAAAGGATTAAAGGGCTTTTTTGCTCCTAAAGTTGTCATCATCAAGGGGTAATTTTGTCCTAAAAGTATCAAATCTAAAGCAATTTTGCCTCTGACAAATATCCTAGTTAAATTTAATTGTTAATTAACCAAATATATTGAACTGACAGTTCACGTGTCGTATGTCATTTTTATTAAGGTGCAAATTTACTCAAACTTTTTATTTAGGAGTAATGTTGCATCAAAAGTTTCCAAATCATAGCAATGTCGCTTTAACAGTTGTCTAGGTTAAGTTTGACTATTAGTTGATCAAATTTGTTGAGCTAGCAACGTAAACAACATTTAAGTGGAAGTTTTTACTCTACAACATGTTTTCACCTCTTTGATTGTTTCTAATTTTTCATATGTGATGCATTTTTTTTAAAAAAAAAAAATATTTATTTTTAAATCTAACTTAAAAAAATGAAATGAATGACATGTGGACTTGTCAAATTAGTATATTTGGTCAACTAATGGGCCAACTTAACAATAAGGGTGAAATTACTACGATTTAGAAACTTCCCATGCAACATTACTCTTGAGTGAACTTCTTGGGAAAATTTACACCTAAACCAAAATTAAGTATATTTGATCAACTAACCATCAAACTTAATTAGGATAACGGTTCAGGCAAAATTGTTCCAGATTTGACACTTCCAAGATCAAATTGTCCCTAAAAAAACTTACAAATAAAATTATTCGTATTAGACGACTTTCAGAGCAAAATAGCTCTAATTAACATGCTCATGTTTTAATTCAAATATTAAATACTCCGTATATCTTATGTTGTCTTAGATAAAGGAGTATGCTGAATGCTGTCAGAAAGATTTGACTTTCATATCGATGTGCGGAATCATGACTGAGAAATGAGTTGAACAAAAATTAAAAATAAAGGAGCATGATTAATGCTGTTAAAAACATTTGGCTTTGCTATTGATATGCGTAATCATTCGTAAACATGACTGAGAAATGAGTTGAATAAAAATTAAAAATTCTTTCGTGTTAAAATTTCTGTTGTACTTAAAACCGAACGCCGTCCACGTATTACTAAAATAATATTAGCTCATATCTCTCCTAGATGTTCAATTTGAAAAAATTAAGGAATTTACATTAAATTACTTTAAAACATTTATATTTATCATTTTTTTCAACTAATTTTTAAGATTTTAAACTTATATATAATCTAATTATACACATAAATATTTCAAAAAATTATATAACATATGTAATAATTCAATAATTTATTCAACTTTATCAGTCTCCTGAACAAGGGGTATCGAGAACCAAGAGCTTACAAGAATCTCATAGAAGGTCAAAGTTTTCCATCACACTCCACCCTTTAAGAGAAACAAAAAGGCAAATGTAAGACATCAACGTAAAAATCTTCAGTTGAACTCCTAAATCTCTATTTACAAATTCAACACTTTTCCACATCTAACCCTAACACGAGAGAAGCATACAAGATTTACAAAACTATCATTAGAAACCCATGATCATTATAAACTTTTTGCAGTTTAAATAATGATTAGTCTAGGGTTTAGTCTATCTGTCTTTTGCATGTCACGTCCACTTAACAACTTTTTCCCCAGAAAAACTACAATATTTCCAAGTTGCCATATGTTTTTAACGACCAAAGAGGTAATCATCATCCTCAAACTCTGAAACACCTAACATAGCCAAAGCCAGGTGACCTTTGAAATCTTTGTTTGTATCTAGTAACTGAGGATAAGAATCCATTACAGATCCATAAGCACTTAAAGAAGGCTTCCTCCTTTTAGAGGAGATCGGTTCCTCACCTCTCAGTATCAAGACGATCTCTTTGATGCCGGGTCTTCGAGATTCTTCGTGTGTGATGCAGGCTGTTGCAGCTTCAATCATTTGACATATCTGATTCGAGGATTTTAAGGTGCAATTGAGTTGAGGATCAAGCAGCTCTCCAATGGCTGCTTTCCCTTTCTGAAGCAATGGTTTAGCCTGCCAATGAAAGTCAAACCACATTTGAGTCAACAAGGCTCAACTGTAATTAAAAAAGACGAAACCAATGAAAAGTCCCTATTTCAAGATTTTATTAGTCAGAAGCACCTAATATGTTTTTTTACATAGAAAGTCTTAAAAGAGACTCTTCACCAATTTTTCCAATAAAAAAGGACAAATCTTAGTAGCCAGACTATTATTGAACAGTGTTGATACCAAAGAAAGATGTTACTAAGAGATGTAACATGATAAAGAACAGGCCAAAAATAATTAATAATTATAAAGTATATGCCCTTTTGTTTCTTACATACGAGTATTTCTTTTTAAATCTTCCAAGTTTCAACCGTCATATATTCCATTTTTCACTTCTATTCAAGATAACATGTCTTTTTTAACAGGAAATATTCCTTCTTTTATCTGGTTATCAATTCAGTAAGCTTTTGACAGATTTTATGATGAGCTGATTTTCATTCCAAGTATAACTATTCTGTATCAAATACTACCCCTAATCCATATCCAAGTATTGTCAAGCTCAAATTAAGGGTAGCTCTTCTAGTATAATTTTTTTTCCATTAATAAAATTTAAAACATCAACTAGACCATTATTATTTTTCATAAGCTGACTTTTTGATATTATTCGTTATTTACTGTCAGTTAGGTTATTATATAGGCTAATGATCTTGACGTTAGGAGCCAAATACACATCATTGTCTTCTTCAAAGTCAATGAACAGCACTGTAGGACTTAGCTTGAGGTTACATACAAGCTAAGATTTTCTAGTTATTCTCAACCACAAACCATTTCAAGAATCAGTTCAACCATAACAAAAAAAAAAAAAAATCACAAACCAGCACAAGTTTAATAAGAATCAAAGAATTAACCTACCCATGAGAACAAATTCTCTTCTCCCGGTGGCCTTTTCGCCTCAATCGGCTTCCGACCGGTTATGAGTTCAAGTAACACTACTCCAAAAGCATAAACATCAGTCTTATCTGACACCTTCCCATGTTGGAAATACTCAGGAGCCAAATAACTATATGGAGAGGGGGAAAAACAGAAGCAAAGACAGAAACTGATTCAGTAAATTGAACAAGAAAACAACAAAAAGGGTAAAAACTTTGACAGAATAAGGAAAGGAGTCAAGTTTTTCACCCAAATGTTCCTTTAACAGTTTTGCAGAGGAAATGAACCGAAGGTGCTGAAGTCCATGTAGCTATTCCAAAATCACATAGCTGTAAAATATTACCAAAAAACAATCCATCAGAAGCACTTGTATGATCTTAACTCAGATTATTATTTACAAAGATCAAAATCTAGAGTCTAAAATCCTGAATAGTTTTTATTATTATTACAGGAAGAAGAAATCTAACCTTGGGAGATTTTCTAGAGGAAAGAAGAATGTTAGAGGGCTTAATGTCTCTGTGAACAACACATCTTTTGGTTCCATTATGCAGATAAGAGATTACTTCTGCAATTCCAACTGCAACTTTATACCTCACAGACCAAGGTAGTGGTGAATTTCCCTTTACACCCTTCATCTTCTTCCCTGTGTAAAAACAGGTATCATGAGTCATCAGTGAAACTCATCACCCTCAAAAGAAACAAAAGAGTCAGAGATAAGAATATATATATATATATAAGCACCATGCAAGTGGCGTTCTAAGCTGCCTCCTGAGACAAATTTATAGACCAGAAACAAACCCCCCTCTGGATCAGCACAAAACCCTACAAGAGGAACAACGTTTGGGTTGTGAAGAGAGCTGGCAATCATCAATTCTCTACAGAAAGACTTTGCACACTCTTTGTCTTCTTTATCCAATCTCTTAATTGCCACAGCACTTCTCAGAATTCCAATTTTGCCCCTGAAAACACAGCTCAAAGCCCCTCTTCCCAATACTCTACCTATACCCATAACCACAAACAATGAGTTACAAATCTCATACAAAAAAATGAGCAAAATTTTTGAGTTAAACATAGTAACCCCAGAAAGATTTGATTTTTACCTTCTGAGAAATTGTGGGTAGCAGAGAGGATTTCACTGTAGTTGAATCTGATGAGAGTATTATTGGTCCGTGGATATATGGTTTTATTCAGTGAATCTATTTTCCACCACCATTTTAGCTCCCGAGCTGGAGATTCACTCACCCCATTATCCAAATTCACCATCAAGACCGTCGCGGCGGCGGAAGAACTCATTTCCAAAGATTCTAGTTCGACCTGAGAACATAAGTTGAATCTGAAAGATGAGTGAACGGATTGTGGGTCCGCATTTGTGGACTCCGCCGGACACCCGCCGGACTCCGCCAGTAGCCACGCCTTGTTTTTGTCTTGGCCCTGAATCATCCCATCGGCGTTGTTTCGCCGGCGGCGGCGAGAAGGGGTAAAACAGGCAAACCCAATCAGCCAGATCATTTTTCTCCAGGTGCTTCTGAATTTGAGCTTGTTATAGTCGTAGTCGTGATCTGCAGCTGTATTGTCAGGAGCATTTTGTGGATTTGAAGGCTCCCAAGAATCAATGGGAATTTCTTGGGAAAACCCCATTTAGAAGCTTGATACCAACAATATCGCAGAAACCCAGTAGAGAGAGAGAGAATGGGCTAAAAGGTGAAAGCTTTGAAGGTGGTTTGCTTGAAGAGTGGGAGAGAATTTCTGAATAACAAAGAGAGAAAAGAAGATGTGAAGAAATTAATAAAATAAAAAATAAAATGAAGAAGGTGAAAATGTGATGTTCTTGCTTTTGGCCTTTATTTATGGGAAAGCTGAAAGAACATGAATTGACCAAGGGCGAGGAGGAAGAAGAAGAAGAAGAAGAGAATCTTGCCGGTAAAGCACCACAGTACGTGGTAATGGTCCATTGGTTCTTAGCATTAGTTGTTAACTAAAGAAACCACCTGGTAAAAATTAAATAAATAAAAATAGAAGTTTCGATTTCATGATTGAGGAAAATCACACAATTCATAATAATACATTATTATGTTTAATTTAATTTCATATAATCCAAAATACACAATGGAGTGATTTAATTTCACGAGTTGTCCTTTTTAAAATTAAGAATACTTTATCATGTTATAAGCTTATGGAGGAAAGCTTATCATCAAATTAAAAATACAATGGAATAAATTTTTTTCCTATGATGGTGAGAGTTTTTATCTGTTTTTAAAATTGTTATCATACATAGTTCTACTTAATTTAAAATTTAAAATGTTATCAACTTTAATAATTAAAATTGTGAACTCATTGTAATCATTAAATCACAAGGTAAGCCTTAAAGTAACTATTAAATGTGCGTGTTAGGATGAGTAGTAGAAACTAATTTTTCAAGGTGATTTATGATAAATGAAGTAAATATGTGAGAAGAATTTTTTTCTCGACTTATGTAAACGTGCTTCTTAAATACTAACCCAAACAAATACAATATATCATTGTCAAGCGAGTCTCCACTTACGGGCACACGGTGCTCACTTTTACATATGCAATAACTAAAAAAAGCTTAAAAATTTTATCAAAAAAAAAAAAAAGCCTAAAAATTATAAAGATAAAATAATTTAAGCTCTTATATTTATGAAGAGACCAAATCTTAAAGTGATTATTGTGAAATACTCCTAACATTTCTATTTATAAGAGATCAAGTATATTAAAAAGTTGGTTAAAATCTTGTTTGGGATATCAGTGGGCAATCAGACTTATGGAAAAGTCCGATTGGGCAAAAATCAGATTGTGAAATGTGATTTATGTTTGGATTGGTGGTTGTATAAGTAGTTTATGAAAAAGTCCGATTGGGCCAAACTTGTTTGGAATAACTTATGGATAAGTGAATTTACAATAATTATAAGAAAAAAAATTAAAATTAAAATTACCAAAAATATATAATAAAAAAAACTAAATTACAAAATTTGGCATGCTAAAATTCATAATTTGATCAAATAAATATTAAAAACGACAATCCCACTACTGTATAAGTCTATAAGCTCAAGCTCGTTTTGATAAGCCAACAAAGTAAGCTTTTGAAATAAGTCCATAAGCTCGACTCATAAGCATTTATGGAACAGTAAATAAGCCTATAAGCCCCTACTAGAAGCTCTTCCAAAATGTAACTCATTTTCGAAAACATCTATATCTATAAAGAAGGTGATATGAGAGAGAATAAGTAGAAAAAATGAAGTAGAAAGACAAACCTTATCCCCTCACATCCTGAGATCTGAACATGGAGCTCAACGCATCTGAGATCTTTCTGCAACTCCAAGCTCGATGGTCCCTATTCCCTTTCTCCTTTGCAAATTTATTTCTACTCCTTTTCTCCTATGCAAATTTATTTCTGGGATTGGTCTTGAAGAATGAAGTTACAAAGATGATGTTCGATGTCCTGGGTTTCTGGCTTCGATTTGAGGTGTAGTTTGTCGGTTTAGGAGAGAAGGGCTTTTCTCAATTTTTTTAATTATAAGGATATTCTAGTCTTTTCAAATTAAAGCTAGGCCAGCTTCCGCAATCCGCATACATAAAAACATTTTTTATTAAAGTGCAAAAATATACATATGGTTTTTCTAATAGTGCATCCAACATCAATTTTTTTTTTGTGCAAAATTAATCATATAGTTACAAAAATAAAGAAAAAATCTTCATTAACCGTTAGTTTGAATTTTTTATATTTTTAAATGGGTGAAGGTGCAAATAAGCCAATAAACTATTAGGCCAAGAGCACCCAACACAAAAAACAATTGAATGGACCATAAATACCAAAAAACATTTAAAAAGTGGCAACTATCACAACTCCATCACAACTGAACTAACGCCGTTTAAATAGTTAGTAGGGGGAGACTTTGACATTGATGATGTGGCACGATGGGAAGAAAGGCATGGCTACACGTATCAGCAGGGGAAAAAAACGAGAAGCAAGCTGGGTCAATCCTCCATATCTCTCCCTTCGCCTCTCTCCTTCCTCACCAACACTCCTTCTCCTTCATAACTGTCAGTGAGATTCTCCCATCACCACACTACCACCACCTCTATTCCTTCACCTTCTCAGCGTCGCCGGAGAGCTCCGCTGCAATATGCGATCGAGGAGGTAAAGGCGAAACCGATATGGAAAGCGATCTGAAAACAAGGGTTTAGCTTCTGTGAGCATGAAACTCGTCGCCGTCCATTGGTGGTTCGCCGGCGAGAGGTGGTTGTTGTCTGATATGTGGTTCGCCGTCCTTCTGTGTTGCCGTTTGGTGGCCAGATCCGTTTGTGGGTGTTCGGATTTGTGGTGGCCGGAACACTTTGAGGTCGTCGTGTCTTCGGTGTTCGCCTCCTTCATCACTCACTGCGCCAGAACCCAGCTTCATCATCGTCGACGGGAGAGAGGGCAATCTATGAAAGTTGATTCTTTTGCTCATCCCGAAGGATCGTAAGGTCCGCCATTCTCGTCGCCTTAAAACTCTAAATTCCAAAATTTTTGCTTTTGGCTTTGTCATAGAGAGCTTGATTTTGGGTTTGCATTTTTGGGTTTTGAATTAAAGTAAATTGCAATTGCTATATTGTTGAATTCCAAAATAAGTTATGCCCTCCGTCATTAAATCCCCCCCAACTGTCATTAAAATTCCGATCTACCACTGGTGTTGGTTTGACAGAGGTGGTAGCTAAAACTAATGGTCGGTGGCTGTGTTCTCTTCCTTCTCGTCTTCGAAGCTCCAACCACGCAGTCGAGATTCTGGTTCTCAGTCTCCTTTGTCTAGGCTCAGTGATTAAAGAATATCTGAGAGCATTTCCGGCGATGTGAAGGGAAGCAAAGACTCACATTCTTATCCTTCAATCCTCTCACCAACTAGCCACGTGGATATCTAATATCTTCAATTGACACCCAATAACGGCGTTAGTTTAGCTGTGAGTGAATTGTGATAGTTGCAACTTTTTAAATGTAATTTGGTATTTATGGTCCTTTCAATTGTTTATTGTGTTGGATGCTCCTGGCCTAATAGTTTATTAGCTTATTTGCACCTTCACCCTTTTTAAATTTCATCCAAAATAATAGTAAAGAACTTGAGAAAATTATAGAAAATGACATAGATATTTTGAAAATTATAGTTCAGCCCTTTTTTCTCTCATCTCTTCCTCCTCACCGCCGTTGTCGCCTTTCTGTAATTTTCAAAACTATCTAGGCCATTTTCTACAATTTTGTTCAGTTATTCACTGTCAACTGGATGAAATTTAGCTGAGTCATCGTCCATGTCAACCTTAAAAATACAAAAAAGTCAAACTAACAATCAATGGATATTTTTGCTCCACTTTTGTAATCATATAGATACTTTTGCACCAAAAAAAGTATTTAGTGTTGGGTGTACTTTTAAAATAATCATATGTATATTTTTGCATCTTAACCCTTTAAAAAATGACAGTTCATTATAATACTCATAATTAGATTATAAAGTTATAAATGAATTCAAGTAATAAGTTTTAATTATAAAATTAAGTGAAACATATTAACATAAATTGTTTTAACATTTTTATTAATAATAACAAAAAATTAATTGTTTTGTTAAATTTTAAAACAAGGGCATGAAAGTTACTTATTCTTCACTTTTTCACATTACACCGTCATTTTCGTTATCCTAACAAAAAAATTTCTATCAGCTTATTTTTTTTAGTGTGACCCAAAATACCCATATAATAAAATATTTTCCATTTTATTCCTTTTCTTTTCAATTATTTATTTTATTTTATTTTTTGGGTCGAAATTTCTTTTATAAACTCAAATGATATATTAAAAAGAAGGGTTAAGGTGTAAAAATAGACATGTACTTTTGTCAAAAGAGCGTCCAGTAGCAAATACTTTTTTAGGTGCAAAAGTGA
The DNA here is from genome assembly GCA_025563575.1 of Acacia pycnantha. Classification (NCBI taxonomy): domain Eukaryota; kingdom Viridiplantae; phylum Streptophyta; class Magnoliopsida; order Fabales; family Fabaceae; genus Acacia; species Acacia pycnantha. The sequence continues at coordinate 778,244 of JAMWYP010000088.1, read as the reverse complement.
CTACGTGGTTACAAAAGTGGAGCAAAATTAGCATTGACCGTTAGTTGACTTTTTCTGACCTTAAAATGATGACGTGGACGATGACGTGGATGTTAATGCTTTATAAATTACCGTTCAGCCCCAGATACATTTCAAAAATTTCAATTTAGTCCCTCTATAAACTTTTAAACTTTTCATTTAAGTCCCTGGTCAAAACTTGCATTTTGACCAGGACCTTCTTCTTCTTCAGCGCCGCCGCCGCTCTACGCCATGTTCGCCGGCAAGGATGCCAGCCAAGCTTTGGCCAACACTAAGCCTCCTCCTAGTTTTGCTTTGCTGATAAACCCTGCCTTCTTCATCACCAACCATGTCGTTTCCTCCTCCTCCGATCATATCCTCATTCCTCGACATGAACAGTCTCGAGTTCACGTAATTAGCCCACCCAATCCCTAAAGCAGCACAAACTCTTCTACCCGATGAATTCAAACTACTCAAATTCCCAACCTCGATTCCATTCAAACCCTCTGCGATTCCCCCAATTAAATCAACCACCTGGTTCGTCAATACCACCGCCAATCCAAATCTCTTTGCCATTGACTTCAAATTCCCAGAAATCTTGAAAAATAGTGACGATCTGCGCTTGGATCGAAACCAGTGTTCTCGAATTCGGATCGAAACAGAGCACAATGGAATCGATGACTATGAGCTTAACAGGAAACTGTGATTTTGAGTTCACCTGGATGAATAACTCTATCTTTTGCATTATATCGAGCATCTCATCTGCAGAATAAACGCCCTGGACAAACACGTTGTCGCATTTGAAGGTGTGAAAATGTCCGAGTGTGAGGATAGGAAAGCGGTGGAGAGTTGTCGGAGACGGCGAAAGGGGAAGGGGAATTCTTAGGCAAAGAATTAAACGATCCCCAACTATCAGCCAAACCTAAACCACCTGAGGTATAGTCAAAAGTAAGAGGATAGATCCTACAAATGTTAGCAAGAGGGGGAAGAGAGAGGATTTACTGGACCTTCAACGCCGGCGGCGGCGGCGGTGGCTTTGCTTGGATCGTCGACGGTGTTAGTGGCTTTGCTTTTTCAACTCGTTGGCGAGAAACAGGTGGCAGGTGGAAGATGAAGTTGATGGAAGAGAGAGGAGTGACAAGTGGCAGTATTTTAATGGAGAAGTCAGATCCCACTGCCACGTCAGCGTCAGATAACGGTCAACTAACGGTCAATGCTAATTTTGCTCCACTTTTGTAACCACGTAGTCACTTTTGCACCTAAAAAAAGTATTTGCTACTAGACGCTCCTTTGAGAAAAATACATATCTATTTTTGCACCTTAACCCTAAAAAGAATATACAAATTCAAATAATGGAATCTTATAAAAAGGAGAGGAGGAAATATCATTTTAATTTTTAAGCTGTGAGGGGATAAAAAGTAAATTATGGAAAATGACAAAATAAGGATGACATAAAATGGAATAATATGATGCAATAATAACAGAGACAACAATCTGGGAAGACAGATTCTTGTTTCTGGGCACAGGATTTGATTTGAATATAAAAATAGAAATAATTTGAATCTATCGTACGATGCATTCAATGGCTGTCGTTGTTTGGTGAGCATCCAACGGTTCGCAGCCACCTTATCCCTAAGAACCCCTCATAACAGCGCACCTTCGCTAATCAGATTCAGATCTCACTATAATACATTCCATTATTATTATCATTAGTATTATTATTGTTATTGAAGATCTTATCATTGGTTCTTTATTTGGTTCTACGACCACTTTTTTTTTTTTCTATTTTTTGCACGTTGAGAATATTATAAGTTTATAACATCCACTGTATTCATTATTCAATGACTTTAGCATGTTGCGTCATGTTTGTTTGAGATTTGAAATTACGTTTAGGACCTTCTAAAATGCTTATTCCACATATTTACCTTATATACCATAAATCACGACTGAAAATTATTTTTAAAGGCTCTAATCATATTCCAATTTTAGTCATGCAACTCTTTTAACAACGTTTGGCTAGGGCATCGAATAGAAATACTGTATGAAGATCAAATATATGATACTTCAAATAATTATATTTTTATTATTTTTATTTTTATTTTTTTATAACATAAAAGTATAGGTGGGGTAGACACCGGTACCCCACTAGGGCTAGGGTATGTCTCCAGGCTCAAAGAGCGCTTACAAAGGTACTTACAGATCGTCTACCAATGAGGCCCTTACATCGACCAACGAGTATCAAACCTCCTCCCTTTTGGGGTGAAGGCCGACGCCTTAGTCAACTGTGTCAATCCCCATTGGCTTTATTTTTATTATTCTTTTTTTTTTTGCTATAAAAATTTTAGGAAAGGGGTTGGGCTCACCCACAATCCAAGGGCAGGGCGCTTGGAGCTCAGTCCGCAGGGCATACTAGACAGAGAGTACACATGCCTCTACCTCTACCAGCGTTTCTACTGCTTCCCAGACCCCTAGGATGCCTCCCCCAGCGCCATAACCAACGTAGGGATCGAACCCCCTCCCTTAAGGTGAGGAAGTCTGACCCCCTTGCCAGTTGAACCCAAGGACGAGGGGTATTTTTATTATTCTAATTCATATAAAAATGCTTTAATCTATGCCTATGGGCGCCCATCTCATGTAGTGTATACATAGCTACATATCTAGTCTCTTGTTATATTCTTATATAATTATATTTATGGATAGAGTATCACCTAGCAAACTAATGTTATTTCTTAATAATTTGTATTCAACACTTTTAATTTTATTTATGATACATTAAGTACTAGCATGTTGTTATTTTTCAGGGGTTATACGCTGCATTTATCCCAATATTTTATTTATAGATGACACATAACTTAATTCACTTTTTTCAATTGATATATACATATTATTAGCATGAGGATTAGGTCATATTGATATTTATTTGTTTGACATCTTAGGGTATGTTTGGTTTGAGGGAAGAGGAGGAGAGGGAAAGTTGAGAAAGAAATTTTTTCTCTCATCTTTACAAAATTACCCATAGATAATTTTTAATATTCTTAAAATATACTCTCAATAAAAAAGAATATTCTCTTTATTAATGGTAAAATGGTCAATGTCCTCCTAAATTTTTTTTTCCCTCCCCTCCCCTTCCCTCAAACCAAACATAACCTTACAATTGGAGTCCCTGTCCCTCCAAGTTAGGTACAGAAGGCCTACAATATGTCGGGGGTTTAAACTTATTTATAAATCAATTCCTTTGTTCGAAACTTTTAAATTATCTGATCACCTACTATATATATATATTTGTCTGTTGATATACAAACACATGCGTGCGCATATATATATATATATATAACATAATATCTAGATATTATGTTACAACTTGCAAATATTTTATATTATAATTAATTAAAGTGAAACTTTGTGAATAGTAATTTTAAAATTAGGAAACGGATCCTATCTAGAGATCTAGGAATGAGATTTCCAAAGTCAGGGAAAAATAATGATCAGTGGAATTTTGTCTTCCGTTATACTCTTAGGAGAAAATTAAGTCGTTTGTGCATTTCCTAATAAAACAAAATAGGGAAAAATGCATATAGGTATATTTTTGGATATAAGGAAAATAAATTCTAACTCAACATCTAGGCATGAGTTTGAATTTATTTTAACATATTTGGAATCGGTGAATTTTTCGAAGAAGTTGGTATTTTGAAATGCGTTCAAACCTGACGCGATCGGACACGTTTTTAGAAACTTCAACTGGACAGTTGGAGCCCTATATGGAACCAAAATTTAGGTTAACTTGGACATTTCTACTGAGTGAGGAAATGGTTTCAAAGTTGTAAATCCATAATTTTGAGATTTTTCCGAAATTACGCGAATCGGGTACCGATCGAGGTTTATCGGTTTAAAACCTTCCTTAACAAGTTAATTACATCATCATTGATGATGCAATTCTATGCCACCTAAGGGCTGCATGTCGACCAAGAGCATGGAGAGTTGAGATTTTGCCTTTCAAAGCAAGTTTAATCCAAAGGTTGAGAACATCCATGCCACTACTTGTTATCAGGACTTTTGGTAATTATATTCCTTTTTTAGAGGCCATATAATGATTCTCCCTAATAATGATGATGATATATTATTATTACTACTATTATTACACCGCATGTTATAAATTTTATATTTTATATTATTGATTGGTATTGGAATGAACAACTGGCGTGCCTAAATAAAAATGATAATAATTTGTTTGTTGTAGAGTATGCGTAAAAGCTAATGTTAACTCACAACGCTTTTAATTAAAATGTTAAAAAAAAGGTAGTTGAGAATTCATAGGATAAAATATCTACATTATCAAAATAAATATAGTTACTAAGGCAACTCTGATCTACTAAGAAAAGTCGACTAAACAAGAGCCGTTTGGAAATATTCAGAGATTGATAGAATAAGGATTTGGATATACTTATTCTCAAATGTCATTTAATTTACTATTTTCCAAAATTCACTCGTCCTTTTTTGCTATACTGCTATTAATTACTCTCTCTAGTCTTTATTATAAGACACCAACTAGTAAGTATATTTGATCCTTTTATAAAGCACTTGCTTGTTCCCAAGAAGCGTTAATTTTTTTTTCATGTATGCCCTTAATTAATAAGGGTAGTGGGTAAAAGTAATAATTAATATGATATTAGGGTTTAGTGTAATTAGTATAAGTAATATTGTCAGTTATTTAAATTGTAGGACAATTTTATTGACTTTAATTGTTTTTGTTTGTTTGTGAGAATTGTTAATTAGTTGGTTCTTTATAATAAGGATAAGAGGAAGTAATTACCAAAGTTCTAAATCATTGTAGCTTTCAATGATTGATTTGGTCTGCATGTTTGGGATCATTTTTAGGGCTCCAAAAATGTTTATGCATATAAATCAAGACAAAACTCATTTCACATATTTATTTCGTATACTGTAAATTATGATTAAAAATATATTTTCAAAAACTCCAATTGCTATTCCAAAAATTCAGTTGACACATATATAACTCAGCCGATGTATGAGATATGCTAGATATGGTAAATATAAGGAAATAAATCAAGTATTCACTTTAATCACAATGACATTAGCTAATTATTGAGTATAAATAACAGAAGATACAGAATAAATATTGACTACACAGTGTGATGGTTTTGAGCTCTCAAGCCTTTTGAACTACTATATATCACTCTTTAAAGTTAGAAAATAGATATAAATTATTTTCAATTTTCTTCTCATTCTTTCTAATGAATCTCTAAACCTCAGTGTTGTAAGCAATTTTTTGCTAATTTGATCTTTGGTCCTCACATAGGACAAAGCAATTATACCCTCTTTAATTTTGGGTTAACGAGTAAATTTATAGTAATGTTATCATATAAGTCTTTTTTGATTTAATGTTACCTCAAAAGTATTAAAATTGAGTAAAATTGCCCTTATAGTTAAAAAGTTAATGTTAATTTTTTAACAAGATAATATTGTTATGTTTTAAAACATCTAGAGCAATATTGAACCTGAGAAAATTTTCATGACAACATTGCTTCTCAGTGAAGACTTCAAAGGCAAATTTGCACATTAACCCTTCAAAATTTCATGATGAACTATCTTCTTCTTTTTTTCCAGTGAAAAAAAGTTTAGCTAAGGGTAAACACTAGTACCCCCATCAAGGCTAGAGCATGCCTCCAGGCTCAAAGAGTGCTTATAGAGGTACTTACAAATCGTCCACCAATGAGGGCCTCACATCGACCATTGGATATCAAATCTCTTCTCTTTTGAAATGAAAACCGACGTTTTAGCCAACTGTATCAATCTTTAGTGGCTCATAATGAACTATCTATTGACCGATATGCACATGCTTTGTTCTATCACGCGATGGTGTATTGGATTTCTATCTATCTTAATCTTAATGGGCGACTTACCGTCACACCATAATTTTAAGGGTGTAGTACGCAGTAGTCTAAATTCTTTTACTACCCTCATGATTATTCACATTCCCTCGCAAATTTCAAATGCTAAGGACTCGTTTGTTATGAAGAATATTTGGGAAGGAAAGGGAAGATGCGAATCCTCCATGTCTTTGCCCGTTTGGATGCTCCATCTTCCCGGAACCAATCTTCTGACGGCTCACCATCTTCTTTCATTCATGGGAAGACTGGTTCCTTCCATTTTCGGTGGGAACTTGATCTTCCCTAGGGAAGATATTCCCAAATGACCATATTCTCCTTCTTTAATCCATCTGTCTTTCTTGTTGTTGCCGCCTCCTCTTCCTCCTCCTCCTACAAATCTCGCCGCCTCCTCCTTTAAGCAAATCCCGCCTTCCCTTCTGCGTTGTCGTCGGGTTTCAAGGATGAAGAAGGGATCTGGAACTTTTTTTTTTTTTGTGCGTTGTTTCGTGTTGCAGCTTGTAGGGATGAATGAGATCTGAAACTGAAATTTTTTTTTTTTGGTGTGCTTTGTCAGGTTGCATGAGTAGAAGGAGATTGATTTTTTTTTTTTTTAAAGTTTTTTTTTTGTTGTCGGCAAGTTGCAAGGATAAAGAAGGGGGAATGTTTTTTTTTAAGGGTACGTAAGTGATATTTTGAACATTTCAAAGGTTAAATTTTAATTGTTATTTTTTTAAAATTATCATCTTCCATCTCAATTTCCATGTCTACCAAATAGAACACCCTTCTCAAGTTCCCTCTTAATCTTCCGTTACATTCATTTCCCTCCTCTAAGTTCGTTTCCTTCCTTAAATCTTCCTTATAACAAACGGGGCCTATTTATAAGACTCACTTGTTTCTTCTTATCATTATGGTTCTATTTATAAGTCCACTTTTACTCTCTATGAAATTAAACTAATAAATAGGATCAGAGTGATACCTCAAGAATAATATCAGTGTAAATTTCCTCAAACCCTCTTGACTTCCCTTTTACAAAGAAAAGTCCGTTCTTTTTTCTTGATTCAATTTCAAATATCACGTAAACTGCCCCCATATGCTCTTCTTAGGGCTTGTTAATAGACTTGCTTGCGAGACTTATCACAGGATTATTACTATATATAGTACTATCTTCAATCCTAAACATACATAATAATTTAATCCACTATATCTTCCAAAATATCCACGTTGATCGTATACATTAAGGATTTTCTATTCAAGATTTAGTCACAATAAAAGATAATATTTTAGGAAAAACAACACACACATATATATTACAAATAATTCAAATTAGTCAACAAGCTCTTATATATATTAAGGATCATAGGTAGTGTATAATTGATTTTTTAAGAAGTGTGTAGGCAAGGCTTTGTAATTAATTAGCACAACTATTGCAATAAAATCGTACGTAAACATGACATATATCTACCATCTTTAATTTAATTAGCTAAATGCAATTATTGTGCGATTAGTGGCTTCTCCCAAACATTTGATAATACTAACTCCATTTGATTATATATATGTGTGTGTGCATGATTAAAAAAAAAATAGACATTATGCAATTTCACCTTATATAAACCTGAATTATCACGGTATCTATCTCTTTAATTATATAAAATAAAAAACAATAATTGGAGATTATATGAGTTGTTTGTTTGTTAACCGGCCATAATCACAGTTGAAAATAAATATAAATAATAATATAATAATAAAGCACACTCTCCTCACTTGACATAATGAAGCATTTAAAAGTTTGGTTAAGTTTCATTTTCCTTAATCTCCCAAGTTAAGAAAATCGTGAGCCAGTGTGATTGCTTTTTCCATTAATACTTCAATATAAAAATTCATAGATGTTTCAACAACTAAAACTATATAGTAAAAATAGTCAACTTAAAAAATTGTATCCTTCTACATGAGTCTATTATTAGCTAGGAATTTAGCCACGATTAAGAAAAATAAAATACTGTGCAAGTTCACAAGTAAACTCTTTCTACTTATTTCACACATTTATATACGGATTTGAATTTTCTATGTGGTGTTCTCTTATAGATGAAGCAACTTAATTATGTAGCCATTTTTAGACGTACTAGTGAAGTTTAATTTGCCATTATATTAATCAATTGGATGGTCAATCACATTTAATTTAGACATTGAGTAACTAGCTAGTCATCCTTTAATTTGTGCATATATAATTAAGCTACTCCTTTAATCTTAAGTAACAATTAGTACTTTTGTCCTTTATATAGTACATCAGAATTATATTAAATTATAAATTTCATTAACCAATCCATTTTTTTTTCATATTGTTATAATAATAGTAGTAGTAAATAGTAATACTCCCTTCAGTCCTAACTATAGGAGCAAATTACCAGAATTTGGAGGGATTAAGGAGGATAGTTAAATTAGTTAATTATATGTATTTTCCTAAAATACCCTCACTTAAAAAAAGTTTACTCCCACATGATGTCGTGAAAATGATAAATTTAAACGAGGTACGTAGGTTTCAGGAATTTATTAGAATCCACATAAATCTTCATATTTGAAATTGTCAACACAAACACACAAACAAATACATTTATATTAGAGATATAGTGTATATAATCGGTTATAAGAAATTAAATAAGCATAATAAAAACTACTTTTATTAGGAAGAACATCGAAGGAATTAATTGTTAAGAACATTTTATCAGGTATATATAATCGACTAATTCTGGAAGAAAATCGAAGATATTAAAATGATAAGTTTTTATAAAAGTATAAGAAATGTAAAGAACTTTAATAAAAAGAGACAAAGAAACGACAGAAAAATGGAAGAAACAACATTTTTTATTCATACATGCACATGACATATGAGAGGGGCCACTATTTATAAAATATATATGTGTATTATTAAATTATTATTGTCTTTAATTATTATTGAGAAAGTATAAATAGGGGTATTATAGGAAAAAATGACAAAAATTTAAAATTTGCTCTTATAATTAGGATCAATATCAACTCTAAAATTTGTTCCTATAATTAGGACCGGAGGGAGTATTATATTAACGATAATAATAAAAGCAACAACTCATGCAGATATCCAATGTTATATTTTTGTTGTCAGATTTTTCATTTAGAACATTGTGTGTGTGTGTGTGATTTTACAAATAAGTGTATAATTTATGAGATAAGCATATAAATATACCCATGTTATATTTTAATTCAAAATTCTACTCATAAAGATAAAAAATAAGTGTGTCTGAGTCTGATATTATGTCGTATATAAATTGATATGGATGTTATGTTTACACGGAGACATGTTCTCTAATGATGTCATCATGACATAATTGATTTGATTATATTATTAATATATAAACTACTGATATTTAACTGAATAATTATTATAATAATAATTTTTTAACAATCAATAGTTCAAGAAATAATTACCTTGTATTATTTTATGTCGTTTTTTAGCAGTTATATTTTTATGTAGTTAATGAAGTAATTATAATATAAATATTAAAAATAAAAATACCATTCCATATTTAATCATTTGTAATAATTAATTAATCTATACCTAAAAGATTTTCTCCGGACCATATGATTTCACCAATCTAAAAAAGTAAATAATAATACTATGAAATCTGAATGTTTGGTTACAGAGGAAGACAATAGTAGATGTGTTATTCTTATCCATGCTAATCACATTCCTTCTTATAATCATTGTTAAGTGTTAACTATGCTTGCTAATCAAGAAGAATTCCCATCTATATACGCAAACCCACGGCCAATTTAATTTTGTTGAAGATATTTGGGAAATGCAATTAATTAATATGAGTATGTTAATTAGGCATCATATTTTTTTATACCACAATTTAATTTAATTTTGGATCAAACCCACCAAACTGACGGCTAATGACATTAAATAGCCGCATAGTGGGTTGGGTTTATTATATTTTTAGGCATTTTAAAGTGTTTGCGATCAATAACGAAGTAATGATAGTGATATTGGTTAAATATTTATTACTACATCCGGTCCTAATTATAGTAGTATTTTTGTAGTGAAAATTGCACTACAAATATGTTCCTATAATTAGGATCGGAAGGAGTACAATATACAAGCAAAAATGAAGAGTGTTACACAATCCAATGTTCTTCATCTATGTCAATAGAGTGTATGTCATTTAATCACATTGTCGAAGATGTGAGATCATGATAGTGGGTCACATGTAAGTATGTAAGCGCTTATTGACTAAGTTTATAGGTGTATTCTACAAGCCCTAGTAAACCCCCCCTTTTTTTTTTTGATAAACAAATTTTAGGAAAGGGGTCGGGCTCACCTACGATCTAAGGGCAGGGTGAAGTCTCCCCTTCCTCCTAGGTGATACCAATGTTGGGCAGGGCGAGCCGTCTATTACCCTCAGGCGTTTACCTAGGCACCCAGGAGTTAGGATGCCTCCCCAGCACCTTGACCAACTCCAGGATCGAACCCCCTCCCTTTGATAAGAATGTGCGACCCCTTTGCCAATTAAATCTAAGGAGGAGGGGTCCTAGTAAACCCCTGTTCATAAGCTTCTGCTGTGTTTCTTCACAAAATGGGCTCTTCTCGCTTCTTCGGCGTAGGCTTCTGATTGTTTTTTTCTTTTTAAGTCTATGCGGCTATTCTAGTATGCATATAGCAGAGTCAAAGCCTAGCAATCTTCTATTCTAGCAATGAGTAACACTGTTAACTCTGGAATTAACAGACTTTGGCAATGAGGATTAAAGACTAACAGAAGAAAGTATGACCAATAAAAAGAAAAATACTGCTCTGCAAGGACCTAATTTAAAATAAGGTAAAATTGTAAGGACGGGGGGATTTGTTTTCCTACAGGAATTTAATAGTAAAAAAATCTCAATAACAAGTACTCCCTCTGGTCCTTATTATAAGGCATCAACTAACAATTCTCACAAATCAATAAAAACAGTTATAGTCAATAAAATTGTCATACAATTTAAGTAACTTCTAATATTATCCTTACTAATTGCACGAAACTCTAATATTATATTATATTAATTATTACTCTCACCCACTACCCTTATTAATTATAGGCATATATGAAAAATAATAATTAATGCGCTTTGGAAACAAATAAATACCTTATAAAAAGGATCAAATAAATTGCTAGTTGGTGCCTTATAATAAAAACCAAAGGGGTAAGTACCATAAACCTGTATGTCATTTTCTGTATTAGAAATTGTCATTGCATTCTTATAAATTGTTATTGAACTTTTGGATAATTAAATCTCTTTATTAGGACCTTTAGTAATTTCTCTCTTTTTATATTCAAGCTCTTTGTCTTAGGATTAAAAATAAGAAAAATCAATGAAAAAAATCTCTTATTTACAATTTATCGCCTAAAATCTAAGGGCCGTTTGGTTCAAAGAACTTTTAAGGAAGGAAAGGAACCTAGAAGAGGGAAATGAATGGAAGGGAAAGGAAGATTTGAAAGATGAGGGAAGATGGCTTGAGTTGTTTGGTTGGAAGAAAATGAAGGGGTGGTAGTTGGTAAAGAATTAGAAAAAGTCTATTTTGCCCCCTAAAGAAATTAATTCAAAATAAAAAAGAAAAATATTTTTTTTGCTAAAATATATTATTGTTAAGTTCGAACTTGTGTAAAAAAAATTTTCACCAAGTTCGAACTTCCCGTCAAGTTTAAATTTCAGGGATAAATTTGTCTAAAAATGTGAATAGTGACGTGAGAACTTGAGATCTCACCAAAATTGGTGGGATCTCAAGTTCCCACAAATGAGGGAAAAGTGGTGGGCCCGGTGTGGGCCCAGGAACTTAGGTTCTGGGCACTTGGTGAACCAAACACATTTTCAGGAGGGAACTCTATTAAGTTCTCATTCCCTCTCCCAAATTCCTTGAACCAAACGGGCCCTAAAGGTACTTAAAATTTATCTAAGGATCCATATTATGCATATCTTTAGCAGGAACCACTCTTCTTCAATTGAGAGTATAACTTTTTTTTCACCTATGGGCAACTCATCTTTAACACACACACATATATATAAAGACATTGCATACAACTGAAATGCAAATAACTGAAGATTATATTGGAGGGACTGAATCTCTTAGGAGTAGGAGAATAAAAAATGAAGAAGAAAATAATGCACAATATCTCCAAGGTGTGAGTTGAACTTTTCTTTAGGCTTAATTAGTCCCCACCTATATCTTATAGGGTGCAATTTGGATTGACGGGCAAATTTCTTGTAGGATAAAATGAAGACCTTTTGTAATACCCTAAAAATCTATATTATAATTTGGTAAAATTATACCTATAAAAAATAGGTGAATATGGGGTATCAAATGTTAAGATATAATTATCTTATTTTCGAAGGAAAAATCTCTTGGAAATTAGAGAATTTAAGGGCCAAAGTGCCAATGACCAAAATGCCCCTAAGGGACATAAATGATTTAGGAAAATTGTGAAAAATCCTAAAAGTCAGTAAAATAATTATTTGAATAATGAGAGTATGTTATCTCTAATTAGGGTAATTTAATAAATTACAAACTTGGAGAAATGAAATAAGAATGCTCAAAAGCATTAAAATGACTAAATTACCCTTGTAATTATCAAATAATATAAGAGGCATGGAAATGCTAAGGTTAATGCAAGGATATGAAAGTAAGAAGGTGTTCAAAGTAAGAAAATTATCAAAAAGTGATAATAAGGTAATTAGATAATTATTAGCTAATTACTTAAGTCTGAGCAAAAGAAATTATGAAATAATTATGTAAAAATCAAAAATTAGTGGTAATTGTCTTAAAATTAATAAAAATATATTTACTAATTAATTGGAAATTTTGGAGAAAAATAGTTGAGTTTAGGTATTTTTAGACCTAAATACAAGAATGGACCAATTAGGTAATTTTGTGGAAATTTTTGGAAAAATTAAATAAATAAATCATTAAATAATTAATTAAATAAAAAAATAAATATTTATTAATTATAATTATGGGGCAGCCGAAAATTTAAGGAAAAATGAAGATAAGATCACATGTTTAAAATTTTGCAACTTGCATAATAAAATATATTATAATTAATTAAAGTGAAAAAGTGGTGAATAGTAATTTAGGAATTAAGAAACGGATCCTATCTGGAGATCTAGGAATAGGAATTTCAAAGTCAAGGTAAAATATTGATCGCTGAGTTTTTACCTTCAAGTGACCTCTTCCTAAGTTAAATCCGAGGTCGTTTGTGCATTTTCCTAATAAAACGAAATAGGAAAAATGCATATAGGCATATTTTTGGATATAAAGAAAATAAATTCTAACTCAATATCTAGGAATGAGTTTGAATTTATTTTAACATATTTGGAATCAGTGAATTTTTCTGAAGAAGATGATGTTTCCAGAAAAGCGTTTCGTAACCGGACCCGTACGGACACGTTTTTCGAGGAACTTCAGACTGACTGTTGGAACCCGGTAAGAGACCGAAATCTAAGTTAAAATAGATATTGTTGATGAGAAATATAAGATCTTCAAAGTTATGGATTTAGAATTTTGAGATTTTCCGAGATTACGCAAAACGGGGACCGATCGGGGAAAATGTTTTTTTTATAACCTGAAATTCCAAACAAGGCCTTATCAAAACCCTATAAATACCCCACCTCCTTCACAAATTCTCACACCATTCCTTGCTCCTCTTGGCCGAAAAACCTAGAGAGAGAAAGAAGAGAGCAAAGCTTTCTGAAATCTTGCAAATAAGCCCCGTAGAATTGTCCTAAATCTTCAACTGTAAGTCTTTTGGTTTTTAGTCTTTAGTTTTTAGTTTAGTAGTTAGTAGAATTGTTAGTTAGATTTAGAAAGTAGGTGACAAGATTCCTACAAATGTTTTAGAGCCTTGTTTGCGTTGAAAAAATATGCAGAGGTGTAAACATAGTAGGGATCGAATCGCTGAAAAGTTGTAGTTTTTATAGCTCTTTCACAAGTAGGTGTTATAATGTTAGGATAGCCTTTAAATTTCAAGTATGATTTGGGTATCATATGGGAGGGCTATTTTAGTCATTATTTTCGAAAATCATAATTTCGTCGAAGTTCGCAAAATTTCGGGAAGAAAATTTGCTAGAGTAACGAAGTGCTGGCGAAATTCCGCCAATTAGGGGCATAGGGGCAAAATGGTAATTTTTACCTAAAATGACTGTTATAGTGTCAAATCACTAATGAAAGTGATACTACTCTCGTAGGACGTCAGAAACTCTGATTTGCTGCCGTCACGCTGTCCGACGAGCCGCTGTTGGACGTTTCGCCGTTTTCCGTAAAACGTGCCATTTCGTCAAAAGTATCGAAGTACCATCAAACGAAGGTACGTCGCGGCGCATCGTAATACTAACTCGATGCTTATAGTCTCGCTTATATATGGTACGGATAATTTCATAAGCCATGGGTGGAACTGCTCGGGCCATGCACAGTGACTAAGGTAATAAACTTAGATAATCACTTACAACTTTACTGTTATATTAAGTATAATACCGTCATGTTTTCCTAGCGCTACTGACACGACAAGACATCGTGGCACACAATTAAAGTGCGAATGATAACTTTGCTTGTAGGGCGCTTGTTATTTAATGATCATACATATCATTGCTTTGTAATCATAGAAATATCTCGTTGAACATAAAGTGTTATATAAGCATGAGGTTAACTGCTACTCGAGATCCGATGAACGTTGGATCTCGGCTCTTACTATAGCATCACATCAAGGTCCGGAGAGAGAGACCAAGGACGGAGGATAAGAGTAAGCAGAGCGGACATCACACATGAAGTTGAAGACCGCATGGAGACCTGATCAAGGACGTCTAGTATCCAAACAGATAATGTATTAATCTTTATGAACAGGCAGATACGCCACTGTTATTGTTATAATCAGTTACTCAATGTTTTTAATCCGCCGATGCTCTACTCTGATGTTTTTAAAAAAAAAAAAAAATGAGTACCGATATAACACTAGTGATATGTTCTAGAGATGGACGTAAATGAGGTCCTTTGCATAAAATATTTAGGGCGAGGAAAGCGCATCGATACGTCCGATAATCCTTATATCAACATCCGATAGTCCCGATAACCCCGGTAATGTCACCTACCGACGACAACTTTGATTACCCAGGATCATAGATTTTGAAAATCGGCCCGACACAAATTCCGATAACCTACTCGATAACTCGATAGTCGTCGGTTGTGCCGAACGATAGTTCTATCCTAGCACAAAGCTTGTAGGTGGAGCTAGGCCACGCCTGACGAAACTCTAAGACCGACGAATAGAAATACATGCGGTATTTGACCAATGTTAAAGATGTCTATCGGAAGAACCATTACATAATTCCGTATCTTTCTCGGATATTGGACTAGATCCACTCCTCATCACTCTCCTCGAAACCACTCCCGAGTGGAAAGCACAAACGAGCTCCTAGGAGAAGGACTATCTAAAGTTTTCATATACCATTCATCGTCTCAAGTGGCGGAAACCCACAAGTATCTAGGAAAAGGAATCGTGGATGACCTACGTAAGATAGATAAGGAATGGGAAAACATAGTTGTGATGTTAGATCCCCGAGACGTAATATAAAAGCGAGATATAACCAAGTAGGGTTTGTACGTACAGATGATTATAACATCTTAAGCATATCTTGAGTATATATTCGTTATGGATATTTCAAATAACCTTGATAAATTCTGAAATCTCTTATCATTCCAATAACTTTATTTACTCTAAAAGCCCGAAAATCCACATCTTTCATTAGTAGGCAAAACTTCAACTACCTGCAGAACGGAGGTCTCACACATCAACTCGAACCTGTACAAAACTTTGATTCTCGTGCCCTACCTTGTATCTATGGCTAGAATGCCTTCTCAATCAGAGAGAACCTATAGGATCGATCATTCTTCCGACGATGACAACCGTGAATATTTGCTGCAGCTAAGCTATCAAGATGACTCCGAGAATGATTCTTTCTATGAACCAAATCTTCTACAACATGTCCTGGATACAAACAAAGAGTTGATCAGTGTCCTACGAACCGAGTATTTGATGGCAGAGCAACGAAGTGATACTAGCAGAGGGACGTATTTCCGGTTTCTGGAACAGGTCAAAACGATTTACGCACGGAGAAATAGGTGCCCTTACCAGCTGGATGACTGGGTGAAATCAACTTTATACCTTTTTCCCCGAGACCGCTTCTGGATGGAACAGACTAATAAAATCTTAGATGGAGAACGTACAACCAATTTCTACTCTTTCCTAAATCATCTTCAAAGGCTAGTTTTAGACAATATGTAAGCAAGTAGTTATAAATTTAGTTATAAGTTGTAACTACGGATGTTAAAACTAGTTAAATGATATAGTATCTTTTTCTATGAACAATGTGTGTTATAGAGGTAATACAAAGCTTGTTCCCTAAAGAATTATTAATCTTAAATAGAAAGACAGGATGAAAGATTGGCAAGGAATCGAAGTGCTTGGGGGCCAAGATCAAGATGAAGATGCAGGTAGACAACCACTAGTGATGCTAATCCCAAGACAACATCTTGAACACCAAAGTGAGTTGCAAGAGTCAAGGAACGACCGGTTGAGCAAATAACTCGAATGGACAAACCGATAGAGCAAGAGACTCGGCGGGAAAAGTTGAAGGAGCAAACATCTATGAAAGAAAAGCTGAAAGAGCAAAGCAGACACTTATTGATACCCTCCTAGTCGAAAGACAAGAAAGGCAGATTGAGAGACAACCGGAAACCCGCCATCCGATGAAATGTAACTTAGAGGAGCTGCGTAGATCAAGGAATGCCAAAGTGAGCGCATCAAGTCGTTATGGACTTAGGCCTACACAGAAAAGGAAGGCGCCTTGGCTCAGAAATCAAGGGAAAAGCAAGAAGGTAGCTCGACTAAACAACGTAACCATTCACAAATGCCAGGACTCCAACAGTGTCCAAAATGCGGGAGGTACCATCCTGGTGATAGCTGTATTGGGAGACGGGTTTGTTTCAAAGCCGAAAGCCAGACACATTATAGCAAACTGTACCGAGGAAGCTACAGAGAAACGTGTTTGCTATCAATGTCCTGGAGTCGGGCACATTATTAAAGACTGTTTGGAGCACTAAGGCACCACCAAGATATTAATTACAATAAACAGTAGTTCAACCCTGGAGTGTCGGGACCCCGACCATGCCCAAAATGTGGGAGATATCATCGTCAAAGTACTAACTGTAATGGGAAGCTGTTATGCTTCAAGTGTCAGCAGCCTGGACACATCAGTGTGCGCTGTCCCCAGAAAGCTGTAGAGCTTGAGTCACAGAACATAGACCGGATATTAGCATCGCTCGATGCGGAAGTCGGAGAATCCTCAGAGATGGTTCCGGATACTATCGTTTAGTTAAAACTATTTCAGTAGATATTATGAACCGATCCAAGTTCTAAACCGATAAATTCCTTTCGATGCTTGTACGGATCCTTTTGGGATGCATACGTATATTTCCTTACGTTGTATTAGTAGCTACACCATTGGGTGTGAGCTTATAGCTTGTAGAGCATATTTTGAACCCAGTACATAACGTAGTGATAAGTATTATCATATTTCTTAAGTAACTATAAAACATATCACGATTTTATCACTAAGTATAAGGTATCTTATGTTGCCACGGTGTATGGGAACCACGGGAACATAATATATCGAAGTACGGCATGATATCCATGAGTATGAGATATATGGTATTGCTTGCGGTGTATGGGAACCACGGAAATACTGTATATCAAAGTGCGATATGATGAATGTGTAGTACGCGGTATTATGGGTGCCATGGAAACACTTATGTACGCGGTGTTATGGGCGCCACGGAAACGCTAAAACACTAAAGTACGAGGTGTTATGGGCACCACGAAAGCAATATATATAAAGTACGCGGTGTTTTGACGCCACGGAAACACTGTATATATCAATTTAAAACATGATAAAAACATTATAAATCAAACCAAAGCAAATTTTCGATCACCAGGAGGAAAGACTCAAGTTTTCGACATTAGTATCAACTCGCCATCGCTAAAAGGGGTACAGATCCAAAAACAAATGTTCACTTCCAAAGATCAACGATCTACTCTATTGTCTAAAATTCCTACATCTTGTCAAAGTTGACTTACGTCCGAAATACCATCAAGGTGAACCGAAACTAGCAAAGAATGTAGAAAATAGGTAGCAATCGGATAGAGAAATCTACCAAGAAGATACTCTCTACAGAAGAATGTACCGGTATTTCACATGACGATTCGAGGAAACAAAAGCTGCATGGATATGAAAACTTGATCTTGATAAAGGAAATTCCCCGTGAAACTGTAAAATACGCCTGATGAAGCCGAACTTCCAAGTTTTCTTACAATCAAGATGGCACGAATTGACGCCTTGAATGGGCGAAGTGTAAATCACTTATATTGCTCGATAAAATTATCGGAGCAGAGATTTTCGTAGTTGGGATATGATTGATCACGTCTCTTAATAGTTTGTACAAGTCACAAAAGATCGTGAGAATCTTTTGGTGAATGAGATGATCGTGCATCCCGGATGCGGTGTCAAAAGAACACCTCAAAGACGAACATGTGGATCGCATTTCGTGAAATCATTCGAAATAGTTGTTGAAAAACAAACAAGGTACTATTAAATAACCTTATCCCCGAACTGTTTAGACTCCCATACGACGTAACAAGATCTTTATGGACAAACCGAGGCGAATTCTCAATCATCGAGGGAGCCGCTAATGACAGAGTGAAGATCCGACGCGGATAGTCCGAAGACCGAGTTGGACGAATTTTAAGATAATATCGAGTTTAGAAGGTAGAGTACAAATTTCGAGGACGAAATTTTGTTTAAGGGGGGAAGAAATGTAATACCCTAAAAATCTATATTATAATTTGGTAAAATTATACCTATAAAAAATAGGTGAATATGGGGTATCAAATGTTAAGATATAATTATCTTATTTTCGAAGGAAAAATCTCTTGGAAATTAGAGAATTTAAGGGCCAAAGTGCCAATGACCAAAATGCCCCTAAGGGACATAAATGATTTAGGAAAATTGTGAAAAATCCTAAAAGTCAGTAAAATAATTATTTGAATAATGAGAGTATGTTATCTCTAATTAGGGTAATTTAATAAATTACAAACTTGGAGAAATGAAATAAGAATGCTCAAAAAGCATTAAAATGACTAAATTACCCTTGTAATTATCAAATAATATAAGAGGCATGGAAATGCTAAGGTTAATGCAAGGATATGAAAGTAATAAGGTGTTCAAAGTAAGAAAATTATCAAAAAGTGATAATAAGGTAATTAGATAATTATTAGCTAATTACTTAAGTCTGAGCAAAAGAAATTATGAAATAATTATGTAAAACTCAAAAATTAGTGGTAATTGTCTTAAAATTAATAAAAATATATTTACTAATTAATTGGAAATTTTGGAGAAAAATAGTTGAGTTTAGGTATTTTTAGACCTAAATACAAGAATGGACCAATTAGGTAATTTTGTGGAAATTTTTGGAAAAATTAAATAAATAAATCATTAAATAATTAATTAAATAAAAAATAAATATTTATTAATTATAATTATGGGGCAGCCGAAAATTTAAGGAAAAATGAAGATAAGATCACATGTTTAAAATTTTGCAACTTGCATAATAAAATATATTATAATTAATTAAAGTGAAAAAGTGGTGAATAGTAATTTAGGAATTAAGAAACGGATCCTATCTGGAGATCTAGGAATAGGAATTTCAAAGTCAAGGTAAAATATTGATCAGTGAGTTTTTACCTTCAAGTGACCTCTTCCGGAAGTTAAATCCGAGGTCGTTTGTGCATTTTCCTAATAAAACGAAATAGGGAAAAATGCATATAGGCATATTTTTGGATATAAAGAAAATAAATTCTAACTCAATATCTAGGAATGAGTTTGAATTTATTTTAACATATTTGGAATCAGTGAATTTTTCTGAAGAAGATGATGTTTCCAGAAAAGCGTTTCGTAACCGGACCCGTACGGACACGTTTTTCGAGGAACTTCAGACTGACTGTTGGAACCCTGTAAGAGACCGAAATCTAAGTTAAAATAGATATTATTGATGAGAAATATAAGATCTTCAAAGTTATGGATTTAGAATTTTGAGATTTTCCGAGATTACGCAAAACGGGGGCCGATCGGGAAAATGTTTTTTTATAACCTGAAATTCCAAACAAGGCCTTATCAAAACCCTATAAATACCCCCCCCTCCTTCACAAATTCTCACACCATTCCTTGCTCCTCTTGGCCGAAAAACCTAGAGAGAGAAAGAAGAGAGCAAGTGCTCTGGAAATCTTGCAAATAAGCCCCGTAGAATTGTCCTAAATCTTCAACGGTAAGTCTTTTGGTTTTTAGTCTTTAGTTTTTAGTTTAGTAGTTAGTAGAATTGTTAGTTAGATTTAGAAAGTAGGTGACAAGATTCCTACAAATGTTTTAGAGCCTTGTTTGCGTTGAAAAATATGCAGAGAGGTGTAAACATAGTAGGGATCGAGTCATTGAAAAGTTGTAGTTTTTATAGCTCTTTCACAAGTAGGTGTTATAATGTTAGGATAGCCTTTAAATTTCAAGTATGATTTGGGTATCATATGGGAGGGCTATTTTAGTCATTATTTTCGAAAAT
Organism: Acacia pycnantha; assembly: GCA_025563575.1. Lineage (NCBI taxonomy): Eukaryota > Viridiplantae > Streptophyta > Magnoliopsida > Fabales > Fabaceae > Acacia > Acacia pycnantha. The sequence continues at coordinate 757,646 of JAMWYP010000088.1, read as the reverse complement.
CATAATTGCGTCGAAGTTCTGGCAAAATTTCGGGAAGAAAATTTGCTAGAGTAACGAAGTGCTGGCGAAATTCCGCCAATTAGGGGCATAGGGGCAAAATGGTAATTTTTACCTAAAATGCCTGTTATAGTGTCAAATCACTAATGAAAGTGATACTACTCTCGTAGGACGTCAGAAACTCTGATTTCTTTGCCGTCACGCTGTCCGACGAGCATTGTTGGACGTTTCGCCGTTTTCCGTAAACGTGCCATTCCGTCAAAAGTATCGAAGTACCATCAAACGAAGGTACGTTCGCGGCGTACTGTAATACTAACTCTGATGCTTATAGTCTGCTTATATATGGTACGGATAATTTCATAAGCCATGGGTGGAACTCTGTTCTGGGCCATGCACAGTGACTAAGGTAATAAACTTAGATAATCACTTACAGCTTTACGGGTTATATTAAGTATAATACCGTCATGTTTTCCTAGCGCTACGGACACGACAGTACATCGTGGCACACAATTAAAGTGCAGACAGATAACTTTGCTTGTAGGGCAGTTGTTATTTAATGATCATACATATGTTTTTTAAAAAAAAAAAATTTGGCTCTGAAATTGGGATGTTACACCTTTAAGTATGGATTGCACTCTCAACACTCAAGTCAAGACAACAATAACTTTTATAAAGTGATAATTTGACTTTATCTTTGTGTGCATTCAAAGAGAAAGGAAATGAATTTGATCTCTTTTTGTTTGGTGTGATATATGATATGTGAATGGATTGATGATGAGGAGTATTTATAAGCCATAAAGTGATGTCTTGAAGTGATTTCTCTTAAAGCAACACTTCTTCAATTAAAAGTCGTATCAATTTGTTAGATTCATTAATCCCATATATTAATTTATTAACAAACATATGAAAAGTTATACCTTTATATTATGTAGAGTTTTCTTATAAACACATAACATAGTCTTTTGCCAAGTGATGGTTGTCTTTATAAACTAAAGAGACATAACCTTGTGCGACTCTTAATGTTATAACTCTTTAAACAACTTTCCATATAAATCCCTTAATTTATATGAACATGACTTTATATAAAATACATCTCTTCATTTTAAAATATTCTAACAACCCCTCACTATTTAAAAATGATCACAAACTCTTATCACTTCAAAAATATTATGTTGTCAGTAAAAGTATCTTGAGGATTTGAATATTTACTTAAATAAGATATGGTTTTACCCATCTCAAATATTATGGTAGATTAAACTTTGAGCTAATTATCACATATAAACAGGTGTGCATGAATTACGTATGAGATCTCGGGCATTGTATGTCACTTTAAATGACATGTTTATTTGTTCCCTTGTGTCCATATCCTTTTTATGAGAGCTTTTTAGAGTTAAGCTCTTGGACTCTTAGAAGTGGCCTCACTTCACTCTCATATAAGTAGACTTTGCAAGAGCACCATGATAAATGTTCTAGCAAATATATGCTTACAAGTCCATTAAGAGCCTATTTAAAGCTCAATCTACCCCTTTTAGTCTAGTAATTACCAAGTACTTTCCAACATGTGATGTATTAAAAGTTAAGTACTTGTAATCATTATGATAATGTACTTTTATCATTGAACTCAAGACTTGATATGATGGTCAAGTGTGAGTTGGATTTCCACTATTTATTATTAAAGTTTATAGGGTTTCAATCCCATCCTTTTTTATGTTTTTAACACTATATCCATTGTCAGACCTTTTGTCAAATAATATATGTCAAATAATCTACAAGATTAATTCAGATTTCATGTAACTAATAGAAATTACTCCATGATGTTCAAAATTAAATATTTCACACAATTATGTCTTAGGCCAATATGTTACGACTTTTCATTATAAACCTGGTTATAAGCCCTTGCTAGAGAAAACTGACTATCATAATGGACGGATATTGGTGTCGTTATCTTGGACCATATAGGAATTCCAAGTAACAAGTTTTTCTAAACCATTTTTCTGTCTTTCTACTTGCAACCAATGCTATAAACTAAGAGTCCGTAGCAAAATTTGCTATATACGTTTGTTTCATTTACTCCCATGAAATAGCACCCTCACCAAGGGTGTATGCCTCTCCCTTGTGGATGTGTAATATCCTTTTTTTTTCATGATATTAACTCATCTTTCAAACACTAATCATGGCAAAACTAAAGTTTAACAAACAATTCAATATTCTACCATGAATATAAAGAGTTTCTCATTTTAAACTAAAGTCATCTATGACAAGAAAGAGACAATCTAAGCATTTCAAGCAATCATAAATAACACTTGGACTTTGAGTTTCTCGAAACTCATAATACAATGTTCACCAAAAGTCTATGATCAAAAATCCAGTTCTGCATAGTATCCAAATCATAGTACGATAATCAAAAGTTTCTAAAATATGAGTTTGTGGATCCACATACGTTCACATGCAATCCTAAAGCCCTCAAGCCTTCTATCAGCACTCCAGCTAGTGACAATTTAATCAAAAGTATGCGGTTAATTCAGAGTTTACAAAATTATGAGTGGCAATATACAACAATTCATCACATAATAAACCAAAACAGTCTATATAGGTATATGGAGAGGTATCTATGTCTCAGGAGCTCTCCTCGACATCTCAACACGAGAGCTATCACCTGAAAAATGTTAAATCAACGGGGTGAGATAAAAGCCTCAATAACCAGCAATCCAACTTATTACACATACTAATATGTGCTCTTGAGGTGCCAAGTAGAATAGTGCATATAACAAAGTATTAGAGATATAATTGACAAAATTCAATATCACAAGTTTTGTATCACAAATTTCTATGTATCACAAATTTCATATCACAATTCTCATATCATAATTTCCATGGTACAATTTTTATATCACAATTCTCATATCACAATTTTCAAGTTGCCTCCCATCAATCCAATCAAACCGTCTTATTTCTGCTGACTAGATCCATGGACTAAGTTACTATCCATGTCACTGACTACTCAAAAAGCTCTTTGGTCATGATGATGATCAGCCAAGTTCCACAGAGCACATGCTCGAACCATGAGTCTTTTCCCCTTATTGAACTAGTGAGGTGTCGTAGCTCCTCGTTGAACTAGTTGGGCAACTCCTTGTTGAACCAGTGAGATAGTCCCTCATTGAACCGATGAGACAATAGGAAGCCAACCATTGTACATCAATGGATGTTATACCACGTGGTAAAATAAATTACTCAAAAACCTCATCCCATTATAATCATCACAATAATTATCAATAAATAGCTAAATGAGAATTTTTCCAAGATTTCCACATTCATACAATGATATTCAAATCATCTTTATATACATGACGTAATGTCTCAATTATCAGTTTATATATATATATATATATATATATATATATATATATATATAATCATAAGGTTCCACAAGACAAGTTCACATCAAAATACTCATCAATATCATGATAACTTTCTCAATCTCAATAAACATTTACTCATTGAAATATTTAATCAATGGGCTTGTTTTGAATCAACTTAAAGCTAACTTAAATTCAAAAAAAGCTAGACAAAAAGTCCAGTGGAAAAAAAGCCAGAAGTTGAGTGTTTGGGTTGAGCTTTAAGTTCAATGGACTTTAAATCAAACAGCTCCTAAAAGCCAGTTAAGGAAAAAGCTCCATCATGGAGCTTTTTCCAAAAAGCTCTCAGCTTTTTGACATGGGCCCCGCCACTTCTATCACCATTAATCCAAACAAAAATCATTATTTACAACCTGACTTTTTTCCTACCGAACTTTTACAAAAGTCAACTAACTTTTAAGCCACCGCTCCTACCGCTAACCCAAATAGGCCCATTATTAATATACCATTTTCATTCTAGTAGTCATTTTACAAAGTACTTACAAACAACATACCAACACATATAATAAGAAGAAAGTGGTTACGTCTCGCCAATCAAGGAGATGTTACCACAAATCAAAACTCAAGCTCAACACGAACAAGTCACAATTCAATCTACACAATGCACATCACCACCACCATTAATTTACAACTAATTAAGTGGTTAGAAATAACAATTAGAGAACTCTAAGTCTTACTAGAGCCCCAACCCTCAGTTCTTGATCAACAATTATCCCAACATACTTTTAGTCTCCCATTACCTCATTAATAACTCAGAGTTATTTGGATAATTAATAATAAATATATATACATATTCTTGATTAATACAAACACACTACAATATTGTTAAAGCTTGTAATTTTCAAGTAAGAAAAAAAATCTCAAATCTCTCATAAACCATAACTAATCATTTCAACACCACATTTCTATTTTCTTTAAAAATACAAATCACTCAATTAAATCTTTAATAACTCACAAATAGACTTCAACGAAAAAATGGCTAAAATTCTCAAATCTAAAATTCCAGCCTTCAAATTCCAAGCTTAATCTCAAAACTACACCATAAAAAATTAATAATACCTCCAACAACCTTAAATCAATCATTTAACTCAAAATTAACTGGTGAAAATATTTTATATATATATATATATATATATATATATATATATATATATAACCCTAAATTTTTTAAATACAGATTAAAATTTTAAATCCTCAAGACAACCGATAATTAACTCTAACCTAGGGTTGTCCAAAAAACCCGAGGTCCAGTTGGCCCGGCCCGGTCTAAGGCAAGCAAAAAAATGGTCTGAGATAATTTGACCGGACCGGACCAAATTGCTCGGGTTGGACTGGACTTCGGTCCAGGGGCTTAGACACCCTGGACCGGTTCGGTCTGACCCGAGGTCCTTTTTTTTTTTTTGGTAAATCACCACTATATTAAACCACTTACTGGAGTCTGGACATCTTAATGTGCTTTTTAATTTATAGGAATCACTTTTCATTATGTCACTTTTTATTATTTTAGGAAGTGAGGTGAAATAAGAGCTAAAATATTGCATCCCAAGAAAGCAAAAAAAAAAAAAAACTGAAAAAAAAATTAGATTTTTTTTTTTAAAAAAAAAAGTTGGACTGCCTGGACTGGTCCAGCCGGTCCGGTCCAGCCCGAGCTCGGGCTGGTACCAAACCGAACCAGACCTCAGGCTGATTTTTTCAGCCTGAGGTCATATCAGGCCAGACCTCGGGTTGACCTCCAACCCGGTCTGACCCGGTCCTTGGACAACCCTACTTTAACCCCATAGAAATTGACTACCAAAATAGCTCTACAATCTTATGATCATATATTGTTGAACCTCAACACTTGGTCCAAACTCTAACAAAAAAATTTGCTCTAATCACCTCAAAAATATATCCATTAGAAAGAACAATGTTTATGAAGGAACTTTAGTGGATAGAAGTGATTTTACTTAGCAAATGAACCCAAAAGTTTGCCCAAGATGAAAATAAAAATGGCGGACTGGAGCGACCTCTCTTACTTTTTTTCCCTCCTTCTCTGGTGAAGATGAATGACGCATGGGGAGGGTTGGGAATTTAAACCCCACGTGGTTTGTGATATGCTGAAGGGCTGGCCCCTTTGGCATATTGCATATTATATTTGTTTTTAAAGAAAAACACTAATGGGCTCCTAATGAGGAGTGACATAGTTGGCTAAAACTGATCTTCACCCCAAAACGAAAGAGATTCAATACCCGCTGGTCGATGTGAGGCCTTTGTTGGTGGGCGATCTGTAAGTACATCTGTAATCGCTCTTTGAGTTTGGAGGCATACTCTGGCCTTGGTAAGGTACCGGTGTTTATCCCTACCTAAACTTTCTCTTATAAAAAAAAAACACTAATGGGCCAGACAATTGAACTTGGGCCCGTTTTTTTTTTTTCTTTTTGACTTTTCTTTCTTTCTTCAACCTTCTTATTAATAATAATACATCATTTCTTTTATTAGTATATTTTTAATTTTCCCTTAATCTCTTTTATTCTTATAAACAATATTTTTTAGAAATCATATTTATTTAATTAATTACATGGTAAGATTCTATTCACTTTGAATTAATTTCTTTCTAAATTTATTTGAATTCTAAAAATAAAAAGTAGGATACTACATGATGCATGATCTTTTGAGTAAGTTATCTAACTAGTATCTATATATCCTTGCAAAATTAAAAGATTGTCAGACTGTAGTTAAGTGTTCCTTTCAAGTATTTTAGTACCTTTTCCACAACATGCCTGTGTGTCATATTTGAATTGCTTGTGTATCTCTAATTAATCTTCTTACATCATATGATATGTCTAGTCTTGTACATATCATCATAGGCGGAATCAGGGGGGCTAGGGTGGGCCCCCGCCCCCCCTAATTTTTTTTTTTAAAAAAAATACATGAGATTATGTGTGCATGACTGCGTCTATGTGTGTATGACTGCGTCTATATGTGCATGACTGTGTGTCCCTCTCTATTGCAATTTTGGGCCCAGTGATCTTTGGACTTCTAGATTTGCGTGGGTTTTTATGCTTTTGAACCTTATTGTTTTCTAAGTTCACAAATCTGAGCTTCCATTTTTAATAACAATGATCCCTCTTACTTCATTTTAAAAAAAAAAAAAAAAAATTACTTGTCAAAAGGAAATTCTTCATATTGTTTTAGAAAAAGCTCCTCAAAATGCATCATATAGTTCCCTTTGAATTCAAAAGAAAATTATTTTCTCTCAAAAGAACATATAGCTATTGTTTTGAGATACATGGATAAATATGGTTTTATAGGAAAAAGGTTTTTCAGTCTTGTACATTTGGAAGATACAAGTGTTAAAACTTTGAAATAAGGAATATTCAATACTCTTCGTCACCATAATCTTAACGTTCAAAATATTTGAGGACAAGGCTATATGATGGAGCTGGCAAGCGAGGTGAATGAAATAAATTGTAGGCTCTAATTTGCACTAACAATGTGCGAGATGAATGTCACCGGCTTTAATTTTAGCACGGATTCAATTATAGATGTGTTTAACAATATTTCTTTCAATTTTTTGTATGATAGGTCTGTATTGTATTTTAAATATTTTTATTTATGATATGATATTTTTTATTTTCACCCCCCTTCACTAAAGTTCCTGGCTCCGCCCCTGCATATCATAACATATATAAAGCATCCAATCACTTTTAAATAGTATTGTTATCTAACAGGATTACTTTTATTTGATACTAAATTCATAGTAGAATCTAATGGAGTAGAAACAAAACAATAATCAAAGCAATCAAATTTCTTTAATATTTTCTCTATGTAATAATGAGAATCCTTTGTAAAATTCCTGGATTAAACCATCCATTTCTTCAAATAACCAAAATTGGTGTCATCTTATAAAGTTGTCTCTCCTTCAAATCTTTCCAACTTCAGGAAAGTTTTTCATCAACTCCTTTAAAGATTTCATTTGCTTTCACGGAAATAAGGTTGGAGGAGCTAGATCTTTGAGGAGCGTAAGAATAAGATATCAGAAAGAAAGTAGTGCACAATATTTTTAAGGCGTGGGCATCACTTTCCGTTATGATTAATTCACCATCCACCTATGCTTATCTTATTATAGGATGAAATTTGGATTGACGAGTGAATTTCCTGAATGATATAATAATGAAGACCTTTGAGTATGAATTGCATTCTCAACACTCAAACCAATACAATAATGGCTTTTATAAAGTGAGAATTTGACTTTATATTTGTGTGTCTTGAAAGACAAAAGCAATGAGTTTGATTTCTTATTGTTGTATGATGTGATGTATGATTTATAAATAAACTAATGATGATGTGTATTTAATATTTATAGGTCATGAAGTGATGCCTCTTAAAGCAATATCTCTTTAATTAAAAGCCATAACAATTTGTTAAATTCATCAATCCTATATGTTGATTCATGAGCAGACCTTTAAACAATTATACCTTTATATTACGTAGAGCTTTCTTATAAACACAATACAACCTTTCATCAAGTGATGACTACTACAGATGTGCTTTTAAAAATTAAAGAGACGTAACCTTATTGACTTTTAGTGTTATAACTCATTATACAACTCTTCATAAAAATCCCTTAATTTATAAGAATATAAGTTCAAAAAAAAAAAAAACATCTCTTCATTTTAAAATATCCTAAGAGATGAGTTGCACCCATTGATAAGCAAGGTCCTTAAATCCTTTCTTAGATAATTAGTTTTTTAATTATAGATTTTTCAACAATTTTTTCTATTAAAATTATTTGGCGAGCCAAGTTGGAGAAATCGACACTCTTTTTTCCCCCTAATAGAAAAACATTCTTTTTACTTTCCACATTCAGGGTGTGCATGGCAACCATTCTGTTCCCCAGCACTGTTTCTGAGATGAAACAGTTTTTTCTGATTCTGTGCCTTAGAAGAGTTTTGAGAATCAGAATTACGTTTGTTAACTCATTTTATTTTTACTCCGAGAATCAGAATTACGTTTGTTAACACATTTTATTTTTATTTATGTAATTTTTATATTCAAAAAATTATTTATGTGGTGGTGGCGATGAGGTGGGGGCGGCGGCAGCCGTGGCGGCAAGGGTGGTGGTGGCGGTGAGGTGGCTGTGGCGGTGGGGGTGGTGGCGGGGGCGGTGGTGACGGTCGTGGTGGTGGTGGTGGTGGTGGCAGTGAGGTGGGGGTGGGGGTGGGGGTGGGGGTGGTGGTGGTGGTGGCGGCGGTGGCAGCAGCGGTGACGGTCATGGTGGTGGCAGTGGTGGCGATGAGGTGGTGGCGGTGGCGGCGAGGGTGGTGGTGGTGGTGGCGGTGAGGTGGGGTTGGGGGTGGGGGTTGTAACACCTCAAATCCATCACCTGAAAACTTGGCCAAAATATTTGAAATATCTCCCACTAGGATAATCATTAACCAAATCATTCAAAAATATAACCGTTTAAAATAGAAATCATAATACAAAACCCAAAATATGTCTCCAAAATATTTCAGAGTTTAAAACAAAGCGGAAGTCTTAGGGTCTTGGCAAATAGAAATAACATAACATAAACTACAGGAGTACAAAGAGCCTTCAAAGCTCACTCCATAGGTGCCTTCCCTGCTCCTTACTAGGATATTCACCGAAAAATGTTAATATGGGATGAGATTTCCACATCTCAAGAACTCACCGAATATTCTACCGTACACAAGCAAATCATATATGACTAAAAACAAGAGATAAATACATTTATTTTTGTATATAACTATATATATTCCAAAAGTTCTCATAAAAAGATTTTACAAAACGTTTATCATTTAATCAACTTAAACCATTCAATAATATAACATGCAGATGCAACCACCCTTATATCCTCTCCCGTCCTTATACCGCTGACTGGAGCCATAGGCTAACACATAGTCCAATAGAAACATATTCATGTGACCGAATTGTTCCAAGCTCACCAAAACTTAATATATACTCGGCCAAAAGTATAGAGCTTAAGTATGGACTATGGCTCCTCCTTATCGAAATAAAGGAGGTGTCACATGTCCCACAACTCTAATGTAATCCCGCGAGGAAAACATGAAAGAAGGGGCCTGAAAAGTACCAATCCACTGTGCACCGAGTGGTGGCATAAAATCATAACATATCAAATTCCTCCAAACTCCATCCCATCACAAATACAACCGCCATGATAAATGCACTCATTCAAAAATAATGCATTACGCCTCCATTAATATCAAATAAAACCATTGAAATTCATGATCAATAAATAGTATCACTGTATGTATTCGTGAATAGTAATTTACCATTCGTAAATAGTAAATAGTAAATAGTAAACAGTAAACAGTAAACAGTAATTAGTAAATAGTAAACAGTAAATAGTAAACAGTAAATAGTAAATAGTAAACAGTAAATAGTAAACAGTAAATAGTAAATAGTAAACAGTAAATTGGTATGTATAATACGTGCATTTAGTGCCATGTACAAATACAATCTAAAATTTCCATAGCAGAATCTTAAAACCTTACAACCCATAAAATATTGTATCATATATATCAGTAAAATAAATAGTATAAGCATAAAAATATAATCATACATAATTCACAAGTATAAGGAAAAATATCCGAGTTACCCGTTACTCGCTAACTCCCAAATAATCACCAAAAGTAACTACCGGTATCCCCAAATAATTACCACCTCACTCTCCTTCTCTTTATTCCTTCCTTTCTCTCTCTCTTTCCTTTCTTTCTCTCTCCTCTCTTTCCTTTCTCTTTTCTTTCTGCGTTCGCGTTGTGTGTGCGTGAGTTTATATAGAAAAGGAAAATGGGTCCTTAACTGTAATTTACACCTCTGGGTCATTCTACGTAATTTTCCCCGTGCCAAATTTTCAAACTTCACGTGAAAGGCTGTCGGAAAGTTTGAAATTATTTTCCAGTGGGTCCCACATGTTTTGTTTTGTTTCCAATGTTTTTCTTCACCCGTGACTTCACATTCTGCCAACACATTTATAATATACAATATAATATAATAATACAATATAATATTAATATAATATAATATATATAATATAATAATAATTTACTATTTGTCTCGTGACTACTCTTTCGTTTCTTCTGCCGAATAATAGAACATAATAATATAATAATATTAATAATAATATATATAATATAAATTAAATATTATAATAATTAAATATTATAATAATATATTTTATTTATTTATATATATATTTTTTTTTAAATAATCATTTTTTTTTTATCTTATACCTCTAGATCTCCTTTAAACCTTAAATACTAAATAAATCATCCTAAAAACACTCAATTACTGTTAGAAAAACTGGGATATTACATTTCTTCCCCGTTAAATAAATTTCGTCCTCGAAATTTAATATACGTAAGAATTCTACTTACCTAATTAAATAAGTGAGGATAGGTTTGTCGCATGCTCTCCTCAGTTTCCCAAGTAGCATCTCCTGGAGCCATTCCTTTCCATACTACCTTCACAAGCTTAATAGTCTTGTTTCTCAATTTCTTTTCCCTTTCATCTACAATTCGCTCCGGCTCAGCTTTATATGTCATGTTATCATTGAGTTCTACCTCCTCTGCTTCAATAACATGAGAAGGATCTGGTCGGTACTTCTTCGCTGCGATACGTGAAAAACATCATGCAGATTTGCAAGTTGTGGGGTAACGCAATTCTATAAGCTACCGACCCTATTTTCTTTAAAATCTCATAGGGACCCATATAACGAGGTGAAAGCTTCTTCGCTCGAATCGCTCTACCAATGCCAGTCATTGGTGTGACTTTTAGAAATACATGTTCACCCTCTTTGAAATGCAACGGTCGCCTTCTCCTATCAGCATAACTTTTCTGTCTACTTTGAGCGGTGATAAGTTTATGCTGGATCACCTTAATCTTTTGAGTTGTTTCGTCCACCAACTCTGGACCTAGTAAACTTCGTTCACTCGCCGTCCAACAAATAGGAGATCTACATTTCCTTCCATACAAAGCCTCATAAGGTGCCATCTCAATGCTAGAGTGATAATCTGTTGTTATATGCAAACTCGCCAAATGAAGATGATTGTCCCAACTTCCTCCCGGTTCGATTGCACATGCTCGCAACATGTCTTCCGAGTTTGTATTGTCCTCTCGCCCGTCCGTCGATCTGAGGATGGTAAGCGGTACTAAACCTTAGTCGAGTTCCCATAGCATCCTGCAATGCTTTCCAAAAATGTGAAGTAAATCGCGCATCACGATCAGATACGATGTTGTTCGGTATCCCATGTAATCTGACAATCTCTTTCATGTAGATTTTCGCTAGTTTCTCAAGAGAATATTCTGTCGCTATGGCTAGAAAATGGGCCGACTTAGTCAATCTATCAACAATTACCCAGATAGCGTTATGTCCAGACGCGAGTTAGAGGAAGTCCCGTGATGAAATCCATTGAGATACTATCCCATTTCCATTCTCGGGATTTCCAGATTTTGTAATAGTCCAGGGGTTTTCGATGTTCAATTTTGACTTTCTGACAAGTCAAACAACGAGTAACAAACTCAGTCACGTCTTTCTTCATGCCGCGCCACCACCAATTCCGCTTCAAATCATGATACATCTTGGTTGCTCCGGGGTGAATAGTATATTTGCTTCGATGAGCTTCCTCTAGCACGAGCCTTCTTATTTCTCCATCGTCAAACTCGACTCTCTTCCTTCTTCAATTTCTTCCCTAACACTTAATGTATACTCATCTTCAAGCTGAGCGAATTTAATTTCTTTCCACGTCGTACTTTCAATAGTTAATGCCTCCATGGTAGCAACTTGTCCTGACAATACATCAATAGATGTACTCGTACATCTTCTAACAATTTGTGTTCCCGATCATCATCCGGGCTGCATGGATCGTCTTTACGCTTAAGGCATCGGCTACAACGTTTGCCTTTCCTGGATGATACTTCAATTCATAGTCGTAGTCCTTGAGAAATTCCATCCATCTTCTTTGCCGCATGTTGAGCTCCTTTTGGTCAAACAGGTACTTCAGGCTCTTATGATCACTAAAAACCTCAAATCGTGATCCATAGAGATGGTGCCTCCAAATCTTTAGAGCAAACACCACCGCTTTGCCAATTCTAAGTCGTGAGTAGGATAGTTCTCTTCATGTGGCCTCAACTGTCGGGAAGCATAAGCCACTACTCTTCCATTCTCGCATTAGTACACACCCAAGACCTTTCTTGGAAGCATCGGTGTACAAGGTAAAGGTCCGAGTAGGATCTGGAATTGTAAGTACCGGTGCCGTAGTCAACTTAGTCTTCAAATTTTGAAAAGCCGCTTCACACTTCTCGTCCCACACAAAAGGTTGACCTTTCCTAGTTAACTTTGTTAAGGGCATAGCTAATCGTGAAAAGCCCTTAATAAATCTCCTATAATAGCCACCAATCCTAGAAAACTTCGATCTCGGTCACGACTTTGGTTGTTCCCATTGAAGAACTGCATCAATTTTGGTAGGGTCTACCGCAACACCTTCAGCTGATACGACATGGCCAAGGAATTTTACTTCCTTTAACCAAAATTCGCACTTAGACAACTTCGCATAAAGCTTGTGTTCCTTCAACACTTGTAACACAATTCTGAGATGCTCTTTATGCTCTTTTTCATCCTTAGAGTAGATAAGGATGTCATCAATGAAGACCACTACAAATTTATCTAAATATGGCTCGAAAATTCTATTCATGTAATCCATGAATACAAATGGAGCGTTTGTTAGCCCAAATGGCATAACAAGAAATTCATAATGGCCATATCTCGTTCGAATGCGATCTTCGGGATATCTTCGCTTTGACCCTTAATCGGTGGTAGCCTCGATCTAAGATCAATCTTGGAGAATATGGATGCTCCATTCAATCGATCAAGTAGATCATCGATCCTGGGTAAAGGATATTTGTTCTTTATAGTCACTTTATTCAACGGCGATAGTCGATGCATAGTCTCAAGCTCCCATCTTTCTTCTTCACAAAGAGCACAGGCGATCCCCAAGGAGATACACTAGGTCTGATGAAGCCCTTTTCCATCAATTCTTCGATCTGCTTCTTCAACTCTTCTAATTCTGATGGAGACATTCGGTACGGAGCTTTAGAGATAGGTCCCGTTCCAGGTACGAGATCGATAGAAAATTCTACTTCTCTCTCTGGGGGTAAACCTATCATCTCTTTTGGAAATACTTCTGGAAATTCGTTTACTACTTCGATGCCTTCTATCCCTTCCTCCACTTCTGCTAGAATGGAGAAAAACACCATGTACGCAGGACAATCCCTATGAATAGACTTTTCAACTTGTACCGCAGACAATTGCGGTTTATTATGGCTCATAGAGTTATCTCGCAAGAGATATAATCTTTCTCTTACAGATCAAGGATGACATCATTTGCCGACAACCAATCCATTCCTATTATCACGTCAATACCCTTCGGGGGTAGACAAACAAGATCTATGTTTGAGGTCCTACTATCAAACTCAATTGTACAATTTAAGCAAGCCCTAGAAGTTTTCACTGAAGCTCCCGCCGGTGTAGAAATAATCATGCAAAAAGGCATTTCGCATATGCTTAAATTCAATCGAGGCACACAATCATACGATATAAAAGAGTGTGTAGCACCCGAATCAAATAAAGCTTCAACTTCAAGGCCTTGGATTTTGAGGGTACCTTTAATCAAATTTGGTGAAGCACTTGCCTCCCGGTGTGATAGTGCGAACACCTTGCCCGGAACTGCAGTTCTAGCATCATTGGCCGTCGAGGCTCTTCCTCACGTAACACGGAGATGTGTCCGGCTTTCCGCAATTGAAACATGTCACACAATGTCCTTGGTGTATCTTTCCACACTTGCACACTTCTGATTATTTGCAGTGCTAGCCACAGGAGCTGTGGATCCCCTATAAGAGTTTTGTCCTCCACTAAATTGACTCCCTTGGGGTCTACTGAAATGGCTCCTCTGGGGTCTACTAAAATGACTCCTTGGAGGTCCATTGAAATTACCCCTTGGTGGTCCACCAGAAAGATTTCTTGATGGTTGACTAAATCGCGTATTCACACCACTGAAATTATGACTGTGCTTCTTAGTGATTCCCCCCATAGGTCTCATAGGAGGTGCAGATCTGGCTTGAAGTCCTTTCATCTTCTCAGCTTCTTCTTCTCGTTTGCTTCGGCTATCGTGCGTAATTTGTCACATATCTCTTCAAAGTTCTTTGCTCCATCCGTAAATGGTGCCAAAGCCGTCTTTAAATCTGGTCTAGCTTTTTCCACTAGCCGAGCACACATCCATTTTGGGTTGTTTTGCGAATATTTGCAAAATTTAGACAACTCCAAAAAGCGAGTGATAAATTCATCCTCGTGCAATCCCTCTTGCCTGAATGTGAGGAATTCAGTTTCTTTCTCTATTCTGATTGAAGGGGAAAAATAATAATTCTCGAACTTTTCTTTAAATTCTTCCCATGTCATCTCTTCATCAGCATTCTTGATGCTTTCCCACCATTGTTGGGCCGCTTTCTCCATCAACTGCTCTGCAACTTGTACCTTTTGTTGTGAGCTGATTTTGATAACTTTAAATATCTTTTCGAGACGCTTCAGCCATTCTAGTGCTTCGATTGGGTCTAGCTTCCCCTCGAACATTGGAGGAGTAAACTTCCGGACTTTTTCCCAAACCTCAGTAATAGGCGGAGGGTTATACTGAGTATGGGAACTGCTACTACCTCTTGATTCTCGTGCCGTACGACTCCCACCCCCTGATTGATGGTCAGAAGGAATGACTTCCCTGGCCGTAGGCTTCTTCTTCTTACCACCTTGACTTCTTCTTTCTGCTAATTCGTCCTCGTGCCTATTCACTTTCTCTCTTACCTCCAGGATTGCATCGCGTAATTCTGCTAGAAGGGCATTGTTATCCTGAGGAGGGGGAACATTTTGATGCGAAGAGGGACCATTTTGTCGTGAAGCAGGGGTTGTATTAGTCCTTCGAGTTCTCCCCATTTTCTTCTCCTATGATCTACACTATAAGGATGCTAAGTAAGGGTTAAGTGGCTAAAAAATTCTAAATCTAATCAAAGAGAAGGGCACATGTTATGATATTTAATTTGCCACGACCTCTAAAAAGTTTAAAGAAGTCATTTTAGAAAATAGACAAAATTTGTCATGGAATGTTTAGCTCTGATACCAAAAATGTAACACCTCAAATCCATCACCCGAAAACTTGGCCAAAATATTTGAAATATCTCCCACTAGGATAATCATTAACCAAATCATTCAAAAATATAACCGTTTAAAATAGAAATCATAATACAAAACCCAAAATATGTCTCCAAAATATTTCAGAGTTTAATACAAAGCGGAAGTCTTAGGGTCTTGGCAAATAGAAATAACATAACATAAACTACAGGAGTACAAAGAGCCTTCAAAGCTCACTCCATAGGTGCCTTCCCTTGCTCCTTACTAGGATATTCACCGGAAAATGTTAATATGGGATGAGATTTCCACATCTCAAGAACTCACCGAATATTCTACCGTACACAAGCAAATCATATATGACTAAAAACAAGAGATAAATACATTTATTTTTGTATATAACTATATATATTCCAAAAGTTCTCATAAAAAGATTTTACAAAAACGTTTATCATTTAATCAACTTAAACCATTCAATAATATAACATGCAGATGCAACCACCCTTATATCCTCTTCCGTCCTTATACCGCTGACTGGAGCCATAGGCTAACACATAGTCCAACAGAAACATATTCATGTGACTGAATTGTTCCAAGCTTACCAAAACTTAAGATATACCCGGCCAAAAGTATAGAGCTTAAGTATGGACTATGGCTCCCTCCTTATCAGAATAAAGGAGGTGTCACATGTCCCACAACTCTAATGTAATCCCGGCCAGAGGAAAACATGAAAGAAGGGGCCCTGAAAAGTACCAATCCACTGTGCACCGAGTGGTGGCATAAAATCATAACATATCAAATTCCTCCAAACTCCATCCCATCACAAATACAACCGCCATGATAAATGCACTCATTCAAAAATAATGCATTACGCCTCCATTAATATCAAATAAAACCATTGAAATTCATGATCAATAAATAGTATCACTGTATGTATTCGTGAATAGTAATTTACCATTCGTAAATAGTAAATAGTAAATAGTAAACAGTAAATGATGAAACAAGAAATGTAATTAGTAAATAGTAAACAGAATAGTAAATAGTAAA
This sequence comes from Acacia pycnantha, assembly GCA_025563575.1. Lineage (NCBI taxonomy): Eukaryota > Viridiplantae > Streptophyta > Magnoliopsida > Fabales > Fabaceae > Acacia > Acacia pycnantha. The sequence goes on along the minus strand of JAMWYP010000088.1, from coordinate 740,996 downwards.
TAGTAAATAGTAAATAGTAAATAAGAAATAGTAAATAGTAAATAGTAAATTGGTATGTATAATACGTGCATTTAGTGCCATGTACAAATACAATCTAAAATTTCCATAGCGTAATCTTAAAACCTTACAACCCATAAAATATTGTATCATATATATCGTCTAAAATAAATAGTATAAGCATAAAAATATAATCATACATAATTCACAAGTATAAGGAAAAATATCCGAGTTACATTTACTCGCTAACTCCCAAATAATCACCAAAAAGTAACTACCGGTATCCCCAAATAATTACCACCTCACTCTCCTTCTCTTTATTCCTTCCTTTCTCTCTCTCTTTCCTTTCTTTCTCTCTCCTCTCTTTCCTTTCTCTTTTCTTTCTGCGTTCGCGTTGTGTGTGCGTGAGTTTATATAGAAAAGGAAAATGGGTCCTTAACTATAATTTACACCTCGGGTCATTCTACGTAATTTTCCCTCGTGCCAAATTTTCAAAACTTCACGTGAAGACTGTCGGAAAGTTTGAAATTATTTTCCAGTGGGTCCCACATGTTTTGTTTTGTTTCCAATGTTTTTCTTCACCCGTGACTTCACATTCTCGCCAACACATTTATAATATACAATATAATATAATAATACAATATAATATTAATATAATATAATATATATAATATAATAATAATTTACTATTTGTCTCGTGACTACTCTTTCGTTTCTTATATAGAATAATAGAACATAATAATATAATAATATTAATAATAATATATATAATATAAATTAAATATTATAATAATTAAATATTATAATAATATATTTTATTTATTTATATATATATATTTTTTTTTAAATAATCATTTTTTTTTATCTTATACCTCTAGATCTCCTTTAAACCTTAAATACTAAATAAATCATCCTAAAAACACTCAATTACTGTTAGAAAAACTGGGATATTACAGGGGTGGTGGTGGTGGCGGTGGGGGGTGGTGGTGGCGGCGGCGGTGCGGTGGGGGTGGTGGCGGCGGTGGGGGTGGGGTGGCGGTGGGTGGGGTGAGGCGGGGGCGGCGGCGGTGCGGTGCGGTGCGATGGGGGTGGTAGCAGCGGTGGTGATGGCGGTGGTGGTGGGGAGGGTAGTTGACACTGCGAAAGGTTTTCGAGAAAAAGAAGAGAGGTTGTACGTTGAGGAATAAATTCTGATTTTGTGCCCAGAAATAGAAAAGCATGAATTTTCTGCTTCTTTTTTTCTATTCCCCAGCACAAAAGTTGAACCGGTTCATCCCGGGAACAAAAAAAAACCGGATTTACCAAACAGATTTCTCATCCATTTGTGTTCCGGGGAACAGAAATTAACAAAAAACACATTCTGGGAGAGTTACCATGCACACCCTCAATAAGGCATGACTAATGAATGGATTATGGGATGCGATAATTTTAAGATAAGATAATCCCGCGGCGATGACTTTTTTTTTTGGCCAACCCTGCGCGGAGATGTGATGACAGGTGTGCATAGCAACCATTATGTTCCCCGACACTGTTTCTGAGATGAAACAGTTTTTTCTGATTCTGTGCTTTGGAAGAGTTCTAAGAATCAGAATTACGTTTGTTAACTCATTTTATTTTTATTCTGAGAATCAGAATTACGTTTGTTAACACTTTTTTTCCCATTAGAAGCATATAAACTGTTTTATGCTTCTTTCAAAATCTGACTTAGGGTAAATATCATAAATTAGTAGATTATATTTTCTAAAGGAAAATATTATGGGAATTAAAGGGAATTAAGTGCCAAAATTACCAAAATGCCCCTGTGGGCATAAGTGGCCTAGAAAATATTATGAAAAATCCTAGGAGGCGAAAATAATTATTAAAATTAGGAGAGTATATTGTCTCTAATTTTAGTAATTTAATAAAATATCACCTTGGAAAAATTATAAGAAGGGAATGAAAAAGTATTATAATGACCAGGATGCCCCGTAAATGTTATTAAAAATGCATAGGACATAGAATTCTAATGTCAGTGCAAAAGTTATGAGGTGAGGAGTAATTATAATTGAGAAAATTATCAAAGATTAGTAAGGGATTAATTAAAGTAATTATTAGCTAATTACTTAAGTATAAACAAAGGAAAATTAGAAGATAATTATGTAAAACCCTATAATTAGGGGATAATGGCTAAAAATTAGCATAAATATATTTTCTAATTAATTGGAAAATATGAAGGAAAATTGATGAGATTAAGTAATTTTTAGCCTAAATGCAAGTATGGACCAATAGGAAATTTTGTGAAAAAGTTATGAAAAATAATTATTAAATAATTAAAAAATATAATATTAATTAATTATATATATATATATATATATATATATATATATATATATATATATATATATATATATATATGTGTGTGTGTGTGTGTGTGTGTGTGTGTGTGTGTGTGTGTGTGTGTCGCAGCCGAAATTCTCAAGAAAATATGGATAAGAATTAAGCCAAAAATATCTAGATATTAATGTGCAAGTTGTATTATTTAATAATATAATTTATGTGTAAAAAATAAATAATTGTCTATAGGGAACGGATCCTATCTAGAGAACCAGGAATAGGATTTTTAAAGCCAAGGTATAAAATTGATCAGTGGATTTTTATCTTCAGTTAGACTTTTCCGGAAGTTGATTCCGAAGCTAGTAGAGCATTTTCCTAATAAGACGAAATAAGGAAAAATGCAGATAGTCACATTTTAGGATTGAAGGAAATAAATTCTAACTCAACATCTGGAGATGAGTTTATGATTATCTGAACATATTTGGAATCAGTGAATTTTGTCGAAGTTGATAATTAGAATTCAATTCCGTAACCGTGCACGCTTTTCGAGGAACTTCAGACTGACTGTTGGAACCCTATATGGAATCAAAATTTAGGTTAACTTGGACATTTCTAATAAGTGAGAAAATGTCTTCAAAGTTATAATTCCGAAATTTTGAGATTTTTCCGAAATTACGCGAATCGGATACCGATCGAGGAATTCGACCGGAAAGCTTCTGGAAGGTGACACATGGAACCACTCCATTGGCTCTTCCCTTGACTTTTTAGAGCAAGAAGGACGAATGCCAAGTGGCCCGGTGAGGATCGTGACACCTCGCGAAAGTGCGATCCGACGGCCGATATCCGGTCTGGTAAAGCATGAATAGTGTCACAGATTTTCACTATAAATACCCCCCCTTTCATTCATTCTTCACACCACTTCTCACTAGCTTGGCCGAAATCTAGAGAGAGGAAGAGAGAAGGAGAAAGCCGGGGAAATTTGCAGCGAAGCTCTGAGTAAGTTTTTCGGTACTCAGTCTTAAGTTTCGGTAGTTAGCGTAGAAATGTTAGAATAGTCTTTAATCTTCTGAGTATGATTAGATATCATATGATAGGGGTATTTTAGTCCTAAATTTCGAAAATCATGGTGGGGTCAGAGTTCTGGCAAAATTTTAGAAGATTAGAGTTAAAATAGCGAAGCTTTGGCGAAATTCCGCCGATAGGGGCATCAGGGGCAAAATGGTAATTTTTACCTAAAATGCCTATTATGCTGTGAATCATTAACTAATATGATTTATATTTCGAAAATGATGTTGTAAGAGGAGTTATGTTGAAATTTTGGAAGATTAGGGTCAAAGTAACGAAATGCTGGCGAAATTCCGCCGATTAGGGGGTCAGGGGTAAAATAGTCATTTTGACTAAAAATGTCCGTCGTAATGATAGATCCTTAACAAGTACGTTGTTATATTGATAGGATATCTCTGATAAGGTTCTGACCAACTGTTGTACCGTTTTCCGTCAAAGTACCGAATTTCCGTCAACGAAGGTACGTTCGCGTACTGTAACACTAATCTGATGTTTATCGTATGCGTATATGTGGTTGATGATCTATTATATGTTTAGGTGGGGTCCGTATGCATTGGACCTCAGCTCTTAACGTAGCATCCGGATCGGGAGGACCGAGGAGAGAGGCAAGCAGCCCGAGTAGAAGACCCGGCTGAAGACCTCTTTTGTTGTTCCGTCTGAAGCCTTCCTTTGATGTTGTTATCTACTTTTCAACCACACGGTTTTGTACCGCTTCTGTAAATTGGCCAGACTTATGGCATTTTATATATACATATCAGTTACTCAATCGCTCCGATGCTCTACTCTGATTATTTGAAATGATGTTTTGATGAAAAAAAAAAATACTGCTTTTGAAATTGGGATGTTACATTGATTTTAACCCTTCTAATTGTGGATGAATCTTCGATTCTTCTTTGACTAGCTTCTGTGAATTTATTGTTCAGAATATTTAGAACCTCAAAGTTTAGCAAAATTTCCAGCGCATTAACCTGAGATCATTCCTGCATTCCAGTGGAGGTTAGATTCGAATAGGGAACTTTGTCGATGAAATATCTAAGATCAAAGACTATTTTGGTTTGTTCGGTTACCTTAATTCCACTTTGAATTCAGACTTCACCGACGAATTCTCCGTCGCGCTTGAATCAGTCATTGAACGCTTCCAGAGGACTTTCAATCTCAACGCCACCGTTTCGATGGACGAGGTGTTAGGAGTTGTTGGAGGCGCATGGTTGGCTAATACAACGAATTACAGTAGGAAGATCATTTTGGACTCCGACGAGCATTGGGTGTTGCCAAGCGACGACACGACGGAGAGCGATGAACTTGACCTGAAGTCGGCGGTAATACACTAGATCAATCATGCATTGGGGCTGAGCCACGGGATAGAGGAGGCGATTATGTTGAGAGAAAAATAAACAAATAAAGAGAGTTTGGTTGGAGAAAAATGATTCTAATTTTAAACCCGGGAATAAAGAAGCAGAAATTTTTAAATTTTTTATTTATTTTTCAACACAAAAAATAAACCGGTTCATTCTAAGAAAAAAAAACGGATTTATCAAACACAATTCCTATTCATTTTTGTTCCTGGGAACAAAAATTTAAAAAAAAAAAAAAACTCATTCTGGGAGCGTTACCAACTTACCATGCACACCTTAATGGAATTGAAAATTGTTTCCGAAAAAAGTAGTTTTTTTCCCTGTTATGTTAAATTCACGTCTTATGGATGTAGTATTAAAATAAATAACTAATTTCCCAATTTTGATAGTTTTCTAGAGACAGCGATAAAATATGAATCCTTTCTCCTCTCTTTTCTCCAACCTCTCTCCTCCCTGCACTTTCAGTTTCGCATTTTATGCTCCCTCGCCGGCGGTTTGTGCCTTACACACAAGCCGCCGGCGAGCACCGGTTTTTTGGGCCACAGACAAGTCCGAGTGGTAGTTTGGTTTCCAGATCTTAGATCTGCGGTCCTGGTGTTTTGGAGTTCAGATCTTTGAGCTATGGTCCTCTCCCTTAGAGTTATGTCGTTGGACATGAAGTAACTGTATTCATTCGAGCAAAGAAAAAAAGTAACTGTATTCTGATTCCTCTTCTTATTTCCTATCTTTTTCCTTCCCAATATAATATAGGATCATATATTTGCTGTGCAGATACTCATTTATGTGTGTGGCATATTGATCGGATTCATTTGAGATTTTTCTCTCAATTGCTATTCTTGTTCCTATAATTATAATTCGCATAGTGAATAGTGAATGAATCTCATTACTCTAATCGTACTTTTTACCATTTTCCTTATGATTATTGAAGTATGGTAAAAGCTATTGTATCAAGTGAACGGTGGGGACTGCCAAGTTTTTGGAATTATGTGGAGTCCACGTTATATGATACCTCAATTAGAGGTCTTCTTTCTTTTTTTTATTTCACTTCACACCTAAGCTCTTTTCTCTTTCATTAAATTTTCTAATGTCTGATCATATCCAATTTGTCAAATATGCCCTTTATATATTTATATATGGTTTTTTTCTTCTTCTTATATTTCAGTTCTAATTAATGTTCTAGTTAAACTAAAACAACATTATTTTTTATGTTTCAGTACTAGTTAATGTCATCTTCATTTGAAAATGAAACAATGTCATCTAGCTAGTTCAATTCCTCCTAATACTATTGGGGTTCATCAACAAGCACCAACAAATTTAAGTCAACAAACTAATGAGAAAAACGATAATGATGATGATATCACTATTTGGAAGGATTTTGATCAAATTGAAACTAATGATGGACTCCAAGCTGTAAGTATTGCAATTATTTTCATATTCAGGCAAAGGAGCTGGCACTTTCCATAAGTAGAGATATGCCAAATCTTACGGTTCTACGAGGCTACTTTTTTCCACCCCTAGTTGAGTATATGAATGGAACAAGGAAAGCGATTTTACAGCAAGATTCCACGATTACAATATCTTTTTTTAATTGACGAGTGTTTTACTAGTTAAATATTTGGTATAAATTTTAGTCAACCTATAAATTTTAGTCAACCTATCGAATGGTGACATCAGGATGGCAAAGAAAAGAATATCTTGACGAATTTCATGAAGCTAACATTTAATGACTAATTGAAAATATTGAGTTACATCAATATCAACAGTGGGCGTGCCGGAGTGGTTATCGGGCATGACTAGAAATCATGTGGGCTCTGCCCGCGCAGGTTCGAATCCTGCCGCTCACGATATTTTTAATATTCTGTTGTTTTCTCTCTCTCTCCCTCTTTTTTTTTTTGATATAATATTTTTAATATGGGAAAAACACCCCTTCATGTCACGCATGAAATGGTGGGATTCACATATACATATAATTAGAATTATATGTATATGTAATGTGGGTCTCTAATTATATGTAATGTGGGTTCCACCATTTCATGCGTGTAGGAATCTTTTTCTTCTCATGCAACATGAGAAGTATAAACCCCTTTTAATATTCTGTTATTTTCTCTCTCTCCCTCTTTTTTTTTATATAATATTTTTAATATTCTGTTATTTTCTCTCTCTCCCTCTTTTTTTTGTTGTTGCCAGAATAACATTCCGTTATTTTCATTCATTTGGGCCAACACTTTATTTTTCCTTTTATTTTATTTTTTTGCGAGTAACATGAACCAGCTAGTGGCTAGTAGTGCCGAAAATGGTATCTGCTGATTGCTCTGTCGTCTCGGTACCAAAAAGAAAAGTGTCATCATTTCATTTGCCCTAGGAAGCTATCCCATCCTCTCTTCTCCCTCTGCTCTTCACTCGCTTACTCATGGCCGCTCCAGGGACCGTGTGTATGCAGCAGCCGAGCTTTCCCTCTAGGATAATGCCCCATTCAGCTCAGCCTTCGTTTTCACTTCCTTCAGTCCAGCCTCAGGCCGGGGTTCCTGGTTCGTCTTCGTCTGCGCCTGGACCATCTACCTCGCCGGAACCTTCTGGCACTCGTGAGTTTTCCTGTTTCTTTTATCTGCTTAGTTTGCTTGCTCAGGAAGAGCATTAGGTTCCGAAATTTCTTATTTACATGATTGATCTGTTTTTCCCCCCCATTTCCAAGTATGTAACGTTGGAGTAGTCTCTAATGTTGTAGATTTTTTTTTCCCCTGAAATTTTGTATGTTCTTGTCATCAAGTTAAGTTCAAAAGCCCTGTTTTACCTTTACTCTGTGAAAGTGGAAGTATCTTCTTATTTTTTTCAAATAAATGTTTTTATTACAAGTCCTTGTGTGCGAATGTGACTTGAATATGATTTTTGCAAAGCTTTGCATGAATATTTTACAACTCCAACTTACTTTGAGTTTTTTCCAGCACATAATAGGAAAATCCATGTGAGTTCATTTGTAATAGTTGCAATTAAAGATAGTACGGCTAAGACTGAAGTGAGATCTTAGTTGATGGTTGCTTTCTATCAATTTTTTTGCACATAAAATGAGTTCATTGTTGCTGTAAGTTTTATCATATGACAATTCTAGCTTATTCTAGTTTGTTCTAAGTATGCTTTTAACACATAAAGGATATTTAATCCTATGAATTGTGTATCAATCTCTCCAGGTATTCCAGAGCATTTGATGCACAAAAATAGGTTACAAGAGTATGCTCAAAGGTCAAACATGCCTCTACCTATTTATCACACTCCCAATGAAGGATCTGCTCATGCTCCTAGATTTAGGGCAACGGTGTTGGTAGATGGGAAGTACTATACTTCTCAAAATGTTTTTTCTGTCCGAAAAGCTGCTGAGCAAGACGTTGCCAAACTTGCGTATGAGCTGATAGTGACAAAGATAAAAGATGAAGGGCTTCCTGATATTTTTGAGGTTTGTTGGCTTAGGATTATGATTTAAATAAGTGCATTTTTCAATTATAATTTCATTGGTACAATTCTTCGTTCTCTATTCTTTCTATTGAATGTCATGTTTATTATTATATTAGTGTCCACTCCACATTGTGTATGGGCTGAATTCTTTTATCGATTCTTAGGTTTGTTATTTTGTATGTAAATTAAACTTTTGCTGTAAACTTGTTTAACAAATTTCATGGATAACATTAGATTATAGCCTGTTGTTAAATTGAATGGCTTTAGTGTGTTTAGTATGATATTGATATGTAAATGTAAAGAAGAGGGTTTGTTGGTTGTTAATTAGCCGTTAGAATTCTTCTACATCTTCACATCAGATATATGGCATAAAATCTATTTCCTATCACTTGACATTTCTAGAAACCTGTTTTGTCAAAGAGTGCAGATGTTGGATCCTTCATGTGCTCTTGGTTATTTAAAGCATTTTAACATAATCTGTTTACCTCTTGAAGTCATTTTTGTTCAACTTGCCCGTGTGTTGTTGTGGATGAATGATGAGATAGAGGAACAACTTATGTCTTCAGTCTAAAGCATTGGTATTTTTGGGATGCAATTTTTCCAATGCTGAGCTGTTTATCTTTTTCTGAACTTTTGTGAATCTGTTTGACGTATCCTTAAACTTGCTGCAATTGCTTGATGTTTGTTCAGCACAAAAATCTTCCAGAGTATTGATTAGTAATGTTCTGATGTTGCATATAATGTTACTAACCTTGTGTAATTTCATTTTGTGATTATCTTCCAGAAAACTATGTTTTTCAAATCCATCTTAAATGAATTTGCTGCCAAGATGAATCTGGATAAAGTTACATACCACACTGTTCAGCAGGAAGGACATCTGTTTTTTGTATCATCTTTGGTTTTCAATGGCAAATCCTACATTGGTGATCCAGCCAGAAGCAAAAAGGAGGCTGAGCAATTGGCTGCACGAACTGCCCTTCTTTCGAATCTAAGTAGGTGCCCTTTTGTTTATAGTTAATTAAGTGGTGACATTTTTTTGCATCTATATTAATTAATTTTGTAATGCAGATGATTCTAGGTTTGGAACACGCCTTTCTGAGGTAATAAACTCAAAATTCAAATTTTGTGCTGCAATCAGCAATGTGAAGGACTCACAACATACAAGTACTGCTTCACTTGTGGCTAGCTTGGGACATGCGTCTGTTAGTGCAACTCCTGTGGTAGTCAATAATAATGAAAGTAGCGACAAATTTGAGGTTGCACTTCCTGAGCCCTCTTCTAGAGGGCTTCAACAAGATTTCCCGATGTCAAAACAAGAAAAGTGCCCTGAGGAGTCCAAAGTTTCAGATCTGTCTCAGCAAGCAGGTGAACCACAGCATCTTGATGATCGTTCAAGTTTGAAGAAGCGCAAAAAGAACAAGAAAAAGGCTAATAAGAAGCCCCGGATGGATTCTCTGTAAGATTACCTAACATTTGAAATCGTTTGTTTAGTATATTGTACTATCTTTTTTCTCATTTGCTTTATAATTGAAATAATGAATTTTATTTGTGTTTCTTGTTCTTCTGGCTACCAGTTGGTGCATTTCCACCTGTCCCATTTGAAAGATCAAAACTTAGCTAGAATCCAATACTTGTGGCATGTTTAAGGATTTTAAGCCCTCTTAGCAGTGTAGATTCTGTTATTTTCTTTTGGGCAATGAGAAGAAATTAATCCCATATATTGCGCAGGGTGTACAAATGCTTTAAGATGCACACACTTCAAAATATGCTGGGAATGCATAGCTGTGATTTATTTTAGTTTTACATATGATATTATGTCAGTTTACATTTTTTCTATTCATTTTATATGACATATATTTTGTTATTTTAGTATCTGCATTTACTCGAGCATGCACTTTCCTTACATCTTTCACCTAAGGTGTTTTAGAGGTCTAGCACTTCAAATGCACCTTTCGCCTTTGACTACCTTCCACTGCATGTCGTGAGGTGGAATTATTGATGACCTTGCTGAGTTTTTGTCAACAGATATATTTAACTTATTTTCTTTTAGTGTCTAATGTATAACTGAACAAAGGTTAACCGGAAGGAAATGTTTGGGACAAAACATTCTTTTAGAATAGGAATGGACTGAAAAATATGTGGGGGACTAAAATGAGACTTTGATGAATATTAAGGGATAGAGTTATCTTTTCTAGAAGAAAATATTCTCTGAGCTTTCAGAATGCGCGTTACTCTTGTACAAAAAAAAAAAGGAATGCATGTTTCTCTTTTCTATACATATCTTTCATGGCCTTAGATGCATTCCGCCCATATGGATGTTAATTTTTTCGCAGTCAGTTACTGGCACCCCTTACCGATCTTGCATCGTTGGAGATAATCCTGTTTTCTGTATGAGCATTGGAACATTAAAATCTCAGTTGGAAGTGAAAGAAGGTTCTTCACTTATTTTGCAGTATTGGTTATGCCTTGAAAGTGTCTTATTCATAGTCCTAGACTTGATTAGAGTGGGAACACGACTTTTTAAGGTGGCCATGTAATTGTTACTGATTTGTGTAAAAGCATGCCATGTGACTAACTTGCATGTCTTTCTGCTGTGAAAATTTCAGGCCGCCAGTTGCTGCATTTCCGCCCAGCCAAGCCTCTCCTGCTGTTGCTCCATTTCCGCTCAGCCAAGCCCCTCCTGCTGTTGCTCCATTTCCGCTCAGCCAAGCCCCTCCTGTTACATCGCCATTTATTTTCAGCCAACCTAGCTGTTCAGTGATGCGGTAACAATGAAGGAATTTGTATGGTGGGGGCTCATTTTAGAGGTCTGTAAAATCAAATGGTCAGATTATTTCTGTTTAGGGAACTCAGTAGATGTTCATTAATGCTGAATTTCAGAGATTTGGCCATCTGTAGTTATTGTTGTTCAATGCCCATATTATGTTCCTATATCGTTTTTCCTTCTTTCACTGTCCATAATGCAGTCAGCTTAAAGCCTTTTTCAAGGAAAACAATGTATCATGGCGTGATAGTACTTCCTCTGGTCCTCATTAAAGGATGTCTTATAGGAGGTATTCTTGATTCTTTTTACTAAGCATTTGGTATTCTTGATTCTTTTTACTAAGCATTTGATAGTTTTGAGGAGTATTAAATAATTTTTTTGATGTATGCCGATATTTAATACAGGTAGTAGTGAGAGGGTAAAAATTAATATAATGTTGGAATTTAGTGTAGTTAATAAGGATAATATTGAAAATCATTTGAATTTTATTACAAATTTAATGTTTTTATTTGCACATGTGAAGTAGTTGGAAGTTATACATATTTGGGATCAAAAGTACTATTTTTTTTTTTTGTTGCTCAGGAAAGGTACTGTCTTAGAAAACTATTGATTGTTCGTTCGTCATGTTGTGGAAGGCCAAACTGGTTTTTTTTTCATAAGAAGGATGGCATAAAGCCTACATTAAACTAAAGAAATTACACACAAGGGGAATTTAATCCCAAACTCATACTCCACCCAAGCTCTCAGCTGAGAAGGGCAAGCAGAAAATACATCAGATTTAGATAAACCTATCTTAGCTAACGTATCAGAACTCTATTAGCATCTTTTGGAATAGATTTCAATAGAACTTGCCAGTCCCTACCCATCATTTCTCTAACTGTTATAATAACTGTTTTAAGTTAGTGTTGCAGTGACAGTTTTGGGCACACCCACCTCCCATTTTGTTCATGCTAGCCCTTATTAGTCTTTTGTAATCCCTTTTGCTATAAAAAAAAATACTACATTCGGTTCTAATTATAAGACATAGTTGACTTTTTTTGGAGAGATTAAGGAAACTAAATAAGTTATTTAATCATTTCATATGTTGTATATTTTTAAATTATATATTAGTTTATTAGTCAAACTAATTAGTTTGAAGAAAAAATTAAAAATTAAAATACTCGAAAATAATTTAATTAGCTTCCTTAATATCTTCAAAAAAGTTTGGGCAAAAAAAAAAAAAAATCTTCAAAAAAGTCAACTAGGTCTTATAATTAGGACCGGAGGGAGTAGTATGTTGTAGTCACTTTTTGCCCAAAAATAATCACATGCTTGCAATATTATTAAACTGCTATATCGATCTATGGATACAAATTGCTTTCTTATTCAAATTGTCAGTCGTTTTGTTTTTCTTGTATATCTGACCTTTTGCAATTGCAAACTGTATGTACTTCATCATCAGTATGAAACTGAGAACTAGAAAAATTGAAGATAAATCACTTTCCTGTTTATTGCAGTATTTTCTTAATTCTTAAAAATGATTTTTTTAATCCTAATAATATGCATTCACAGTCATGAAACTATTGCGACCTCAAAATATTTTTAAGAATAATATTCATTTTTCTTATTAATTAACTGTTTTACTTTTTTTTTTTTAAAAACATTTTTGGTTTTAAAAATTCAATTTGGAGTTCATATCGTGACTTACCCTCGCATGAGTTTCACACTAGTTAACATTTACTCTCTTGAAATCACTTTTAACATTCTACCAAAACTAAAGAACCTTAAATTTTAAAAACTTTTTAACTTCATCTTTATTTAATATACATATTCTATTCGTGAATATAAAGTATACAAACTTAATAAATGAATGTTAGATATATACATTTATATGAAAAAGTTAAAACTGTTATATCAAACTCTATACACTTGACATGGTTTATATACCCAAAAAATGTGTTATACATTTTATTCAATTACCCAGGAAAAAAAAAAGAAAAAAGAGCGACACTAACAAATGCTAAATTAAATTGGATCTGAATTTCCTACCCGTATCAATAGATGATCTGGTACTCATCTTTGATTATTTTTTTTTTTAATCATTAACTTACAGATAAAAGGAGAATTATTTGGTATTTTTTAGCCATGAAATGATGCGGTCTTATAATTATTTTTTTTTTATGATTTTTCAAAAGAAAAATAAAATAAAATAACACTCGAAATCAAAACTGCACCTCCTTTCCTGATATTTAATACTACCTCTGGTCCTTGATATAAGAGTAAATTGAGGATTGGATTTAGTCTTAAACATAAAACATTAATCCATTTTGGCTCCTAAATTTATAATTTTTTTTCTTTCCAAAATATCCCTTGCACATACTAAGGAGTTTCTATCTAAAAGTAATCATAATGAAAGATGATATTTTAGGAAAACCGACCTATATTACAAATAACTAACATAATTAGCTTCCTTAATCTATTCAAATTATGAAATTGTGGTGATAATTGAAATAAGAAAGCTACCCCAAATCAACAACTGTAATTGTATCAAATCTCATTTGATTACATTAACATCCCCTTAAAACTTGGGATGGTAGATGGAATGAGAATCATCTTAAGTTATTAAGAGTAAAACCATACATCATGAATCATTTTGATTTTTGAGATCCCAATGAGAAGTAAACAAAGAGTGCTGCCAATGACATGTACTGAACAAAATGACCACTTATTTGTCACGAGTCCTACATTGGATGAATTTCCTTGAATGAAGGATCTTTTAAGGCTTTGGGTTCCTTAACCCCAAGAATTAACTTTTGGAGTGTGATTATCTTAAGAACTTGTGCCCATTACAGGTACATAGAAACACATCCAAAGTTAAAATACTTTTTTGCTTTCAAATCCATAACAATCATATATGTATAGATTTCAGTGAACAGTCAAATCGAAGAATACAAAACCCACCATGCCAATCAGTGTCACATATATAAAATCGTTCATTAAAACTGGTCTAGAGACAGCTGCACAGAATATACCATTTGATAATTATATAAACTCAGAGTCTAAGTCCACGTGCTTAGGTATTACAATCCAAACGAAGCAAGTAAGAAGCCACCCCCAAAGTTTCATAACATCAAAAATAGAGACTTAAAACCTCAAATTGGGGAATCAAATCAAAAGAGAGACGTGGGTTTTGCGAATCATCCGGCGACCCTTTTGCTGTTTTTATCTTCACTCTCTCTGCCAGCTAACAATCCCAATAAGAACCTCCATTAATTAATTAATATGATTCTGCAAAACTTTGATAAAACTTAAAACACCTACTCTTGCTAGTATTTTACTATGAGATTTTGATTTCTTGTTCCCAAATAGTTTATTGGATTATCACTCTCATCTTCTTTCATTAAAAAATTCTCATTGAGTTGAACTCTTTAATTAGCATCTACAAATAGCCCTGCTTTACTTAGCTTTCTTCTCATGGATACAAATTCAAACCCCCTTTAATTAAAGCTTTGTCTTTTGAATTGTGTTTCTCAATTCTCATCACCATGAAGCTTGACTACCACAAGTCTTCTGTGCTTGAGGAAGAAGATGGGTTGAGCAACAATTCTGCCATAATCCACCATTCTCCTTCTGCTCATATGAGTGTTTATAGGGCCACAAGCAATCATCATCTTGCTGGGGAACCAGCTGCACAATCTCTCATCAACTTCAAAGCCAATAATGGTGGTGAATCTTTGCTTAGCTTTCAGCAGAAAGAGTATTGTTTGTGGGAGAATAATGGTTTGCATCAGTGGAATTATCAGATTAGCCCCAGAAGCAATTCAGACCCAACAAGACTGATTCAGGATTTTAATTGCATTCAAACTGCTAGTAGTGGCTATGGATCAGAATCATCAAAAGAGAAGCAGCAAGGTGAGAGTTCATCATCATCATATGGGTGGCTATACTCTGAACCAAATGTTCCTTCTGATACTAATAGCCTTCATCATGATTCTTCACCAACAGAAAAGGAAGCTTCCTCCAATAAGCGCCTTTCAATGGTATTTATCAATATTGTCAGAGAACTATTAGATTTTACAAATGGTAAGTTTTGATATTAAATTTTGTGTTTTTACAGGGAGAGGGCATGCAAGCCTCAAAGAAGCAATGCACTGCTGCTAGTAAAACACCAAAGCCAACAAAGTCATCAAACTCATCTAAGGATCCTCAAAGTATAGCAGCCAAGGTTTGCTTGCTTCTATTCTAAGCCAAATATTAATTAATTATGTTTCATTCTTCTTGTACTATGTAGATTTGTTGATGAAAGATTAAGCAAAGTTAAAATATGTGTATGTGTGTGTGGTGTTCATGGTGGATGGAATGTTTGTCTTGCAGAACAGAAGAGAGAGGATAAGTGAGAGACTCAAGATACTTCAAGAACTAGTCCCTAATGGCTCCAAGGTTAGTATTTTCTTCTTACCTACTCCAAAATACTTTCTTTATTCACTCTTTTCATTGTGTAGTAATGAATATCTGTGTGCATGTGTGTGTGTATTAATTCATCAGGTTGATATGGTGACTATGTTAGAGAAAGCCATTAGTTATGTGAAGTTTCTTCAACTGCAAGTGAAGGTGGGAGTTAAATCAAACACTCTGTTTCATCTTCTTCTCTGTTTAATTTTGCAGTTCCTTCAAAATAATTTTCTGGGTTTGAACACTGATATATATATATCTTCCTTGATGATGAAGCAGGTACTGGCAACTGATGAATTTTGGCCAGTGCAAGGAGGAAAAGCACCTGATATTTCTCAAGTGAAAGAAGCCGTTGATGCCATTCTTTCATCTCAGAGAGACAGAAACTCAACCTCCAGGCAACAGAAATGATCATTAAATGAAGATCAGATCAAGATCATTAATCCATTATGTCTGACTAATTAAGAAAAGCCATTCTCCAGAGAGAACTGAAGCTGGTCGTTCTGAAGGGCATTTTAGGAATATTCAGAATGAATGGCCTTTCCCTAATACTTTCATTAATTAATTACTTATCTAAATATTAAGTTTAAGCAGTGAAAACTTAAACTTCACTGTATTTTCCTAGCAGCATGTGCTATACTGGGTCTGCAACTTACATAATCCCAGTTTAATTTTATTAATATCTTCGTATCTTCTCTGTCTTTGCTCTCTCTGTGATCAACATCTTTTGTTAATGAGATCGGAGTATCTGACTTATCTGGTGAAGATAATCTGAAATATGGCCATTTATATATGTATGTATGCACAGCTAAGCCTAAGCTGATATAAACATCAAAATTGTTATCAGAATGAAGTATGAATACAAAATAATGCTACAAATTATTACATTGTTCTTTGACTTTTTGTTTTTTTAAACTAATTATTAATATCAAGCTGTTGATAACAAATTTCATCTGTCAAGCTAGGCGTGTCTCAAGCTGTTACACACACACTAAAGGAATAATATGCACCGTCATATCAATTAAGATCAGTAGAGATGTAAAAGTCATTTCTTGTTTTCAAAAAGGAGAAAAAAAAAAACTGCCTCTTGGATTCTATCCTGTTTGAAGTTAAAAGAGCAAAGAATCTCTACTTTTAATACAGTGTCTATCATATATATATAGCTGGTGTGTGTGTGAGAGAGAGAGAGAGAGAGTAAAGAGATTCTAATAATTGAGTTACGTTAATTAAGCTTGACTTTAATTAATTGCCTTAGAGGGGAGTTTGCATGCATGCATGTCAGATCGATGATTAAACTAATTTAATTAAAGTTATGGACTATCTCATCAATTATCAATTAACAATCAGTAACAGGTGTCGTTTGACTATTAATCCGACATGTTACAAACGAATTAAACAAGTGTCTATGATCTTAAATTCACAAAGTTTGATTTCAGAAAACCAACTTCATATTCAACTTCATTCATCATATTTTTCTCCTCATATATAAGAATACACACACATATGTATATGTATATATATCAGCAGACATAAACCATAAGCTTAACCAGAATCAAATAGTCTGAAACTGACACACTCATACTGTAACAACCCGACTTTTCAAAAGCAGTAAAAAATTTTTTTTTTTTGTCAAACATCATTTCAAAATCATCAGAGTAGAGCATTTGAGCGGAAAAGTAACTGATATATATATTCAAAATGCCCACTGGCTAATTACATAAACGGTATAGTAACCGAGAGTTCCAAAAAGTAAAGGATAATAATGGAAAGTCTTCACCGGATCCTCGAACCTGCTGCTTCCCTCTCTCCTCGTTCCTCGGTCCTTCCGACCCTGACGCTATATTGAGAGCTGAGATCCGCACCGGATCTCAGGTAACGGTTAACCTCATGTATACAGACACACATATGGTTCCACAACAACAACATATAAACCACACCCAACCATTGCACATGTAACGCTCCCAAAGATGCGATATATCGCTCCCAAAGATTTATAGATGTATCGCTCCCAAAGATTATAAATGTATCGCTCCCACCCTTGCAACTATATCGCTCCCAAAGATGCATACAGTTATTTTCTAACATAATATGCATTCCAACAACACCCCACATATATACACATTATACACACATCGCACACATACCATCTACAGCATACTATATCCATCAGATTAGTGTTACAGTACGCGAACGTACCTTCGTTGACGGTAGACGGCACTTCCGTCGGAAATCGTACTTTTCTACGGAAAAACGTGAAAACGTCCAATAGCGGCACTTCGACAGCTACCCCTAATCGGCGGAATTTCGCCAGCACTTCGTTACTCTGACAAATTTTCTTCCCGAAATTTTGCCATAACTTCGACGCAACTATGATTTTCAAAAATAATGACTAAAATAGCCCTCCCATATGATACCCAATCATACTTGAAAATTTAAAGGCTATTCTAACATTACTACCCCTATTTTTGAAAGAGCTATAAAACTACAACTTTTCAATGACTCGATCCCTACTATGTTTACACCTCTCGCATATTTTTCAACGCAAACAAGGATCTAAAACATTTGTAGGAATCTTGTCACCTACTTCCTAAATCTAACTAACAATTCTACTAACTACTAAACTAAAAACTAAAGACTAAAGCTCGAAAGACTTACCCGTTGAAGACTTTACAGAGCTTCCGCCTGAACTTCTCTCTCTTCTTTCTCTCCCTAGCAATTTCGGCCAAGGAGCTCAAAGAAGAATGATGTGCAGAATTTGAAGGAGGGGGGGGTATTTATAGGGTTTTGATAAGGCTTTGTTTGGCATTTTGGGTTATAAAAACCCATTTTCCCGACGGCACTCCGATTCGCGTGATTTCGGAGAATTCACAAAATTCTGGATTTACAACTCAAGACATGTTCTCACTTAGTAGAAATGTCCAAGTTAACCTAAATTTTGATTCCATATAGGTCTCCAACAGTCCGGTTGAAGTTTCTCGAAAACGTGTCCGAACGCGCCTTGTCTAATTCGTTTTCGGAGATATCAATCTCTTCGAAATAATTCACTGTTTCCAAATATGTCAAAATAAATTCAAACCCATTCCTAAATGTTGAGTTAGAATTTATTTTCCTCTTTTTCAAAATTATGCCTATATGCATTTTTCCCTATTTTGTTTTATTAGGAAAATGCACAAACTACTTCTAATTAACTTCCTAAGAGGTCACTTGAAGGTAAAAACTCACCGATCAATATTTTACCTTGACCTTGGAATTCCTATTCCTGGTTCTCTAGATAGGATCCGTTTCCTAATTTATAAATCACTATTCACACTTTTTACTTTAATTAATTATATTAATATTTAAATGTCAACTTGCACAACTTGTCTATTATTCCATTTTCATTTTCATTTTTTTTTTATTTCGTTTTTCCCCTTTATTTTCTGCACTTTTCTTTTTTAATTAATTATTTAATTAATTATTTAATTAATTAAATAATTATTTTTACACAATTTCTCACAACATTTTCCTATTGGTCAATTCTTGCATTTAGGCTTAAAAATACCTAAACTCATCCTTTTTCCTTCAAATTTTCCAATTAATTAACCAATATATTTATGCTAATTTTTGCATTTATCACTAATTTTGGAGCTTTACATAATTATCTCGAATTTTATATACTTGTGCTTAAGTAATTTGCTAATAAATACTTAATCACTCAGTTATCACTGCTTAGTAATTTTATTAATTAGAATACCACATTACCTCTTAACCTTTGCTTTAACATGAGATTTTTCATGCATTCGCATTATTCGCATTTTTCCATAATCGCAAGGGTATTATGGTCATTTCCTTACTTTTGAGTATTCTTCTTCAATTTCTCCAAGTTTGTAATTTATTAAATTACCAAAATTAGAGATATACTCTCTCTCAATTTAAATAATTATTTCATTGCCCTTTAGGATTTTTCACCATTTTCCTAAGTTATTTACTCCTCCTAGGGGTATTTTGGTCATTTTGGCACTTTGGCCCTTAAATTCCCTAATTCAAATTTCGGGGTATTACACATACACTTTCATGTCTTTAATATAAGACATATTTACCTAATTTGATAAGATTAAGGAAGTTAGTTTAGTTAGTGAATATGACATTATTTTTCTTCCCTCTCCTTTTTTATTATTGTTAGAAAAAGATTGAAGAAATAAATATTATATTTAGGATCAAGATCAACTCCTCAAATACGTCATATACTAAGAACGTGAGCGAGTACTAATTAAACCAATGAGCTTAAAATATTGGTTTAAAGTTTTGCCAAACCGATTGTTTTGGTTTGGTTTGGTTTTAAACCAAAATCAAATTAATCAATAACTTTGAACATTAACTTTATGAGTTGCATGATGTCTAAATAAATAAATGAAGGAATGTAATTAATTACTAAAAAGTTTCATAATAAATTAGAAGAATGTAATGATAAGATTTTGTATAGAAAATGATAACAGATCCATCCTTACTGCCCACTTATTTGTTATTAAAACTTTTGGTGAATTACATTCATTGTTTGGAACCTCTCAGTGATTTTTTTCAATAAATTATGCTCATTGTGAAAATATTCTAGCAGTGTATTTTTTTTACTTAAACTACGAACTATACAAACATTAAACAAAAAATTTTGATCCCTATATTTTTAGGGGTCCACTACCCTTGATATGTCACCGCCAACATCTACATCCTCAAAATGACCCACACAATATATATTATATTATTGCCGAAGAATGGTCGCCAAATTAAACTTTTAATAATTTAGGAAGCAATCAAAGAAATTAGCTGTATTATATATAAGAATGCTAATGATATATCCGTTATATTGAAGCTAGTGAAAAATTAAGCCTTGATGAGTGTGTGTATATATATATATATACACGTACGTACGTTGCATGTAGAAGTATAGAACCAAATCTGATGAATTTATATGTATACACATTAAAGGACTAGTCGATCAAGTTACATGCATGCATCTAGTTCCAAAAATGTTAGTTGTTCAATTAATTCATAATGTAACAAGTTTTACCCCTCATTCTTAAGTTCAACTGGCGAAGGGGTCGGACTTTCTCACCTAAAGGAAAGGAGTTCGATCCTAGAGTTAATTAAGACATTAAGGGAGGCATCCTAGTTCCTAATACGTGTTGCATTATTTATTAATAATATTGAGCATGCTTCATACGGTTGCATGAAATGAAGATATGAAAGTCCGTACATGGGGTTCCTTTTTTGCGAACCGTATTGATCAAAGACAGATCGATCTAGCTGCTGCTTCTTGATTGAATATCTCTCATCAATCAAATATATATAATTGCTTCTTCTTCTTTTCTTTTCTTTTTTTAAATCTTGGTATATGTAATTGTGTCTGTGTGTGAGGGAAAGCATACAGTGGATCGGAGGGGACCATTAATCACGTGTGCGTTATTAATTAGGATCACATGGCTATGCCTAATCACATGCCCCATCCCACAAATATCGCTGCTTGCTATGCCTACTTCTTTTTGGTATCCCACCGGTTCATTAAAACCTCTGGTTCTGATTAATCCGGATTCGGGTTCTGCAGTAGTAAGGACGACCCTCCTAACAATTATAGCTCCATACAAGGCGGATTACAAGTGTGTTTCTATACATTCCCACTGAGTTCTTTTTGATTTGGGCGGGGGTTGCCTGATGTGCCCCTACTGTCCCTCAATTTTGGGGCATTTTTCAATTTTTTTTTTATGGTTCTTTTGGTTATTATATTCTAATTTGGGAAAATGACATTTTGATATTTTATGAGTAAAAAATAAAGTTTTTTTCAATTTTTATAATTTTTTTAAAGATTTAATACTTCAAAATTGTGTAGTATATATATATCTTTTACATGTAGAGTCTTAAATCTTTGAAAAATAGTAAGAATTTAAAAATAATTATATTTTTTATTAATAAGATATCAAAACGTCATTCATTTTATATTAAATCTTATAATCAAAATAACTATAAAAAAATATTTGGAAAGTGCCCCAGAATTGAGGGCAAGTAGGTGGTGCATCACCAAAGGTGCAACCGGCCAAGCACCCCTTTCTCTTCTTTTATTTATATTTGTCTCTCTGTTCTCATTTATTATTGTCTACATTTTCTTTTAATTTACTGCTTTAATTTGAATTTTCTAGGATTATAAATTAAAGTAGATATATATGATTTATGATTATATTCCATTTCATTTATTCCAAATATAAATTGAAATCAAGTTTATTTAATTATCGTAATCCTGATCCATCATTCTCTTTGTAGTCTCTTTCAAGTTACGTTATATTTTGCTATATATAGTATGAGTATATTTCGGGTCATCAGATTCTTGGAATTTGGTTGGTTATAAATTCGAATCAATTTGCCTTGTATAATTATTCTAATTAATATATATATTGAGAGAAGGTTTTTTCAAAAGACAATTGATAAAAAAAAAAAAAAAAAATCCTCTAATGTAAAATTTACTGTCCAAGGCACATAACTTATTTAGCTTCTTTAATTTCTTTAAAAAAATTAATTGAGTCTTATATTTAGGATTGACGGATGTTTTTTTTTTATGAACTTTTTTTTTTGTATGAACTTAATTACGTGCATGCGTGGATTGAATTCCACGTACTTTCTTTTAGCAAAAGATTTTTCCACGTATGTATAAGTGACTGTATCTATACGTACAAAGTTACAGTCATTTATTTGTGAGGGGGGTGTGATTAAAAGCATATGCAATATATAATCATTATAACCTCACTCTCATGCTTCCTTCAACTGGTTTTTTTTTTTTATTATTAATAATTTTGGGTTCGATGCTCAATCATTGAAACTAAAGTCTTCGAAAACCATTATAAAAAATGGGATTAAAAAACAAATGAAAATATCCACATCATCACATTGACAATTAGGAATATTTTTCTTATAATATTCCAATAATTGATCAAAATAGAAAACTAACACCGATTTAGGATTTAATAGGCGTAAGACATCTGTAATCATCCTATATATATACGTGTGTATGTTATGGAGAGTTCAAAGTCCAACAAAAAGGGATTCATTTAATCGAAAAATATTAGAATAACTGAAAACAGCTCATGTGAGATTTAATGAGACTATTTTTTAATTAAGGAATGACAGGGATGTACAATATAATTATAATATAAGATCCTTAGGAAGCGAAAATACTATATTGTGAGTTGTGAGTATTAAATGGAATGAAACTGAAGTATGTACACAGATGTTGTACAACATGGGAACAGTCTGGTCCTGAGGAAATGAACCCTTGTTTCTTAGAGTATGAAACGCAGTCGTAAATAAAGTTGGGTTCGTTTTCTATTAGAGTATGAAACGGCGTCGTATTCTGATGATGCCTCAAGCCCAACAACGTAAAAATAGAAAAGTTGGTCCACTTGAATCTTGATGACAAAAAAAGATCAACCCATAGGTCGCTTTAGGCATAAATTTGGTTTCATATGGAATATACTAATATTTTTTCATTTTTTTTAAAAAAAAGATATGAGGATAATGGATCTCCCTGCAAGCTCCATCCCTGCATATATACTCACAAGACAGAAACAACATGGCGACAAAATTATCTAAAACCAAGTTTTAGCCGCCTATATCCATCTTGTTGACACGTGTTTTGTTTTGTTCTCTGAGCTGTCTCGCAATTCCAACTGTCTAGAACGTAACCAATTAACGAATTAAAAACCACTTTGTGATCAAAACTAACTAACTATGAAACGCTTCATTCATTTAATCACGTCGGTATACTTTTATTTACATTATAATTTAATTACTCGTGTACGTACCACCATGACTACTAGGATGAGAGTTGAGAGAGTGAGGAAGCAATTTACGAGAGCCACAACCACAGCCACGTGTGCCTATGTTACTTCTAATCATTGCTTAAACGATGCAACTTCAGCCTCATAATATATATCTCTGTGTGTCTCTCTCTATTTCACATCAAATCTTTGATGTTTACTTTTGCTTTCCCTGCTGGATAAGCTATGAATAACCATTTTTGTATAGAAATATCCATTTAATTTGATGTGGAATATATAATTTTAGGTTTAGTATATTTGTGTGCCAAAACCAAAGTTTATATATATACCACTCTCATCTTATTTATAAGTCCAGTTTAACCAAATCTCACATACCAAGGAAAGTTATGTATCTCAATTATTATAAAGCAAATTTCCAATTTTACCCTCATTTATGAATTAGTACCTTTTAAAATTTATTGTCAAATCTCTCTTATCTTTTTTTTTTTTTTCCAGCATAGCTAGTCAATCTCTCTCATCATTATTAATATGGGCAAAATTGTCACAATCTCATTTATTTAGTCAAAATGAACTTATAAATTAGACCAAATTTTTTGGTCAAACTGGACTTATAAATAAAATCAGAGTGATACTTCATTCATACGTGTATAGCTCTCCAAGGATCCATATTTTTCTGCTAGTCAGGATCAATCATTTAATGATATTGTAATAATTGATCAGATCTAAATTTTCCCTAACTACATTAATTTGAAGTGAGAGAGAAAATTGCCGCTAGGTCCCAATTAATAGATTTAATAGCAATTAGGTCTCTTAAAATCATTAAATTGCAGTGAAGTTCTAAGAAACCTAGGTGTCATTAATTTCAAAAGTGAAATTATGATTTTGCCCATCTTCATTTAAAATTAAAAAAAAAAAACAATTAGCAGAGATTCTGACCTTGTTTTGCGCGCGCAATTTGGCATCAAGAGAAAAGGAAGAACACATAAATACATTATTTCTCTTGATGTCAAATTCATGCGTGAAACTAGGTGAGAATCTCTTCTGATTGGTTTTTTTGAATTTAAATGAAGAGGGGCAAAATTATATTTTCACATTTGGAATTAATAACACCTATATTCTTTGAGACTTCACTGCAATTTGATTATTTCAATGGACCTGATTATCATTAAGTATGTTTATGAGGACTTGATTGCAATTTTCCCTAGATATTATACTCCTTTTGCTCTTTATTATATTATATGGCAACTTTTAAAAAGTATTATTAGTCTTTTTTACAAGGCATATGCTAATTTTAAGAAGTATTATATATATAGAAATTAATATATGGTATGGTGAGTTGATGATATAGTTTATTACAGTTAATAAAATTAATATTGAGAATCCCTTGAATTTTATGATAAATTAATTTTTTTAACTATTTTTATTGCTATATCACTATTACAATAAATGATTTTTACTTCTCGAATTGACGTCCTATTTTAAAAAACGGAAGTAAAAAAGAAGGCGATGACATTTCTATAATTATATGTGAGAAAAGTTGACTTTTGGCGTCTAACATTTTTACTTAGACGCCAAAAGCAACACTTTTGGTGTCTAAGTTAAATATTTAGACGCCAAAAGTGGTGGAATTTAAAAGCACGGGTGGCAATTTTGAATTGTTTGGCTGCAAAAAGTAGTATTTTTGGCATCTAAGTTCAAAAGTTAAACGCCAAAAATGTTTCTTTTGGCGTTTAAGTAATAAAGTTAGAAGCCAAATCACCATCACTTTTTTTACCTCTTTTTTTGACTTAAAACATCTGGACTTCTCTTCAGCTCTCACATCTCACGCTCTGCCTTCACACTCTCTCCTCTTCAGCTCTCACATCTTCTCCTCTCCTCACAGATCGATTTCTGCATCAAAGGCTCTCATCCTCCAGATCATCGTGCTTCACACCATGCTTCGCTGTGACCACTCTCCTCTAGATCGTCGTGCTTCACCGTGACCACTCTCCTCTAGATCGTCGTGCTTTGCCGTGACCACTCTCCTCCAGATTGCTGTGCAGCCAAAAGTGATGATGAGCACCAAACTGGGTCTGTTTGAGTTGGCGGTAGGAACGGTGGCTTAAAAGCTATCTGACTTTAGAAAAAATTTGGTAGGAAAAAAGTCATGTGGTAAATAATGATTTATGTTTAGATTGATATATAGTGGTAGAAGTAGCGGAGCCTATGTCAAAAAGCTGAGAGCTTTTTGGAAAAAGCTCCATGATGGAACATTTTCCTTAACAGCATTTTTGAGCTTTTTTACTTAAAGTTCAGTGAACTTAAAGCTCAACCCAAACAGATAAAAAATTAGTTGGCAACGTTACTGACTTTTTTTCAAAATTAACTGCTCCTAACACTCCTAACGCTGGACTCCAAACAAGCTAAAATCACGTTGGGGTTTCGATAAACTCAAAAGATTGGATGAGACAAGGGTGCGAGGATAACGAAGAAGTTAATAAGATAAAGAGAGGAAGCAAAAAAAGAGGAAGGAGGGACGACGAGAGCCACATGAATGAAATAGGAAGGAGGAGTGTGATGGAATTGACTTGTGTGCCCTCTCCCTTAACTCCCTTCCTCCCACAATATAATTGACCCCTTCATCACATACTTGTTTGGGTTGGCGATAGGAGCGGTGACTTAAAAGTTATTTGACTTTAAAAAAAGCTCGGTAGAAAAAAAGTCAGGTTATATATAATGATTTGTGTTTGGATTGATGGTGGTAGAAGTGGCGGGGCCCACGTCAAAAAGCTGAGAACATTATGGAAAAAGCTGCATTCTGGAGCTTTTTCCTTAACTGTCTTTTTGACCTTTTTTTACTTAAAGTTCAGCCAACGTAATAGGCAATCTGTTAGAATATAAGGGTTTAAATAAGATTAGTTTACAATTAGTTAGTGGTTAGAGTTAGTTAGAGGGTTAGTTAGGGGGCCCTAATCTATATAAAGGGATCCCTACCCTCATCTTTGTAACCAAGTCACAATGTATACTTTGTAGAGCACATTGCTCAATTCTGAATATACTTCATTCCATATATTCTTTCTCTCTAATTATTTCCTCTAATTAGAAAAGTCTACATGGTATCAAAGCCTTTCAAGATCCTATGGCCTGTTTTTCAAGATCCCAAGCCTCAATCCAAAAAAGCCCAAGATGGTAATCTGAAATCCAAGAAGGTTGTTTTTCAAGACCAGCAGCCTAGTAATCCAGTCCAGTAATCCAAATCCCATCCACCTTTCATGCTCAAAGAGTCCATCACCAGAAGGTAAAGAAACGAGGCCCAAGAAGGTTGTATATAGATCCACCGTAAAATCAAGAATTGGAGCTGGGTTGGGTATCGACCCAAGATCCGATCCGATTCAGATGGAAGGAGACCCGACTCCAACTCGCTCAAGATTGCCGATCTCGCCTGCGAAATTCAGAGCAAGGTCTCTCATTCCCTCTTCCCTTTTCGAAAGGGAAATTTCGTGAAGGTTGGAGAACCCTAAGATTCAAGAAGCCATCGAGAAGCAAGTGCTGACGGTGACTCAGGCGATCGAGAACCAAGAAGCGATTTGAAGTTGCTCTTCCGACTGCTGAGAGAAGGACGCCGGACCGTCCAGATCGATGGCCGCCTGAAGAGGAATGAGCCACGATCGACTGGAACAGTCACGTTCGTCGGTATGCTTTCAGTTGATGCAGTCGAAGGCCGCCGGAAATCCAAGACCGACTGCACTCTGCCACCTTCGACGATCCACTCCTTCTTCACTGAGATATGATGTTGTCTCTGGGAAGAAGGCGAACGGATCATGGTGGGGGCTTACGACGTGGTCTTGAAGAGGAGGAGGAGGAGGCGAGAACGGTGAAGAGAGATTGAATTGGAATTCAAGAAGCTCCAATTCGACTATCAGAAACCAACGTGGCTATCCAAGAACGACGCCACACCAAACCCAGACTCGAATCCAGGAAGAGTCAAAATCTCAATCGGATATTCAAGATTGAGATTTACCCAATCTCAAGCCCTTGCCAGTTCAAGACTTCCGGCACAAATTTGGTATTTTCTCTATCTCTGGTATTTTACTCTGTCTCCGGCGATGAATGTGCAATCAGTATGATGAACCACAGCCCTAGCCAACAACGTATTTCCTGTACCGGGAGGACCATACAACAGGACACCCTTTGGTTGAGCTATTCCAAGACTTTCAAACAGTTCAGAATGTTTGATTGGCAGCATGATGACCAACGGATCAACTTTGCTAGGCAAGATCAAATGAAGAACGTAACTGTCATTGCGGAGGGCAACCCTTGTTGACAGAGTAATATTTCTTGAACTTTGAAGCAATTCAGTGGTGATCCGTTCGCATTGCCATGCGGTGGCAAAGGATTTTGCTAAGTCATAAGTCATCATGGTTTTGCTTCGACTTCTATCTCACTGATTTTTGGTCAATTAGCTTGACAGTAGTTACGTTTGGTGGACACTGTGGATCTCTTTGAATCTGCTGCCTGTTTGTATGATTGTTTTAACATGTTCTTAGTAATGGGTGTTCTTATTGTTGGTGTCTTGGTTAAGTTCTGTAGTCTTCATGCTGGAATTTATACTGGGTCATGAAAGTTTGATTGGAATTATGGTGATTCTAAATGGCATGTGGTACTCAAATGCTTTGTGTGATTGAGACCGGATGAATCCTACACAACCAGGAATGAGAGTAGAGTTGAGAGCTGAGAAATGTCGCCTCCTTGCTCCTATCTTGTGATTTAGTGTTCGGATTGGTCTCAACGATTTGGAACATACGCAGAGTCGAGAGTAGAGTTGTCGCCTCCTCGCCCATCTTGCGATTCTGTTTCAGAGGGAGTTTATTGCAAAAGATATATTGGGCTTGTGGATAATATGATAAATCAGTAGCATATGGATTTAAAGAATATTGATGTATTCATTTGTCACATTGAAACTCATGAAGTTTGCAATGAATGGATGTGTTCTTATAGGAACACTAAATAGGGCTCATGCTTGAATGCAGCAGAAGAAAGTTAAGAAGCTAAGTTAAGAAGCTTAGATTTCATGACTGAATACAGCAGAAGAAAGTTCAGAAGCTTAGACTTCATGCTTGAATGTAGCAGAAGAAAGTTCAGAAGCTTAGACTTCATGACTGAAAACAATGGAAGAAAGTTCGAAGCTTAGACTTCATACTTGAATGCGGCAGAAGAAAGTTCAGAAGCTTCCAGATTGAAGCTGTTCAAAAATGAATCAGCAAAAGAAGAATGGAGGAAGATTGTTGTGAATTGAAGAAGTTTTGTATTGTATTTTTGTGATTGTAAAACTGTTCAATTTAATTCACCTTAGCCCTTATTTGTGTTGTTCAAGTTAAACACCATTTATCGTTAGAAATATTAGGTGGTTAGTTGGGTGATTAGTGAATTAGTTAGGGCCCTAGTCTATATAAAGGGATCTTAGCTAATGAAATGTAGTGTGTTGGGTGTGGAGCCCTCACCAAGGGTGTTGGGTGTGGAGCCCTCACCAAGGGTGTTAGGTGTGGAGCCTTCACCATGTATGTGAGATGTGGAGTCTCACTAGAGAGGGAGTTAACATGGTCTCCTTCTAGGTTTTAGAGTTAAAACTAATTCAATTTAATTCTCCTTATCCCCTTATTTTGTATTGTTCAAGTTGAGCACATATAAGATAAATAGTGTTCAACTTGAGGGGGCGTGTTAGAATATAAGGGTTTAAATAAGATTAGTTTACAATTAGTTAGTGGTTAGAGTTAGTTAGAGGGTTAGTTAGGGGGCCCTAATCTATATAAAGGGATCCCTACCCTCATCTTTGTAACCAAGTCACAATGTATACTTTGTAGAGCACATTGCTCAATTCTGAATATACTTCATTCCATATATTCTTTCTCTCTAATTATTTCCTCTAATTAGAAAAGTCTACACAATCCAAACAGGAAAAATTGGGTTTTTACTCACTGGGTCGTTGGCTTAAAAACCATTGAAATTTTTACACACCAATGCTGGAAAATAAGCCACTCCAAACTCTTTCATTTATTATTTCTCCTCTATTTTTATTTAAGAAAAGGTTTAAATTTGTTTCCGAACCCGTTATCAGGTGTCCCTGATCCCATTCTCATGAGGCCACGTCCACTTCCATTACATGGACAAGACAACATATGCATCAAATCATCCTTACGCTCCCACCTACATCCATGTCCTTTTGATGGATTACTACTCAATATTCATTTTTCAGTTGTACCCAGAAATATATATATATATATATATATATATTCAATTTCCAAAATATACATATAAATATATATGACGTTGATAGAAAATTAAAAGAGAATAATAATATTTACAAAATTCAACCTACAAGTCCCTTTGCAATTTGCATTGTCGTGTCGTCATTGCCAAGAGCCACTTCAAGAGAAACTTGGTTAACGTTATTTTATTCCTTTTTACCTAATTCTTTGACTATGATGATGCAGTTTATTAATTTTAAAATCACCATCCTAAGGTATTAGAAAAATAAATATTTTCTGTTAAAATTCAAATGGATTAAAATTGAATGGGAAAATTCTAATAAAAGAATGTTGAAATATTCAAATTCTACTTTGGGTAGTTAAATTCAATAAATTCTAAATTAAGTTATATGACCTAAAATAAGATTTTAAAATTCGATAATTTCACCATACTATCCCTCTATTTTCATTTATTGTTACCAATATGGACTCTCATTCTCCTTTATCTTTCTCACCTTTTCGGGAAACTCGTTCTCTCTCCCGTTCTCTTACTGGAATTCTTCTTCTCACCATACTTCGATTTGGAACAAATAATACATCCCAAAACGAACAACCAGAAATCACCGGCACACCCAAACCCAGTTTGAACCAAGAAAATAGAGCATCATCAGTAGTTGCAGAGGAGAAAGAGGAGAATGAGAATCTTGACATTGAAACAGAGGAATCGAATTCCCTCGAGAAAGTTCGGCTATGGATCAGCTCTATCAGAGTGTTTCGTCGAATCATAGGTATAGAATACCGTCAATTATGGTGAATTCAAAAGTGCTAAGGCCATGCTTCTGTTGTTCATTTTGGTGAATTCAATTCTCATGAGATAGAAGACCATCAATTATGCATCAGAGAGATCAGAGACAGAATAGGGAAAACGTTGTGGCGGAGATCAGGGATGACATTGTCTTCTTTTTTTGGTTGGGCTTGGGAGCATAAGAAATAGATGATAATTATCCATCACCTCACAAGTCTGCACAGAGCAACGTTAGTTTTAATAGAGAGAGGTGTGGAGGTGGGGAAGAGATAGAACAAGTGCCGCAAAGGTGGGGAGAGGGATAACTTTTGGAAAATGAAAATTGTTGAAGGGAGAGTGTAATTAACAAATCTGTATTTTAATAAAAAAATTAAAATAATATATGTAAATATTAAAATTGAGGGATAGTAAGGTAAAATTATCGAATTTTAATATCCTATTTTAGGTCATATGACTTGATTTAGAATTTATTAAATTTAACAACCCAAATTAGAATTTGAATATTTCAACCGTCTTTTATAGGAATTTTCCCAAATTGAATTTTATTTATTCAGGTAAAAAAAAAACTATTTAGAAAAAAATTGCTCAAAAATCCATTATTACGAAAACTCATGTTCTCCAGGCATGGGTATCTCGTTTTCAACCGTGTGCAACGAATTTTTTAACCATGTAATAAATTTTATGAAGTAATTTTTTTTAAAAATGTTTTCATTTATTTATGAGAAGACAAACAATTGAAGCACGATTTTTAAAATGGGAATCAAAATATCAAGGGGACAAGATAGTTTTTTTTTTTTTTTATATACAAAAAAGTTTAGGTGGGGCTAGACACCGGTACCCCACTAAGGTTAGGGCATGCCTCAAAACTCAAAGAGCGCTTACAGATCGTCCACAAATGAGGCTCTCATATCGACTAGCGGGTATCAAACATCCTCTTTTTTGGGGTGATGGCCGACATCTTAGTCAACTGTGCCTATCCTTATTTGGAGGGACAAGATAGTAATAAGGAGGCTGGTGGGAGAGGGGTGGGCCCATTTTGGGGGGAGCGGGAGTGAGTGTGGGCAGCCCCACGAAACTCGTGTGATGAGATTGTGACCCAATAGATGCCCTCTTGCCTCAGGCCCACCATTACCTGCCCCTTTCCTTTTCCCGCGATTAACGCCCCGCCACGTGGCCCGTCGACTGATAAATTCTTCCAAGTTCTCCCCGTCATGTCTCCGACATCAATTATGCCAATTTTTAATTTTATTTTTCCCTTCAAATGCAATCCAATTATTATTTATATACTTATGATATACTACTTCAGAATTTGTACACACGAATACGGAATATTCTATAGGGTTTAAACTCCTCATGTTGTATGAGAAGAAAAAGATTCCTACACACTGACACACACATGAAATGGTGGGACCCACATATATATATATAATGCTAATTATATATATATGTGGGTCCCACCATTTCATGTATGTGTGACATGAGAAAACACTTCTCCTACAACATGTGAAGTGTTTTTCCCATACCCTATATATATAAAAAGTTTTTCCTACATATAAAGAGAGATGAAAAATTCCAAGCAGGAAACCTAGCTAGGTATTAAAGGTGAGGACTATATGCCTTATATGAAGATCACCACACATAAAGTTTTAGGAAAATGATAAAAAAAAAAATTGAAATTACTAAATCTTAAATTAAGTTTGTTAAATAATTAACTTGACTTTTATATACTCCTTAATCTAATGGAGTTTTAGATACTAAAAAAATATCTCATTAGTTAATGGTAGGGACATCCGCTAACTACTTAATGAATAAGCCTTTCTAAACATGATTTATGTTTTAAATGAGAACTAACTCATTCATATCAAGTCGAACCCATCCTAGTTTTGGAGGATACCATTTAAATTAGCTATGCAAATTAAATAATTTTGCTCGATCTTCCCATATATATATATATATGATCTCCCCAATGTGTAAATATATAATTAACCTACGTGCTAAAAAACATTATCGTGTCCTTTTAATTTTTTAAAACATTGAAAGATAAAAGAATGCACCGACAAAACGTGAGGGAAGTGGTGGCATGCATAACGTGAGAGATCAGGAACGTAGGAACATTAAAAATAAAATACTCTCACCTCTTTTACTATTTGCCTTAATTACATAAACATCCTTTTTATTTTGAAAATATACACTTAAGTCTAAATTATTAACTCTGTTAAGGATTTGTATTTTTTTTAATTAGAATATATAATAAAATAGATTTTGTTATGGTGTAGAACACAGATGTCCAGCCGCGTGTATGGGCTGGTGATTTGATATAGGATCTAGTGTCTCGGTCTGGGTACCAATGTGATAGCACACAGACAGAGAGAGGATCACTGAACACAACCTGGCGCTTGGCCGATGGAGTGGGGTGTGTGCTCGGTGTGACAAGATGTAGATTAGTCTAGGTTTAGAGCGTGTGTACCTTAGGGCCGTTGCTTGGGTATTTATAGGACCTACCGGGAGCGGCTTTGGCGTGATTCCGTGCCTATTATCCGAACCGCCTATCCATATGCGGATGTATTCCTAGATATCCGGGGTAGTTGAGATATTCCAGGGTTACGGATATGACGGATCGATGTGCCTACCCTTGGTTGGGCCTCCATGTGATTGGGCCTTATCTAGGTCCGTAATAATTGCCCCCGGCCCGGTAGTTCAAGGTTTTGGACCGCGGGGTATATGCTGTTTTTATAAATGTCATCCGAGGTGTTACCCATTTCCTGACGTCTGCGTCGGGCTAGGATTTGTTGAGTTCATTTCCCCGGGGTACGTGGTAACGGTTCGAGGGTCGATGCACCGGGGTGTCCCTCAATCTCTAATGCGATGTCGTGCTGGCGCCTTGTGGTTTGCAGGCGGTTGGCCGTGGCCGACATCCGAGGAGAGTGCCGTGGTTTGGACCGCCGAGCTACAAGCGTGAGATGGTGCGAATCAAAACTGGCACTCAATCTGACCGAGGCAAGATACCGGCACCAAGGCTCGTCATTGAAGCTCCGGGCCGTTGTTACTTCCTCGGTGTGACTCTTGGGAAACCTCCTCTCGATGCCGCCATGATTGCCTATGACACCCGTCTTCCCGAGATTGGGAGGTGCTTTGATCCTCGTGTCCGCCGCCCCGAATTTCGTGCGCATTTAATGCTCGGTGGTACGTTACACGTCTTCTCGGCCTTTTGGGGTGAAAAGTCGTGGTTACCCTCGTCGGTTGGGTTTCTTTTGTTTTGAATTTCCCTCCTTCTTTCCTCTCGATATAACTTGCTTGGCATTTCTCTTTTTGCCCACTTTTTCAATTCGCTCACTCTTCCCCACACACGGGAATTCTTCTGCGCAAAGTCGAATTCTGTTCTTAACTTCCAAGTGTCTCGAATACTCGAAGAATCAAAGCTTCTTTCTTGTTCGGAATTTCTGGTGTGCCCCTGTGTTCTGGGTTTTCTGGGTGGAGTGTTTGTGAGTTGAGCTATCGAACCCATAGGTCTTGTCCTTTTGAGTGTCTGTTCTTAGTTGTTTCCCCCTCCTTCTTACCCTTATGTTGGTTGTATAGGTTTGAGCTCTTGATGGATAGGGGAAACATTCTTCGTCTTCACATCCGCCTTTAGATCCTAACGACGATGAGGTGCTTCGTGAGCGTTATCCCTTTTTAGTTATTGGTCGCTAGGGACCTCCTTATCCGAGGAGGAGAAACGGTCTTTAGCCCTCCGTGGTCGGGCGGGTGCGCGAAGCGCTGGGAGGCCCCACTGTGGTTCCTGGACCCGGCCAATCGAACCCGGCCTTATTAGGCCAGATTTTCATAGTTTATCGATTCGAGCCTCTTTTAGCCGAGCCGATAAGCGCCTACCAAACGCATCGTCCGTCCGAGTCGGGGTCATTACCAGCTGGCTATCACGGTCCCTGTTGGGATTGTGTTGCCGAGAGCTCTTCCCTTATTGCGAGTGGGCAAGACCGTATGGCCGAAGTCATCCTGGGCTCATGTCGGCATAATTCGTTAGCTGAGCCTGTGCCAGACTTCAAGGGTCTTCCTTTCTCATTTGTCGTCATCAGTATTCTCGCCTAGTTCGACTTACGTTTTATTTCATTTTGTCAGAGGTAAATGGAGTCTACGTCTTCCCTCGTCTTTTAGCTTCCGAACCGGAGGCGGACTCCGATAGTCCTTCACCGCCCAAAGCCTGCGTTCCAAGTATCCCTGGGTGACTAGCGAAATGCTAACCATACGTTCGCTGATGACCAAGATGGATATGGATAAAGTGGGGTCTCCGGGGTCATCGGGATGTCGTCTTTCCCCTCCCGAGGAGGATGAGCCGATCTGCGCCATTCGGGAACCAGGCTCTCCTAATTTCTTTCTTTTCTATCGGGGGCGTTTCTGAGGGGATCGGCATGGCCTTCTTTCCGCCAAGTCGGCTTTTGTCTCCTCAACCTCTTTCAGACGAGGACCTTCATGAACTCCAGAATATGTCCGGTCATCTTGGCAGGGCTCTTGGATTATCTCAGGAACTGAAGTCCTCCCACTCTATGTCTATGGATGCAGTCAAACGGCTTACGCAGCAACGTAGCGAGTTATGTACGCAGTTGCAGCAAGTCCGAGGCAACCTGGCGGAGGAGAAGACCGCCCATGAGAAGGCGGTGGCGGCGGTAAGGAAAACCGCGTCGGATTGCTTCGAGATGGCCCTAGCCTGCATTGAGTACTTAAACCCGGGGTAAAACGAACGTGGTCGGGTATGGATGTCGCTCCCGCTTCCAAGATGGTGTTCTTATTCCTCCGCCTTTATCTCCGAAGATAGGTCGGCTTCGGATGCCGAAGTGAGCAGCGGTGAGCAAGCCGCAGAAGAGGCCGCATCCGGGCCGGACCTAATGGCGACGAGGCCGCCGCGGGCGGGGGCCCCTTAGCTTTTGTTGTCTTTTTCTTTTTGCTTTCTTTGTTTTCGGCTTTTGATGCCGATGGTATATTGTACCTCCGAACTTTTAACTTTATGAATGAATATTCAATTAAATAGCTCGTTACGTACTTTTACCTTCATGCGTACAGTGCACATGGGATAGTTTTAGACCGGGCCGTGGTCTTTAAAGGATTAGAGTCCGCTTAGTACTCTTCGGTGTCGAAACCAGTGCATGAGTAGGGGTGTCTATATATACCGCGCTACGAGGTTCGGAGTCGTATTCCGGGATTTTTAACCAGGGTAAGGGTGAATGGTCACATGCTCATCCGTGGTCGTCGTTGGGACACACTTTGACCATGTGGACCTGATCAGGGTCCGTTATGACTATTCACCTTCTTACTTAGGTGTCAATTTCGATGCATCAAAATATTTACCGGGTGTATAGACCTCGGTGTCTGTCTGCTTATTTAACGAATCATTTTGACCCTCTTAAAATTGAACATTTGGTCAACAAACCATTTATTTATTCAAGAGATGATTAGCTTTATAAAGCTGACAATGAAAGGAAAGTTTGCAGAAGGGAAATGACTGAAACCAAAATAAGCTTGAAATAATAAATCAAAAACTTAACTCGGACACTGGGTGTCCGTTGTGGCATCCTGGCTGTGACTGGGCCCTAACTATAGTAGGCCCTTAACTTGTCGCCATTCCATGTCCTCTTGACGGATTTTCTTGTCAATGTTTCAAGAACATACGCTCCTTTTTCCAACTTCTCCTTGACTCGGTACGGTCCTTCCCAATTTGCGGCGAGCTTGCCGTCCTGGGCGTTCTTGTTATCGATGTTGGCCCTTCTTAGGACCAGTCGCCCTGGCCAAATGCCCTGGGTTTGACCTTTCTATTGTGTTTCGCCGCCATCAGTTGCTTGGCTGCTATGTCTCGGCAATGGGCCGTGGTTCTGACTTCATCTACCAGCTCCATCTCGGTTGCCAACGCCCTTGAATTCGACGGTTCTCCTTCCTCAGTGACCAACTTCGACCGGATCATGGCTTCGCATCCATATGTCATGCGGAAAGGCGTCTCTTGGGTAGCTGATTGGATAGTTGTGCGAACTCCCATAAGACGTTATAAAGCCGTTCGACCCAACAGTGCGGCCTCTTGCATCTTTTTCCGAAGTCCATCCAGATTACCTTGTTTGCCGCTTCGCCTGTCCGTTTGATTGTGGGTGTTCGACGATGCAAAATGATGTGTGATGCCGAGGTCCACCATCATATCCCGGAAGTTCTGTCCGTGAACCGAGTGCCATTGTCTGTCACTATCTCGGCCGGGATTCCGGCGGGAGAAAATGCTCTGTTGGATGAAGCGCCGACCCTAGCCGATGTGATGGTGGCGAGCGGTTCGGCCTCAATCCACTTGGTAAAGTAGTCCACCGCCACGATTAGCCATCGAAGTTGTCCGGGGCCCGGCTTAAACGGTCCGAGTAGATCCATTCCCCATTTAAAGAAAGGCCATGGGGCGTAGATATATTCCATGTCCGATGGAGGGGACCAAATGATTTTGGCGTGTTTCGGCAACTATCACATGCCTTCACAAATTCGCTTGCGTCCGCCCGCATGGTGGGCCGCAGTACCCGGCCCTAAGTGCCTTTCTTGCTAATGCTTTTGCACCCATATGTTGCCCGTTAATTCCTCCATGGGTCTCGGCGAGGACATATCTACTTTCGTGAGTGCCTGTGCACCTTAACATCGGTGTATGCAAGCCTTTTCGGTAAAGCCGATCGTCTATCATTGTGTATACCGCGGCTTCCCGTATCGCTTTTGAGCATTCGCCGTTCCAAGGGAATAATTCCCTCTCAATGTAGTCCTCGAGCGGCTTCCTCCAATCGGTGGCATCGGATATGACCATTACGCAAGTCGGCTCTTCCACCTTTTGTTGTATGACGGTTACGTGGTTGGTCGTCCCTTTAGTGCTAGCCGGTTTGGAGAGTATGTCTGCTCGGACATTTTCCCTCTTGGTATATGGGTAACCTTTACTTCTTCGAACTCGGCTGGATATTCTTGACTTTGCTAAGATACTTAGCCATTAGAGGCCCTTTAGCCTGATATGTCCCATCTATCTGGGCGGCGACGAGTTGTGAGTCGGTGAAGACCGAGACTCTTTGTGCGCCGAGCTCCTTGACTGTTGGAGTCCGGCCAGAGC
Organism: Acacia pycnantha; assembly: GCA_025563575.1. NCBI lineage: Eukaryota > Viridiplantae > Streptophyta > Magnoliopsida > Fabales > Fabaceae > Acacia > Acacia pycnantha. Next base: position 703,694 of record JAMWYP010000088.1, on the reverse strand, counting down.
GCCTCATATTCGGCCCGATTGTTTGACGTCGGAAATCTAGTTGTAGGGAGTGTTCGATCGTCACTCCTTCGGGGCTCTCTATGATTATTCCGGCTCCGCTTCCTTTAGAGTGGGACGAACCGTCGACATATACTTTCCAGAGGTCGGTGTTGCCGGGGTCTTCATTAATTGGAGTTAGTTCTCTGAGGAAATCCGCGAGAGCTTGTGACTTAATAGCATGTCGTGCTTCGTATGTGATGTCGAATTCGGATAACTCAATAGCCCAACTGATCATTCGGCTGCCAGTCCGGCTTATGGAGTACTTGTCGAATGGGTTGGCCGGTTCGAACCGTTATCTTGTGAGCTTGGAAGTACGGGCGCACTGCGTGCCGTCATTATTATGGCGAAAGCCAATTTCTCCAACTTCGATATCTTAGCTCCGAGCTTTGCAAAGCTTTGCCGACGAAGTATATTGGTTCTTGGCCATTCTTTCCTTCGCGAACCGTAACCGAGCTCACCGCTTCTTTCCCAACCGATAAGTAGAGGAAGAGGGTTTCGCCAGCCGTGGTTTCGATAAGATCAAGTGAGTGGCCAAACATTGCTTAATCTTTGAGAATGCGGCGTCACACTCCGGGGTCCAATTTCTGTCGTGTCCTTTTTAAGTAATTTGAAGAAAGGCAAGGCGCTTCGCCGATTTGGGCGTAATCTGTTAACGCGCCAAACGGCTGTCAACCGCCGGACCTCCTTCTTGTTCCCGGGGGCCTCGCATGTCTAATACGGCCTTACACTTATCGGGGTTCGCCTCGATTCCTACTACTGGTAAGCAAGAAACCGAGGAATTTTCCCGCCGGTACTCGAACGCACATTTTGCGGGGTTCACCAATCTGATGCGCCCTTAACTTGCTAAATGTTTGCTCAAGATCTCGGATGTGGTCATTGGGATCACATGATTTGACAATCATGTCGTCGATATAGACCTCGATGTTATGGCCTATCTGGTTCTCGAAAACCTTATTCATCATCCTCTGGTAGGTTGCCCCGGCATTTTTCAAGCCGAACGGCATGACGTTGTAGCAGTAATTTCCCTTCTCCGTTATGAAGGAAGTGGCTTCTTGGTCATCGGGGTGCATGGCGATCTGGTTGTAACCGAATACGCGTCCATGAACGACGTAAGTTGATAGCCGGATGAGTTATCTACGAGCCGATCAATGTTCGGCATTGGATAGGCGTCTTTAGGGCATGCTTTGTTCAGTCGGTATAGTCGGTGCATACTCTCCATTTGCCATTTGGCTTTGAAACCATCACCACGTTGGAAAGCCACGTGGTATATTGTATCTCCCCGACGAAACCGGCCTCCAATAGTTCGTCCACGTGTTGGTTCGCCGCTACTCGCCTATCTGGGGCCCTCGCTCTTTTTCTTCGGGCTACCGGGGTTGACCCGGCCGTATGGCCAATTTATGACAAGCAGAAATTGGGGTCTATGCCCGTACGTCGGCCGCGCTCCATGCAAAAACGTCTCGATTGTTGGCCAAAACTCTTCTATCCTCAATCGCAGTCGGGGTCAAGTCCCCGCCTACTTTCGTACTATGGTTTGGATTGATTCCAAGTACGAACTCTTCTACCTCTCCTTCGGTTCGCCGAGGTGTCCCCTTTTCTTCTCGTAGGTCTAATTCGATCATATTGATCGGTTCTTGGATCTTTTTGTGCTCGGATCCGTTGTTCCGGATCTTGCTTTTACGTTGATTGTCTCGTTGTAACACCGCCTGGACTCTTTCGATCACCCTTGACGGTAACGACTTGGTTGCTATTGCCTATCATTTTTATCTTCCGATGCTTAGTAGACACCAAAGATGTCCCAATTGTGGATCGTTGGTCTTCCCAGATGATGTTGTAAGGGGAGGGAAATCACCACAATAAATCTTACTCGCTCGGATTTGAAACCTTCCTTCGTTCCAAGGGTGAGTCTGAGGTCCATATATCCCTTTGGAGGGGATAATTCGCCATTAAATCCTACGAGAGTGGTTTGGCATGGCTTCAGTCCTCCCCGGTCCGATTCATTCTCTTGAAGGCATCCCATATGATGATGTCTGCGCGAGCTCCCCGAGTCTATAAATATCCTCTTGACTCGGCAGCTTGACCAGGGTTCCAGTGATTACGAGGCCGTCTTGATGGCCGGGGAGTACGTCGGCCAAGTCCTCTTTTGTGAACATGAGCTGAGGTCGTTCAATTTTGTCGGTCATGTGTGATTCTTCTTTAAACTTTGGTCGGTCCCTTATTGAAAGAACTTCCCTTAGATATTTTCTCCGTTGGCTCTGCCGTATCTCCTCCTCCTCCGAAGGCTCCGCTAATAACGTTGCAATCGAACTCCGTGTCGGGAAATCCGCCGTCTTCGATGCCGGCTTCTTCCTCTTGCCCTCTCTTCTATTCTCGTGGTCCGATCGTTTGATCGGCCATTCTCGCTTTCGCTTTTCTTTTGTGCGTCCTGTGTTTTTATTACGTATTGACGCAATTTTCCTTCTCGAACGAATTTCGATGGCTTCGCGAAGTTCATAGCATTGATCCGTGGTATGCCCTTTACAATCGTGAAAAGAACAATAACGGGACCGGTCCGTGTTGGACCGTTTCCCGAGGGATGAGGTTTTTCGACCTTCCGCATCTCGGCCGACGCTACTTCCTCCATAGCCGGGACCGGGAACATTGAGGGGGTATAATAGTCAAATTTATTCTTCAAGTCTGTCCTTGGTTTATATTGCTTATTATCGCCTTCCTTTCCCGCGGTCTTGCTTGCGGCCGTCGGATGGATTTTATCCTTGGCGGGGTGTTCTTGTCCGGTCCCTTCGCGCATTCGCTTGGCGCATTTGTTCCACCTCAAGATATTTCTTCGACCGTGTCATGAAGTCCTTTAAGCTCTTAGCCGGCTCTTTGAAAATGATTCGGCGAGTCGGCTCGAATCTGTCCAGAGCCATCGGCCGGAGGTGGACGTGCACTTCCTCCTTTAATTTCGGACTTGCGGGCCGCATGATTAAAGCGATCCAAATAGCTTTGGAGTAATTCGCCGGGCCGCCTGATTTTGGATAAGGTATATTGAGACTTCGCTGTTTCTTACTAGTTGCGAATTGTAACTCGAAAACCTTTGCCAAGTCATCAAATTTAGTTATCGAACCTGGAGGCAGGGTTAGTAACCACTTTAGGGCTGGTCCCTTTAGGGTTGTGGCGAAAACCCTACTTATGATTGGTTCTCCAAGGCCTCTACACATCATGATCATCTGAAAGTCGTCCACATGAGTTGTTGGATCCTGCGAACCGTCGTACTTACTGAACTCGGTGAGGTTCAGCTTTCCTGGGAACCGTGCTCTGAGGATATTGGGTGAAAAGGGGCTGTCTGCTTTAGCCTCGGCATATCTTCCTTGACGAGAATCGTGTGGGGGATGTCGGGTCGACCCTTCGCTCCGGGAGGACTTCCCCCTTTGTGATTCTTTGGTTGAGGAGGCCGCCCTTTTAGTATTGTCTATTGTCTTCGCCGACGGAACTATGACCTTCTGGGTCGGGTTCCCACGTTTTGTCATCCTGATCATAGCTGCTTTTAGGTTCCCTTCTCCGGTTCCGCTCGTCGATGCGATGAAATTGAAGAGTATAACGTTTGTCCATATTCTCGATGCGTTTCATCATGGCGAGCTGTCCGTTATGGAGTGTAAGGAAGTCCGGATTCTGGCCGGGTCTCTCGACTTACAACCGGATTGGATCTCTCGTGGCTCACGGCGATGTCCCGCGCCGCCGATGAACCCGTCTCGGACTCGTTCCCATTTTCAGGTTGATCTTGATTCGGGCCACGGGGTTCCTCAAGGCGCTCTTAAGGGCCGTGATAACCGGTCTTCATTGTCCCGCTCATTGCCACCGATAGGGTTGGTCGACCGCTCGGTGTCTTTGTGGTTGCCGGGGTGGTTGACGTTGCTCTCCGGTTGTTCGAACCATCTCCGCCGCTTCTGGCTTGTACTGCGGGTGTTAACCCTCATTGGTCAAGGGAATCGAAATTTATCGTTCCCCACGGTCGGCGCCACTGCTCGTGTAGAACACGGATGTCCACCGCGTGTATGGGCCGGTGATTTGATATAGGATCTAGTGTCTCGGTGCAGGTACCAATGTGATAGCACACAGAGAGAGAGGATCACCGAACACAACCTGGCGCTTGGCCGATGGAGTGGGGTGTGTGCTCGGTGTGACAAGATGTAGATTAGTCTAGGTTTAGAGCGTGTGTACCTTAGGCCGTTGCTTGGGTATTTATAGGACCTACCCGGAGCGGCTTTGGCGTGATTCCGTGCCTATTATCCGAACTGCCTATCCATATGCGGATGTATTCCTAGATATCTGGGGTAGTTGAGATATTCCAGGGTTACGGATATGACGGATCTGATGTGCCTACCCTTGGTTGGGCCTCCATGTGATTGGGCCTTATCTAGGTCCGTAACAGATTTTATTTACTAATTTACTCTTTTTCATTGTTGATTCCTTAATTCTGGCTAAAATTGTTTAATTAATTTAAGGTTTTTATTTATTTATCTTAATTTATTTCTTATTTAAGCAAATAGGTATATGTTAATTTTTTTTCATATTGAGATAAAGACTTAATTAATTTAATTAATGCAGATTTATAAAACTTAATTAAAAATATGATTGATTCTCTTAATAGATGAATACTTAAACAAACCTGTTTAATTATAAAAAAAAAATCAAAAAATATATTTAAAATTAATATAAGTTAATATAATATATCAAATTTACATTATTAGTAACATAGATGCCTTTCAAATGTATTTTCAATTATAGTGTTGTGGTAAAAAAACAAAGAAATATGTTTTAAAATAATACTAAATAAATAAGTTTCAATAAATATGATAAAAAATTAAATATTAAAAATTTATAATACAATAAAAGTTACTAAATTTTACAATATATTGTAAAATTTGAACATATACATATTATGATTATTTTTGTTTGTATTAAGATTATTTCTAGTCAAATATAATGTTTATTCATTATTTGTTGAAAAAGTGGTATTTTGGTTTTAAAAAAAATGTTTCATAGTCAAATTTAACTTTCAACTAATAGTTGAGTGGATGAAAATTGAATCTCAAATATATAAAGACGGGTTCTATAATATACATTTTAATTTTAAAAGGGATTTATATACGTTTTCAAGATATATGAGAGTTTTTATAATTTAGGTAAAATAGAGGGATAATCAATGTATTTTACTAAAAGAGAAAAAAAGGATGAATTTCACCACCAAAATAAAAAGAAAAGAATGAAAGATCAAAGTTATGGGAAATTAATCGCTTGAGGCACAAGCAAGGAATTGCTCATCCAATTACAATTTGTAAGCTTTATAGCGCTTTTGTTTTGTGCCTTTTGGAGATAAATAATAATATAAATACAAAAGAATAGAATAAAAAAGGCTTTTCATGGTTTTACAAGACTTGTACTCTACGAACTCACGTGGCAAAAGTACACAGTCATGGTACCAACCCCAAGAAATCATATTCCTCCAATCATCAACTCCCTCTCTTTATTTATCACATTATTTTTATTTTTATTTTTTAAGCACATTCTTTTGCTGATAATGCTGCTTCATCTACTCTGATACATACCCCTTTTTTTTGCTCAGAACTCTGATACATACCCCAAAAAGCAGCTATATATATATATATATATATATATATATATATATATATATATATATATATATATTTGTCCAGAAAATTACCTCCAACCACTTGCATTTCCAACTATTTTCCATTGAAAAGTAGTGAAATGTCACATTATTTGGGGGTAACCACGTACCATGTTATGAATCTATATTCAAACTAGATTATTCGCTAGTTAATAGTGCTCTATATAGGTGAATTAATCCAAAAAAATGTTATATTATTTCTAAATATTAAAATGGATTAAGGTCTATTTTGCCTCCAAAATTTTCACCGATAGGCAATTTTATCCTAGAAATGTAAAAAATGGAGCAATTTTGCTCTGACGGTTATCCTAGTTAATTTTGACCAAAATATTAAGCTAATAGTCCACCACCACCACCGTCGGCCGGCCGCGGCTGCCGCTGCCGCCTTGCCGGCAGTGGTGGGGGTTGGAGGGTTTTTTAATTAATTAATTATTTATTTAAAACTAATGACAAAAGGGTAATTTCACCCGAATTTACATATCCCTCATAAGTCATTTGTACCTCTCAGTCTTTTTACAAATTCAACAGGTTTTGCAAATTCAAATGGTATTTTAATGGAATTTTCCATTGTTTCTATATATAAAAGCATTTCTATCAAATCACAAGATTCTAAAAAACAGTTAAAAGTAATTAAATGTAATAATTATGTAGGAACTTTATTTTTTTCCCAAAAATACTTTATGAATGGATGAGAGAAAGTAATAATGAGAAAATAATGAAAGAGAATATATGTAGTATAATAATTAATTGAGGGAAAAAAAGTACATTTATTATCGAGACAAACTCAAAAGAAATTTTATTTTTAGGAACATACATACATACATATATATATATATATATATATATATATATATATATATATATATATATATATATATATATATATATATATATAAAAGGTGTTATATACAGGGACGGAAGATGCTTGTCTCAAATGAGTCATTGGGCATACTATTTCTTTTACTTTAGGTTTGTTTGGTAGTTATGTTGAAAATGATGAGGCAGATGGTTGATTAGTTAACTTATTAATTAGTATGTAAAGGTGGCCTAATTAACTTTGGCCTTGACAACGCAGAGACGTACATAAAGATAAAGTAGGCAGCTACAAATAAAAAAATATCTGACTTTTTGTTAGTTAGATCTATCCACAAATTTTATATATGACGGGGAAAACATTATAAACTTTTAAAATATTTAAATTGATATCAGGATAATAATAAAATACTAAATTTAATGTAGAAAATAAAATCTAGAAAAATATGTAAGAATAAAAAATTAATTTATGTTAGTAGAAATTATATATACTTTTGATCCCTTGTTTTGAGACTATTTTGGTTTCTAGTCGTTCTTCAGTATTTAAAAGATGATAAAAATAACTTCTAATTTTTAGCACACGTTTAAATAAGTTGACTAATAAAAATGATCTCAAGTTATAAATAATGCAATTTTCCGTGTTTTTTTTTTTTTAGAGTTTATAGTAAAGCTTTTTTGGTTTGGTTCAATGGACAATTATAGAAATATTTTTTTTTCTTAAAAAAAAACATATGCAAAATCATATGGAGTATACCAACAAAATGTTGGGATAGAAAGTCACCTAGTAAGCGCACTTATTGAAAGAGGTGAAAAAATATTTACTTTCTAAGAATTGAAAGGAAGGCCCTTAAATAAATAAAAAAATAATCATACAGAGTAAAACATAATATATATAATTTTAAAGAAAATCTAAATATCTTGCATTTAACTTATTAAATTAGTGCAAAAATACAAATTAAAGAGGGAGGGAGAGTGACTCAAGTGCTCTTAGCTTTAGCTCTCTTTTTTTCTTTGTGAATCTCATGAGCTTTATTACTTTGTTTTGCTTCTTTTTATTATCTATCTACTTGTTAAGTTTATCATTATTCCTTCTTTTCTTTTCTTTTCTTTTTTTTTTTTGGATCCAAGGATCAGTATTCCTTTTAAGTATTTAAGAGATAAAAGCAAAAGATCCGTGACTGTTGGATCCATATAATTGGTTGTGGAGTAATATTATAATGTGTGATTATTATTAATTTTGTGTGTAAAAAGTTATGCCTTCACAAGGGACAGAAATTTAAAGAAAAAGTAGAGGCCAACAAACACACACAAATATTTGACGTACACAACTTTGTTTGATGGCTTCATGCATGATGCTTGATTATTTCATCACACCACCATTTTCCACAATATAATTCATTATTTATCATTATTTTTCTCCATTCATTTTTCTTGAAAGAAAAGTCACATGCACTTACTTTTTCATTCAATACCTATTTGATTATTAATGGAAAACTGATTTCACACTTTGCGAGATATAGATATAAAGATTAGAGTCCTAAATGTATATATAGGCCAAAGTTTATAGGGAGTAAATTAAATCATTATAATTTTTTTTATAGGAAGCGGCTTATGATTAACGGTAAAATTTGATAAATATAACTTGTCTTAAGGGTGTGTTTGGTTTGAGAGGAAATGAGGGGAGTTTCCCTCCCTCGTTGGTGGGAAAAGTCAGATGTGACTATGAAGTGAAATGTTTATGTGGAAAACGATGCGAAAAGTTATGTAATTTATGGGTATATTTGAATTTTCACACTAAAAAGGGAAAGAAACTCTCCTCCCCTCCCCTCAAACCAAACACACTCAGGCTGTATGTTTTGTTTGTATAAGTTTTTTTTTTTTTTTTAAAGTATGATTTGTTACATAATTAAGTAGGTCTCATTTTTATTACAAAATTGTGCATTTAGAATATATTTGTGCAAGCCCCTTATCTATATATAAAAAATGAATATATTTGTGCAAAACATAGATTGATTGTCTAAGATGCAACTATAGTCAATATTCTTTCTTATTTACCCTAAAAATGATAATTTTGCTTGAAAAGGATGTGAATTAGTAAAAAAAAATACGTGAAAAATCTTATTTACTAAATATTTAATAAACATCATTGACAAGGATGTGAATTTTCTTATTTAAAAAATGGGATGTTGAACTATTTCAGCAGCCGTACTCATGATAGAGCAGACCATTTTGAGGACACAAAACATTTTCCATGATTTATGATTTTATGTCATGATGATAAAAGTTGAATTCCCCCAACAAAAGGATAAAAGCAATTTACCAATTAATTTTTCTTGACCAAAAGCCATTCACCAATAAATTTAAAAAGAGAAAAAAATGAAGATCGAATTCAAAAAATATATTACTCCATGAAATATCAATTCAATTCCCATATCAATTTAGACCATATTTATATCAAAAAAAAAAAAAAAAATTGACCATGTATATGTGTGTGAACTGTGAAGAATGCTCATGTCAGTTTGGTAGTACTTTTTTCCTGTCCCAACTCCCAAATTGTTCGATTATTATTATTTTTTCTTCAAAAAAGAGGCTGTTTGACACAAATTAGGGTAAATATTTCCAATTTGAACCACCTTCTCTTATGACTGAGCTGTACAAATCTAGTTCATTGTGAAAATCATAATATGATTTAACAAATTAACATATAAAAAGAAGAAGTATTGGGAAAAAATTAATTTTATATCATTATTTTTAATTAAATCTCGTTTATTTTTATCAATAAATAAATAATTATAATATAAAAATATAACATTTTATAATCCTTAGAATTGAAATTAGATCCATCATGTCCAACAAAAAATTATATATGCAACCAAAAAAAATAATCAAATTCAAAAAGTTGGCATGAGTTTAAGAGTGAGTTATTGCAATTTTTTGAATTAGAAACGTAAAAACAATAAACTCAATATATGAACTCATAAGTTTAACTAAAATTGAAATTGACATGAGTTTAAGAGGGAGTTAATACGATTTTATAAGTTAGAAATATAATAACAATAAATTTAAAGAGTTAAATTGTAAGTTTAATAACAATGTCAACACCAATGAACCTTGGCTCTAATGATATCTCTTCACCCCTCTTTATTCAGGATGTTGGGCATTGATCTTTGATTTGATGTTTAAAAATCATATTTATACAAGTTCAGATAATTTTTTTTTTACATATTTACCTTGTATACCGTAAATTACGTTAGAAAAACAATATCTACTGCTAATCCAACACAGACACTGAATGCAAGCGTGTGTTGCTCTGATGATGTGAGTGGATGTGTGAATGGTTCGTCCTTTTATGGAAATTAGTTTAGAAATAAATTTTAATCCTAAAGATCATACACATTTTCCCATTTTATCTTTTACATTTATTATATCTTTTAACTGATATATAATTTATTGTTAAATAGAAGTATTTTAGAAGGATATGTCATAATGCTATAATTAAGTAATTTTTTTAATTTTTTTTAAAATTTAGTAAACAAGTTTCATGTTTAAGATCAAATGGACTATAAAATTTATAAAAAATGTATTATATATTAAATTGTGAATAATCAAAGGCAACAAGCATGTGGTCTTATTTTACTTTTAAAACAAAAATGTGCCTAATATAATGAGGACTTTACAGCTTGTTTGGGATAACGGCCATGGAAATGATTTAAGCCTAGTGGAGAAGAATAGACCGTTTGAGATAATAGTGGTTTAAGATGAGCTTATTATTATTATTACTATTTTTAAAAAGTGACTTTTGATATAAGCCTTTTTTTTTTTCAGTTTCTGCGTGTGACTTTTTTCAACTTCTAGAGAAAAATGTTAGGAATATATGATTTAATAAACAATGTCCTATTAAATATATATTTGTATGCATGATAATTTATTCATTAGAATATATTTAATTACATACTTTAGAGTTTTTTAATTTTTAATAATAATTAATTTTTTTATTAGTTTTAAATTTGTATCTTCAATTGTCACAATATATACATTTGGAAAAAAGTCACTTATTTCCACTAACTTTTTAAATAATCATCTAAACAAAAGCCCATTAAAAAAAAAAAGTCATTCCGTTATTTCAAATATAAATCACATTTAGAATTTAACTTTTATAAAAAAAATCAGATTATATGCTATTCTCCCAATTCCCAAACCTATCTTACCGAACGACCCAAACCAACCCCCTATCTCTATTTCTCTCCCCGATTATTATTATTATTTGTCTTCCTTTCTCTCTCAAACGTGACCTTTTGTTTTGCCCTTATAACTACACCACCACCAATATCAACTGTTGCTTAACGCCTCCCCCAAACACCCTCACTTCTCCTTCTCTTGAATCCCTCTCTGATTTTTCCTCTCTCTCTCTCTCATCTCTCTCCCATGGACATTTCTTCTTCTTCCTCCTCCTCCTCCGGCGCTCTCAGTCCCGACGCCAGTCTCGATGCCGACACCCCCCGAACCCCCCTCGCCGTCCGGCGAGCCCTCCAGCTCCTCCAATCTGACGACCCCGATTTCAAGCTCCAAGCCGCTCGTGATATTCGCCGCCTCACTAAAACCTCCCAGCGTTGTCGCCGCCAGCTCTCTCAGGCTGTCGGTCCCCTCGTTTCCATGCTCCGATTTGACTCGTCCGAGTCACACGAACCTGCTCTTCTAGCTTTGCTCAACCTTGCTGTCAAAGACGAAAAGTATGTTCCCTTCCGTTCTTTCCTTAACAAAATCAGATGATTTAGTTCCCAATTACTTGTTCCTTTGAAATTGGATTTAAGAAATTTGTGATTAGTGTGAGTGTTTTTTTAATTTTTGTTTTATTTAATTTAATATTATGCAAGTTGATGCTCCTATTCGTAATTTATCCTGCTTCTCATCGTTCGAAGTGCTTTATCTGCTTTCCCTGATTTAAGAAATCGTGCCTTTTATTTTACGAGGCGCGATGCACTGGAGTCGTACAGTTGGGGATTCGATTTGAAAAATGAAATAAAATAATACGAATTCGGAGAATATAATTGTTGAATATGGTAGAATATTATAGATTCTGTAATCTTTACGGTTCCCTATGTCTCTTTAATTTTCGATTTCTTCTTGCCCTTTTCCCAGTTTTTGTTTGCATCTGATTGGTTGGTGTGAGAATTAAAATAAACTTTGGTATATTTGAATTGGGATGGTTGGATGGATATATTCTTTTCCAACAGCTAGCTAGATTAATTTTTTTGTGGGGAACAATGGGTTTGAATAAAATTCACTTATTTTCCCGGTAGATTGATTTGCTGAAAAGTTTTGGATGGAATAACCCTTGATTTGTTAAAAGCATCAAACTTATTTGTCATTGGAATCTTTTTGTGGTGAACTGGTGGTTTCTGGAATTTCAATTGAGTTGCTTTACGCTTATCTCTGATGACTTAGAGGCAAGCATATCATGTCATAAGAAAGAATTAGATGCTTGCAATTGAAGTTTATCGGATTAGAGCCTTTATTAACTTTGGTTCACATGTGTATTCCCTTTTCATTTTGGCATTTTTTTTCCCTTTCTCTGGTCTTCATCTTCAAGTTATCCTGATATTATTTGTTGGTGATAGTTAGATTTCACCTTCTAGAAAATGGAAGTTTTCCCCCATTTTTGCCTTAGCAACTGTTACCTTTTATTTTCTCACAATATACTATTTGTTATAAATGGAAGCTTGGGGCTGCGGTAGTAAAATCAGGAGAAAATTTTATACTGGATTCTATATAATGAATGATGTCTGTTCTACTATAAATTGGATGATACTTTGATAAGTTTTGAAAGGAAGGTATTTGATATACTTTAATGATTTATGGCAGAATACTGATCTTTTATCATATTCTTTCACTTTCACTTTATTTATGATTATCATGGTGACAATTGTGGGTCGGCTTTCATATTTGCTCTGTAGCTCCAGCTGATTGTCTTTGATGAGTATTTTTACATCTTTGTCTCGATGTGGTGTTGTATCATTCAATCTGTTTTCTTCTCTGGTTTTTTTCCTTTGAATTTCATGTTTTCGCTTTTGCTTTGATATGATTCGATTATGAGTGAAATTTGTTTATGCACTTAAGAGAAAGATGATACTTCTAGGGTGTGCCTCTACCTTGTGCTGTTTCTTTTCTGATTGCTTTTCCTTATGAAACCATGCTTATAATCCAATGAATTTTGAGGACAGAGCATATGTATTTTTTATTCATTTTTCTCTTTTTTCCTGTTTCTGTGATTTCTATGGCGCAATTTTTCCTTTTAACAGAGAGGTTGGTGCCTTGGTGGCTTCACAATGGAGCAAGAATCACTCTTATTTATCACATTTTCAAGATTAAATAGTTACCTGTAGACCCTTTATTTTTTTCCCCGTTTTGTTGTTACTTGTTACTTCACTGTTCTTTCCCCAAAACTGGGGTTGGTATTGTGTTGCTTGTGATGGAAGATAATGTAACTGACTAAAGGAAGTCTAATTTGTAGACAATCAGGACTCTGATTTGATTACCTTTGCCTGGTGTTTTTTATGAACTAACTTTACTCTTGTGAGTTGTGTTGGGGTGTAGAAATATTCTGTTCTCTTTCTTCTTTTCATGTTTCGTGTGCAACTTTCTTCTGGAAATTTTCACGTAGCAGTCATTATTTGGCATGTTCATCACTCAACCTGATCTTAATATTGCAGGAACAAAATCAGCATTGTGGAAGCTGGTGCTTTAGAACCGATAATTTCCTTCCTGAAGTCACAAAATATAAACCTGCAAGAGTGTGCCACTGCATCTTTGCTCACTTTATCCGCCTCTGCAACTAACAAACCAATCATTTGTGCTTCTGGAGCCATTCCTCTTCTTGTGGAGATCCTCAGAGATGGAAGCCCACAAGGTAAAGCTGATGCAGTAATGGCTCTTTCCAATTTATCCACCCACCCAGACAATCTCAGTGCCATTCTCAAAACAAACCCAATCCCTTTCATAGTTGATCTTCTCAAAACCTGTAAAAAATCCTCAAAAACAGCTGAGAAGTGCTGTGCTTTGATAGAATCCTTGGTGGGGTTTGATGAGGGCAGGACCGCCTTGACATCTGAGGATGGCGCTGTCCTTGCAGTCGTGGAAGTCCTTGAAAATGGCAATCTCCAGAGCCGGGAGCACGCTGTTGGAGCGCTGTTGACAATGTGTGAAAGCGACCGATGTAAATACAGGGAACCGATTCTCCAAGAAGGCGTAATCCCAGGACTTCTGGAGCTTACCGTTCAGGGAACACCCAAGTCGCAGTTGAAAGCCCGCAATCTCTTGCAACTACTGAGAGAAACTCCTTATCCTAGATCTGAAATTCAACCTGACACACTGGAGAACATAGTTTGCAATATCATATCCCAGATTGATGGGGATGACCAGCCTGGTAAAGCAAAGAAGATGCTAGCTGAGATGGTCCAAGTCAGCATGGAACAGAGTCTGAGACATTTACAGCAAAGGGCTCTTGTGTTCACCCCAACAAGTGATCGGCCTATTCCTAATTGTGCTTCTGAAGTATCTTCAAAATGATAGTTTGGTGGGGTTGTGTCAACTATGTACTCTCTTTTTTTATTTGCACTCTCTGTCGCGTACTTGGGTCTTGTGAGATATAATCTCCATAGCAGAAGAAGAAACAAGAAAATAATACAAAAAGTAAAGCATGCCAGTCCAGGCCGTCTTAGGTATCGAGTGACTGGTGGTTGTCAATAAACAGAGAAATTGTGAGAGCGAAAGAACATTTTGTAGTTGGGTTTGTAAAGAAGCTGTTGTGTATAATATGGTATACAGCCATCCTTCTCCGCCCCATTTTTCCAATGACTATCATTTTGAAAATTACGGGTACAGGTGAATAAAGAATCGGTTAAGAATTTGGATATTCCTGTATGCATCATTTAATTGATAGGACATACCTTTGAATTGAATGTATCATCATTATTATATCTCACAAAAAAATGGAAGAAAAAAAAAAAGTAGAGTGATCTTTAGTGTCTGAATCGTATCCCAATTATCAATTCAATATTTGAACTTCAATTTAGAACGGACTTTGTGTGTAACTTATTAAATAAGGATTTTAGGAAGTGTCTTATTCCAAGTTGAGAAATTGTAAAACCTGAGTTATTTCGAGTCAGATTTTAAAACTAAAAGTAGTATCTTTCTCATTTATATTAAAGGGAAAATCCCTTCAAAAGCCTTTTAAAATACTCAAATTTTAATTTGGGTTACTAAATTTAAGAAATCATTAACTAGGGCATATGACCCAAATTATGATTTAGAAATTTTGTATGAAAAAGTGTCAAAACACTTGCATATTACTCTACTTGTATAAATTCATTGCAAATTCTTTCACTGAAATGGAATTAATAACAATTCTTTGATATTCAAAGAAATCATGTTCGTAGCTGCATTTTCCAGTATTAGTAGAGCCCAAATTTCCATTCAAATCTACTTGATGAATGAAAGAATTCTTATATAACACTTAAGCAGGAGTCAATATTGCCCAAGAACCACCCATCAAGTGCAAGCACAAACAAACAAACCATATATGCTTACAAATAGCTGGACGCAATTCCAAATTAGGTGCCTGCACTTATCACTGCAACCTGCATCCACCCATCTCGACATAAGTTCAGATTCCAAGTTGGAGGAGCCAAGGTGTCTGATACTAATCGTATTTCTTGAATTTAAATTTAATTCTCTGATCTTTTTGAATAAAAACCATGGATCGGATTAGATTATGAGCAGAACTTCCAACAACAACAGAAACAGAATCTGTCCCAGACGGGGATAACAGGTTATGCACTACCAAATCTACAAGAATTGAACTATTGCTGGTTTAAGAGTTATGGCTTGTGTAACGTGATCAAAGGATATGAAAACTCAAAAAACCGAGTTACTACTTCCGATCCTAAATATAGGACATAGTTTGTAGTACAATTTGCACTATAAACTATGTCCTATATTTAAGATCTAAGGGAGTATTTCGAAAATTTGCTCCAAGCTATTAGGCAGTTGATTCGAATCAGACTGCAGAAACTCTTTCAGCCAATGTTGTTCCAAAATCGATGATCCGAGATGTGAATTAGAAATCTGAATAGAACTGGGAGGGGAGGAGACCGATGGAGAAGGATGAGACGGTAGTTGGAAAATGGAGAGAAGGAGAAGAGGGCATACACACACACACACACCTATAATATAAATAAATCAAATTTAAGACTGTAATTAGACTTGTATTTATTGAGTTTTTTAATGATCGTAATTATACCTGTTCATTTAACTATCTATTATACTCGTATCACGATTAAATTTTTCATTCATGAATCTATTATACCCTCATAGTATTTACGATGACATGGTTCTTAATACTGTTCATATAAGAAATTAGTAGATTATTGTACTAAGTTTTAAACTACAAACATCAACCGTTAGGTTTGGAAGGGTGAAAAATTATTATAAATTTGAGTTTAAACTTATTCAAGCATGTTGGGGACAGAGATTCATTCAACATTCAATATATTGATATTCTTTGTGGCAGAGGACTTTATATAGGTACATTCAATAGTCATTTATTATACTAGTACTCCTCCAATCTTAATTAAATAATATAAGTCATATTTGTGGAGTTTTTTTTGGTTTTAAATATAAGATAAAGTTTTTATATTTATCAATTTTATTTTTTTAATTTACCCCTATTGATCTCCTTCAATAATAATCAAGAAGAAGAGGGAATGAGGGGATTAAGGGATATGAGTAGGGTGTTCAAGACAATAAATGTCATATTAACTAATTTAACTAACTTCCTTAATTTAATCAAATTAAGTAAATGTGTCTTATACTACCTCCGATCCTAAATATAAAACTTAGTTGACTTTTTTTGTGGAGAAATTAAGGAAGCTAAATAAGTTACTTAATCATATTATATGTTATGTATGATTAAATTATATGTCAATTTATAAGTCGGACAATTAGTTTCGAGAAAAAAATAATAAATATAAATATTGTAAAGTAATTTAATTAGTTTTTTCTTTAATCTTTCCAAAAAAAAAATCAACTGAATTTTATATTTAGTATCATAGGAGTATAAGGATTAATTAAATTATTTTCCATGATATATTATTTTCATTACACCATTTGACACACACATATATTAAGGAGGAAGAGTATTATTTTCATTACACCATTTGACACACACATATATTAAGGAGGAAGAGTATTATTTTCATTACACCATTTGACACACACACACACACACATATATATATATATATTCTTTTTCCATGATTTACATTGGGGACAGATTAAGGAGAAAGAAAGGAATAAATATATAAAAAGAGCGAAAGATATTGAGCCAAAGAACTTAAAGCACACAAATAAATGTATGTGAGGGACCAAATAATGAAAAAGACTGTTCTATATACGTTTCACCAAAGTAATTTTGTTTATCCATTTCGTTTTAATTATATAAATTATATGAGAACGCTTTTTCACTTTCAATTAATGTACATAATAAACTAATAAGGAAATCTCCTTCAAATTAATTGCACAGGATTTACAGATTTTTTTTAAGGAAATATAAAAATCGACTTGTTCTGCATTGCGCATACATATATTAAATTCCTTGAAACCTGTTAATATTAAATAAAATTAAAGAGACTAATTAATTTGCATTTAGCTTTCTTACTTAGAAATATGAGTATTTTCCCATAATTAATAGTGTAGCAAAATTATTCATAAGAAATTCACAAGAAATTTACATTGTACATCTACCCCACCAGATGATATTATAGAATCATTCCGGATCAAACATAAGATGAATAAATTCACCAAGAAGTTCGTACCAAGAAATAAATTAATAAAGACGTACAAATAATGGGTATTAATTAAAAGTACAGCTAGCATATAAAATAATATAGACAAAATTAAATAAATAAAAAAGATATATCAAGAACAAATCATCAACGATCAAGAAGCTAAATATTTGAGCTCTCACAAATTATTCAAGTATAGCATGGCTCATCATCATCAACATTCATGATGAAGCTACGAAAGCCACCAAACTACTAGCCAAAATCAGCAACCCCATATGTGTGCTTCTAGCAGCAGAATTATAATTCCCCCAGTTATATGGCTGAGTCTGGTATGGCAAATTCCCCGGCTCGCCACCGGTCACGTAGATGAACCTCGGTGCTGGTGGCGGTGGAGATTGGTCACAATTCTGAGAGGAAAGATAGGTGAGAGATGGTGGAGGCGGTGAAGGAGGAGGCGGAGAAGGAATAGGAAGTTCCTGGCCACTGCCACTGCCACTGGTACCGGCGCCACTGCCACATGAGCTTCTACAAGGACATGAACCACACTTCATTTCAGAGTCATCCACCGGTGGTGGCGCAGCCGCCGGAGGGGATTCACCGATGCAAAATGGACATGGAATGAAGAAAAGGAACAAAAGTAGTATTGTTGTGAATTTTTGAGGATACATCATTTTGTGAGGAAGTTGATCAGTGGGTTATCGAGGTAAATGAAAGAGAATCTATAGATGAAGTAAGAAGCTGTTGTTTGTGAGTGTGTGTGTTGAGTGGTTTAGATATGGAAGTGCATGACGTGGTTGTTGGAAATAATTGTGAGGACTCTTTCAATATCTGAGCTTTGTGTTATATATGTGTTTGAAACCCTCAGAACCAGAATACTTAATTAATGATCCATACATATATATATGCACAGGTCTTTAATATATTGATCTCTTTACTTGTGGTGGCATGTAAGAATATTTGCCTTTTTCCATTCTGAGTTATACTCTTAATTGTGTGTCTTTAATTTGTCACTGTATGTATGAGCTGTCTCTTTTTCTATTCTTTCTTGTGTTGCTCAACTTTCATGCATAGGGTAATCAAGGTTATAACTCATCAACCCTATAACATTAATGTAATGTTTCTTACTCAAAAAGAAAAGTGTTCTGGAGGTTTAAAATATAAGCCACTCTTTTTGGCATCAAATATTTTTTTTCCCTTATATATATTAAAAGGGTGTTTGGATTAGCTTTTTGAAAGTGATTTTATGGTGTACGAAATAAGTATTAGGGAAAATTTTGAGACTCAGAAGGAGGAATAAAAGGGTAAATTTTATAAAAGAAATGTCTTGCTACAAATTGAAAGAATGTTATTGATGTGTGTGAGGTAGATATATACGAATGAGAGAGTGTCCCTTATATAATGTTGGAGAGAATAAGGAGTATAAATGTGAGAGACTTTAAATTAAATATTTAGAGAGAGAGAGAGAGAGAGAGAGGGAAAGTTGAATGAAGGAGGAGGAAGGAGGGGCATAAAATGTTGCTTGGCCTGAGTGAAACATATATATGTGAGAATAGAATGCCTCCATCCTTCGCTTCGCTTTGAATAAAGTGAAAAGTTGCAAATAATATTCTTCCTCTTTAATTCACCAAATAATTGTATCCATCTCAGGACGTAATAATTATATATGCAGCTTCCATTTGAAGTGTCTTCTTTCAAATGTTGAATCCAAGTATTCTCTTTCTCACATATTGTAATATCAAATTACCAACTTTGATTTCTTCAGGGCATCGTAACATACTTGGTTAAGGTGTATCCAGCACCTTGAAATGTTTTTTCAGATATATACAGTACTCTAAAGTATTTTATGGTACATCCAACATTTTAAAGTATTTTTTTGATACACTTAACACTTTAAAGTATTTTTTCGGATGCATCCAATATTATAAACTATTTTTTTTAAGTATCCAATACTTTACAATATTTTTTCAGGTATATCTAGCAACCTAAATTATTTTGTTAAGTGCAAAATTCAACAACAACAAAAAGTACTTTAGGGTAATATATGCCCTTAATTTTTTTTTTAGAGTGTTGGGTGTATCACAAAATACTTCAGACAACTTGATGCATCTGAAAAAATACTTGGGTGTTGGAACTTGGATGCACCTTAACCTTTGTGTGTGTATGTATAAACCTAAGAGTAAATACCCTTTCTGGTCCCTGACAAAAAACGCGATCCCCATTTTGGTCCCTTACAAAAAAATGTCATTTTTAGTCCATAAAAATGACGAATAAGAGTCGATTGGTTGACATTTTGATCCCTCACAAATTTCCAAAAAGTCCTTTTTAGTCCCTAAAAAAAGACGAATAAGTGACCTTTTTTTTTGTAAGGGACCAAAATGGGGTCCGTGTTTTTTATCAGGAACCAAAAAGGGTATTTACTCTAAACTTAATGTGGTGCTGTATTTGGGAGAATGAATAGATTATTGCATGGGAAAGCAATTAAAGAAAACTGAAAATGTTTGAATTTGCAAGTCCCCAAAAGTATAATATGTAATATCGTTTTCTTGTTATATATTTATTATGTTGAGTTAACGAATTAAGAAAGGAATCATATACCCTCCAGCCTCCATTGAAAAGTGTATACTTTCTTTTTCCTTTCGGTGCCCATGCAATAATCAACCTTCATTCCAAGGGGGAAAGGAAAATTATATTTTGATGATAGAAAGTGAGAATTTGTTGTGTTGGCAGAGATAAAGATGATTGTAGGTACATTACATGTACAGATCAGAGTGATTTGTTATGAATTGAATAGACATGTAATTTAGTATAGGAGGAAGGAATATTTAGAAGGAATATCAATGGTATTATTCCCTTGAAAAGAAGAAACTGAGGGGATCATGAATGAATTAGTAGAAGAGGATTTTGGTGCTTAGTGATTAATTAATACTCAAGCATAATTAATGGATGAGTACGTAATTAATACAATTCGTATGTGTTTGGATTAGCTTAATAGTTTTTACGATTTACGAAGTAAGTATGTGAGTGAAGTTTTATCTCAACTTGCGAAAAAAAGCTTCTGAAACTACAATTTCAGAAGTTACCAAATACTCATCTTTTTTTTTTTTTTTATATAAAAAAAGTTTTGGAGGGGTTCGACATCAGTCCCCCACCAAGGCCAGGGCACGGCCCCGGGCTCTATGAGCACTTACTGGGAACTTACGAGATCGCCTACCAAAGGAGTCCCAGCGACGGCAGAGGGGATCGAACCCACGACCCAAGGGCCTAGTCTTGGATCCCTTACCATCTATACCAACTCACATTGGTACCAAATACTCATCTTGTATATACTTAATCATGGGCCTACTTACTGGACTTAAGTGATAAGAATAAAGGATTCAAAAGGAGCAGGGCCCAATTTTGGGAGCCCAATATCCTATCTTAATCATGGGCCTACTTACTGGACTTAAGTGATAAGAGTAATAAGCATAAAACACATTGGGCTATTATCAAAAAATAAAACACATTGGGCTAACCCTATTGAATACAAAATTATTTTGGGCTTGGAAAGGATTTAATAACCCTGAAGTCTTATGACAACTAAGGACCATATTCTTATCAATAAAAAAAAAACTAAGGACCATATAACGACAAATTCTAGAAAATGACATGAAGGTTATTTTTTTCACTAGTCATTGCGGTTTCTTATTTATATCTTCAAGCATCAACATTTATTCATTTTTACTCCTTTCTTTTTTTGCCTTGATGGAGTTTAAAAGATTACTCAATTTTTTCCATTTTTTTAGATACAATATGAATTTCATTCCATAATTCTCCAATGACATATCAAATAAATGCTCTGTACATTATATTTTCTACCATTGCATTTCCTTTAAACCAAACGGACGAGGATCAATATAAAGTTGGTCTAGTGGTACAAGACCCCGCTAAATTTCTCTGGGTCTCGAGTTTGAATCCCAAAGGAGAGATTTGCATTGGGAGGGGTAGCCACGAATCCTGAACCGAATACCAGATGATAATAGCAAAAGGAAAAAAAAAAATCAAACGAACTAGTACAAAGGAATACAGAGTTGTTGAAATACATTTAGATTACCCCTTGGCGGATTAGGGCCCAAACCTAATACTGGTGGGGCTATTATGTAAAAAAAGGGGAAAACATGGATTCAAATAATTGTCCCCATGTAAGATGGGATAATATGGGTTTTGCGGGATTAAGTTTTAAGATGACTTATGAATAACTCATGTAGAACTTCTCTCTCTGTCTCTCTCCAGTTCTTTCATTTTAGTTTTAAGATGACGAATGGAGTCCAAACACTGTGATTTTATTATATTGCGCGTGAGCCATTGAGATACTTCATGCAACTTCCAGGTAATATCATGAGCATGATCGATCCCTTCAAAATGAAAGTGTTGAAAATTGAATGGATGCATGTGAGTGGATATATATAGCCTGACATGTGATTAAGATTTAAGGCTGCTGTCAAATGCTTAGAGATAGGGGAATAGTACTAACAAACAAACCAATTAATGAAGCAAGCTAGATTAAGACGCATGAAAGGAATATTAGGATTTCTCACTATCAAACTCTCTCTCTCTCTGACCATAAGGTCTATTCGTTTTGATATTTTGTGGTTTCTTTCATTCACGGGTTCAACTTAAGCTGCAAATGGGACCCTCCCGCTGTTTGGTTTTATTCATGCTCCAAACTTTCTCAACTATCAAGCGCGTTCTCTAGATTTTTCTATAATATAATATACTCCCTCCAATCCTAATTAATTAGGATATAGTTTGTAGTATAATTACACTATCAATTAGGTTTTATAATTAGGATCAGAGGTAGTACTCATTTTGGTTTTAAATATAAAACCCTGTTAACTTTTTTTGGAGAAATTAATGGAGGTAAATAAATTATTGAATCATATTATATGCTGTATATCATTATATTATATATTAATTTATAAGTTAGTTAGTTTAGAAAAAAATGACAAATTTAATTAGGTTTCTTAATATTTTTTTTTAAAAATCAACTTTATCTTATATTTAATATAAGAGGGAGTATATCGGAACCAAACACATATCCTTGGTGCCTCCATCAATAATGCTACTATTATTAATTAAATATAATTAATTAAGCCTTAATTATACTATATACACCCAAATCAATCATTCCTCATCTGATATATATTCCCACTTAATCATCACCTTCACAAGTTCACATGATGCTTCTGTTTCTTTTTTTTTCTGTAGTTTGATGCCCACGAGAGTCCTTTGCTGTGTGTATTTAAAGTGATATGGCTGCTGAATGCTCTCATTTTTATTCCCTTCACGAATGCTCTGCCTCCTTTCTTTATTCCCACGCCTTCTTATTTATTTCTTCGCTTTTCTATTTTAAATCTTGCCTTTCCAAAAAAAAAATTTTAAAAAATGCTACAGACGAGAAAAAATTGAACAAGAAAGAGAGCAGAGTAATAAATAGAACTGAGAGCATATTACATGTCTACGTTTTTTTTTCCTTAAAAAAGGCCAACATGAATACAAAATCATGAAACAAATGAAAGGAAACCTGTGGTGGTACTTGTGACAATGCACCTCACAGCAGACCTTCCAATTGGTCAGCTCTCAATGAGAGTAGTACGTACTTAAGTGGCATAAGTCCTTAAAAGAGTCACATTTCAAAAGCTAATTTTTGAGGTTGGAGAATCAAAGGTGTTATAAGGCTCATCTTTCAAAGAAACCTTTTCTATGTGAGATTCATGACATGAAGTTTTAAGAAGTCCTCTATGTGATCTATTATTATTACTGAAAATAAAAGAATATACTACTTCAACTGGTCTTAAAAATAAGATAAAGTTGACTTGTTTTAGAAAGATTAAGGAAGATAAATAAGTCACTTAATCATATCATATGTTGTGTATTATTGGATTATATATCAATTTATAAGTTAGATAAAATATTTTGGAGAAAAAAATGATAAATATAAATATTTTAAAGTAATTTAATTATTTTTCTTAATATCTTCAAAAAAAGTAAACTCCGTCTTATATTTAGGACTGGAGGGACTAACAATTACCCAACATACAACATGACTTTCAGGAGAATCTAAATACATGTAAGTATGATTAATATAACAGCAACATATTAGTAATTTATAACTAATGGCACATTAATTTAATTAACCTACCCCATAACTTCCAGAACAAATATACATGATGATGATGGAGACGAAGCTATTTTAAACTTTGAAGCTTCTCTATTAATCAGGCACAGAGAGGTTTTAAGCCGCCTTATAGATTATACCAGAAGAAACCATTAAATATCACTATTATATTCTTCTGCTCATATCATTCCATTAAATATATAGGAGATGCTATTTCAGTTTCTCTGTCGTCTTTCTTTGCTTAGAAGTTCCTTTTTTCCCATTCACACACCAATCCAATTTTCGCCCTTACATCAACTTCTCGTTAAACAACAATATTTAGCTTTCATGCACACAAATCAAATAATCTCCAAACAAGTTGACCTAAAGAGAAACCCAACTATTAGGGCTCAAGTCTTGCGTATTACTCTACTCCCTCCATTTCTTCAAAATATCAGTAACTTTCATGACCCACCAGAATCTAGAAATAATAGTGAACTCGTTAAATTTGTTTTAGGTTGAAATTGTTTTTTCAGCTTTCCACTTAATCAAATCCATCTAATCTCTCAAAGTCCAATGTAGCACCAATAATTTTTCTAAAAAAAAGGTCATATATTTTGGATGAGAAAACCTGTATACTTACAAGAAGTTGGAGATAAACCAAACTCCTTAGTCCTTAGAACTTATCAATATTGTGACTAATGATCGATACCCTATAATATATTAAGACTTGTGTGTAGAGTGGCCAAATCCATGGGCCATGGCTCCAACATTTACCAACCAAGGGACCCAAATCCCAAGGCTCCTTTGGCCAAAATGTCAAAGAAACGTTTGAACATGTTAGGATTTTGAAGAGGGAGATTGGTCAATATCCACTTCATGGTACACATTGACTAAATTTGGAGTTGATGGACCTAAATATTTATTTATTTATCAACCATGTGCCCATGCTCCTCCCATAGGGGCAGTTTCATCCACCAAGGTTTGTTTTTCGTGGTGTTTCCATCTCTTTCATGTCCTTTCATTCCACCAAAATTCATACCCCTGCTTTCATTAGTTATACTCAAGGTTGTCAAAATCGAGTTTCTACGTAGACACGGAAGGGGTGGTAGAAACGTAAATCGTAAATACGACACGAAATGTAAAGTTTCTACTTTATACTACTTAATGTCAGAGTTCAAAATTATATATATATACATGGAAAAAAAATCATAAATCACTACTCAAAATTCAATGAATAACTTCATATTTAAAAAATATAAGTCATATAACTATATAAAACATTAAAAAAAAACTTATGTTAAAAAAACTTACGTTTATAGCTATGAAAATACGTTAAAAACTATATATAACTATTCAATTTTCACTCTCCAGTAATCCCGAGTCTAAGATGCACGATGGAAATATGGTTTTCAACTTTTCATGCTTTTTTCGAGAAAAAAATAATAACTTTTCATCCTTTTTTTTTTTGTTAAAGTAAAAACGGTAAAACGTAAGTTTTTACAGTTTTTAAGTGTTTGAGCGGAGTTTCTAGTTTCTGCTCAGAACAGTTTTTACTTGCGTTTTAGCACGTATGACCCTAGTAAAAACGTAAGTTTTTAAGTGTTTACATTAGTTTTTGACAACACTAGTTATACTACACATTAAAACTAACTTCTTAAATTATATGCCCCTTGGTCCTTTTTATATGTCATATTAAGATGAGCAGTTGTTCCTTAAGTCATTAACGATAACATTTATCATATTTTTCCAATGTTATCCTCTACTAAAAATTTATGGAACAATATGAGAGAATGATATCATTTCTATTTTTTCTTCAATGCATAGGTTTAAATATAGGTAAAATTGGGGGGAAAAAATCATTTTCAGATAAAATTAATGGTTTAGCTAGAAAGCTTCAAAAAAATGGTTAGAAATACCTCCTTTCAAAAACAACTGTAGGGAATATAATGTAAAGAAAAGTATATGCAATTATAACCATCGAACGTTTGAATCAACTGATAAAGGAGCTGTTTCCTCTTAACTAGAATTTTTAAGTTCGAACCTCAGAATGCATAAGTATAAGCATAAGGTGGTAGAACTTCCACCGAAAAGGATTCTATGGGTTCGATCCGCATTAGTTTGGGCAGGACACCGAGTGCTTGTGCAGAAAATAGCATATGCAATTATATTATTACATGGATATCCTGATATTTGAATTAATTATGTTACAAGCCTCTAAATCACACTTAATATTATATTGAAGTGTTGAAACTTTGAAAGAACACAAGGGAAACAATGATTCAGCGGGTGAGTATATTAATAGGAAATGAAGTTTGCAGCTTCATATAACTCTGATCTATTGATTTTGATTCTAATTACTCACAGGGCTCTGT
Source organism: Acacia pycnantha (assembly GCA_025563575.1). Classification (NCBI taxonomy): domain Eukaryota; kingdom Viridiplantae; phylum Streptophyta; class Magnoliopsida; order Fabales; family Fabaceae; genus Acacia; species Acacia pycnantha. The sequence continues at coordinate 677,825 of JAMWYP010000088.1, read as the reverse complement.
TACAAGCAATCAAACCATGAAGCCATGCTCGATGATTTGAATTCTAAAGCAAGCTAGCTAGTAGTATACATTATATATATAGAGATCTAAACGTGTATAATACAGTTTGCTCTGAAAACTGGAACAAGCTACAAGATTTCAGAACAAAAAAATTCAATAGCTTCTGAAAGCTCCAAAACAGAGAGAAGCTGATGAAGCCAGTTGCTATTGATGATAAGCTTCTTCTACTACGCGTATTTCTCCTTCATCCATTGGACTAAAACTCACTCGTTTCTGCAATAAAAAAAGAAAAAGAAAAAACCCATTCACGAAATCAGACCATGCCCAGCAATTTTACCAATTCAAATGGAAAAATGTCAAGGTATTTTGAAATTGGGACGATTTACTCAAGTGGGTCGCATATTTTTTGATAAAATCAACAAGCATATCCACCGACTTGAAAATTTGGACAGAGTCCAACGTTTGACCATTTTGTTTTTCCACTTCCCAGAGGAAACAGAAACAGAAACAGAAACAGACAACGCACGAATCTAAACACACAAGTAATATCCCATAAACAATATCTAATCTTTCCAATGCTATAAGTGAGTGGTCGTGGGTTCAATCGATAACAATGCGATTCCACAATTAATATCCATTCACACAGATATTACAACATACGTTAGCTTCTTTTACTGGCCTTTTCCTCTTGTTCGTATTGGAAAATAAGAAAATGACAAAAAGTCATATATTCAAATTCTTGTCTTTTGTTTGTGCTCCTCAATGTAAATGCTCTTGTAAATAAGGATCAAACTATAGTAGCCTTATTAAAATAAGAGACTGCTTTAAATCCGGAATAATAAAACGGCCATGTCCCACCAAACTTACACCCTCACATGCGTGCGTCTCATATTTTAAATCAAACCCAATAAATAAACATTATTCAAACGCATCAATTTTATTCATTTTATTCATTTCATTCATCAAATCCAACAATATCCTTATATTAATCTAACATGTTTCAACCTTGTTCGTAAATTATAATAATTATAATATATGTCTTTCATTAAGTATATATATGTTTATAATAGTTTTAGTTTGTCAGAAATTATTAGGTTAAAATGAAATTAATTTTAGGAAAGATTAAAAAAAAATAGTTTTCTCAGTAGAAAATTAAATTTTTGAAAATAATTTTACGAGAAATGAAATTAAATTCAAATATATGGTCTATCTTGAGCTAAATTGAGGTTTCATATTTTGGCCAATGAAAAATGAGACTTTATTGGATGAGGACATGAAGAGATAATTACATACCCCTCGTGTCTTTTGAGCCTCTTTAATGGCACCGAGCTCAGCCTTGGCTGTGACGGCGACGCCACCGGCCTCGGCGGCATTATTGGCCATATACAATTTGATGATCTTCTCGGCCATCTGAGCTCCATCGCGGCTCTCCTCCATGAGCTTCTCCAGCTGGGCCTTGGGAAGCCTCATTTTAACTCTCAACGGCTCGCCGTCGGGCCCGGGCCCACTTAACCGGCCGGCGGAGGACGGCGGCTGCTTGTTGTTGGCAAAAGTAATATCGGAAACAGATCGCTTGGAAAGCATCAAGAAGTCGAGCCTATCCTTAGCATTCATGCCCCGGATCCCACTGGATCGGACCCTCCGGTGTAGCTGGGGCTCGGTCGGAGTCTGAACCTTAGGAAGCTCCACAAGGAAGTAAATTCTCCTGGGCTTTAGCTCCTGGTAGGGTTCCAACGGTTTGGCCCGAACTCCGAAATGCTTAACCGCCTCCGAATCCAACAGCACATGACCTGGGTGGTCCTTGACGACGTCGTCCACCCTCGCCGGCGTCTTCAGCTTGAACGTCTCTCCGTCTACTTTCATCACCTTGGCTTTTCTACTCCGTCCGACGGCGTTACCCATCTTTCTCTCTCTGCCTCTTAAAAAGTTTGGTTTGTGTGTGTTGTCTGTGTTTCTTTCTCTGGAATGAACAGAGGTTGTGTTGTGGGGTATTTATATGGCCATGTGCGTGAATCATGGGAAGAAGTTGAAGAAATCAAAATTTGATTTTTCACGGGATGTGTTGTTTTGTGTGTGAAATATGGAAATATGGTGTAGATTCCATTGAATAAGAGGATTAGGATTATGAGCTCGAATAATAGGTATATTATATAGATTAAAAAGGGGACAATTTTTTTTTTAAAAATATATTTTTGGTTTGGTAGGGTTATTAAAATCAGAAGGGACGAATAAAATAAAATAATGTGGATGTGGGGTAGGGCGAGCTAACCTTCCCAACTGCGATGAAAATTGGAAATGAGTGGGTTAGATAGCTTTCAGTTTCAAATCTCTGCTCCTCTATCATTTCTTAGGTGAAACTATATTACCATTTCATTGTCTAATCATTTTTTTCTTAATTAAAATATTGAGATTTCAGCTAATTTCACGCCATAACATCAGGTTTCAGGCTTACTGTGCAAGATCTTTTTTTTAATCTTGCTTTATTGACATGATTTATTAGAGTGTTAAGTTGGATTCTCCATCAATGTCATCCCACAAAAAGTATTAATCTAAGGACCCGTTTGGTAGAAAGAAGATTAGAGAAGGAAAGGGAAGATCCCAATCTTCCCATGAATTTTGGGTGTTTGGTACACAGAAAGTCCAGTCAGCATCTTCTAGTGAGTACTCATCTTCCCTTATTTGAGGGAATATGCTTTCCATCCGAAAATGGATGGAAAGCTGCAATCTTCCCAATAAAGTGTTTTTTTGATAGATTTACCCCTGAAATTCAAACTTGGCGGGAAGTTCGAACTTGGCAGAAAAGTTTGAATTTGGCGGGAAAATTCGAATTTGGCGATTTTTTTTTTTTTCACGAGTTCGAACTTAACAATAATATATATTTTTAAAATATATTTTAGCAAAAAAAATATTCTTCTTTTTTATTTTGAATTAATTTCTTTTGAGGGTAAAATAGACATTTACTAATTCTTTACCAACTACCACCTCTTCATTTTCTTCCTACCAAACAACTCAAACCATATTCCCTCATTTTTCAAATCTTCCTTTCCTTCCTCACCAATTCTTTGTAAATTAAATAATATACAAATTCATTCGTCCAGTAAGTAATTATATATAGTACAGTAACCAGTGCAAGATACGTTTTTTACAGCATTCTTTCTACTTGGTTGCAGTTGACATGGTGGTATAGAAAGTATGACCGATATGAATGAATTTAATATGCCATCTTACTATATTTAAGCAGTTCACTTGTACCATTTGCTAATCATAATTATACATAAGGGTGCTCCAAGATTTTGAAACCATTTATCATCACAAGCTATTGTTTTTTTTTTTTTTATAAGACACAAGCTATTGTTTATTACTTCAACAACGGTTACCTTATATATTAATCCTAAAGTTATATATGTTTTGTACTATTACGGAAGCGAGATATATAAAGCATAGCCAATTATACTATAAAATCACAATACTAGAAAAGAAATTTTTTAGATGTAATTTAATAATATAATAAATTATCTAATAACAGCTAATAAATAAGACAACAATAAAAGAAATACCAGAATACAATTTCACTTCAAATAATTTACAAGTGATATACAATAAGAGAGGAGAAAATACAAAATACCTCGTACAAGAGAAAAAACAATTGAAGGATGAGTTTAAAGAGAGGAGAGGGCTTCCCTTTTATATCGCAAGGTCCCTCCTCTCCTTACAAGATTCCCCACACGTACTATGTACTTTTTTCCAAAAAAAAAAAAAAGAACTTCTAATATCGATTGTGATTATAACCAATGTGAAAACGTCGTCTTCGATCTAATGCCTTTTTTTCTCAAAAGAAAAACGGTGTGAAAAGAGGGATTGATTAAAGATAAGGAGTGATCATCTTCGGAGAGAAAGGACAAAGTAGTGGTGAGTAAAAATAAGATAATTACAAGACAGAACTACCCCATCATGATTGAACTTCATTTCTCGTTCTTTTCAAATCAGATGCTGCGTTCAAATCCTGTGCATAACACTTTATATTACTATTTAGTATTTACTATTATTTATATGACAAGACGAGTTACCTAAAATTAGGAATTGGTATTCTAGAAATTTTTTTAGAAAATATCATTTGAATTTTAAAATCTTAAATAGGTGATTTTTCAATAAAAAGAGTTGTCAGTTACTTTATTGTTCTTGTTAATCCTATCACTGTTAATGTTAATAAGTTTTCTGTTATATTTTCAATTCTCTATATATAAATAATTTTAACGATGGGTTGAAGGAGAAAAAGAAAAGGATAAGAACGTAACAAAGAGGAGTGGTGGGGTGCTACGTAGGTTTTCCACTTGGGTTTATCAACTTTACTAAAAGGAAGCAATATCATTATCACTTACATCACATGCATTTGTACGGCTATCTCCAATTTTGACTTTTCCTTCATGTATGTATATGCCCTCTGAATCAAAGATACTTCCTCCGGTCCTAATTATAAGATTAAGTTGATTTTTTTGGAAAAATTAAAAAAGCTAATTATATTATTTTAGAGTATTTTTATTTTTCTCTAAATTAATTAATTTGACTAATAAATTAATATATAATCTAAGAATATACAATATATGATATGATTAATTAACTTAATTAACTTTCTTAATCTCTCTCAAAAAAGTCAACCCGGTCTTATAATTAAAATCGGGGGGAGTATGAAAAACATATTGTGTCTCTTCATCTTTATGAGACTGTTCTTCAAATATTGATTCAATTTCTTCAGTATCTTGAGTTGGGAATGCATGTTGAAATGACTAAAGCATCTCTATTTCTCTCTTCTTCTTTTTCCTTCTTAAGACAACATTTAAAATAATGTCATTTTCTACCGCAAAGAAAACACCTATCAGGTTTTTGGGGCTTGGTTGAACGCTCTTTGAAATATATGAAATAAGGCTTCTTCTTTCTTGTGCGGATTCTTTCAGGCCTATAGCAAGTTCCCTTTTCTTTGTATTTGATCTTCAAATGGGACTTGCTACACGCTGGTTTGAGCTTAGAGCTTCTCTTGAGCATAGATTTAAATAATCTTTGCTGCTCACTCAATTTGTCTAGTGTAAAAAAGGCCAATTGATAAATCTCACCCAAGGTGAGTTAGGCAACATTTTTTTGAAGACAAGCAATTGTCTTGTGTAGTTCTGGTTGCAGTTCATCAAGAACAGAAGTAATGAAGACATGTCTAAGATTAGGATTTTGAGTCCCACCCATATGGTAATATTTTTCATACATTTGGTTATAATGCTTCTGTAAATCATGTCTGTTCATAGAATAACACTTCAACTCAAAGTATTCTAGGTACTGCCACTTTTCAATGACATTGAAATCACCGAGGAATTCTTGGTTAATGACTCCAAGGAATGTTCGTGGGCTATCTTAGCGGAGAAGTTGAAGTTTATAATACTCATTGAGATGAGAGAACCGTTCTCTTAAGTTCCCCATCATTTGTGCCTCAAACTTTGTAAGGACTTGCTGAAGAGTAAACTGGGAGTTAGCCATGTGAGAATCTATTCAAGCACCAAACTCATGAAGATGATTTCTCCACTGGGAAGGAGGAATGTCGTCGAAAGTAAACCAAGACCCAAATTTATTGGTCTTAAATTTAGGAGTTGGTGTGGTTGTTTAACCAGTTCTTTCTTCTTTTGACAAGGAAGGATCCTTAATGATTGGTTTGTTCTGTTTGGAACTTTCAGCATACTGTGGATTAACCTTAACAATGGTGGACAACTCAGCATATTGACTCTCAATTCTCATAATAAAAAGGTTCAAAAATTTCAGAGGTTGCCTATGTAGATATTGCTTCAAAGGCAGATAGGTCAGACACTGCATCAGTAGAGTCAGAAAGAACAGAGGCTAAATCTGATTCTTCAGTAAAAGCAGAGAAGACTTCATACTGGTTCCTGATAAGAATACCAATCGTATTAGGAGGTAAAGACAATTCGTCCATGATTATGTTAGTTCTCTATTGGTTTTGATGATAACTGACAATTGTAAATACAGATTGAAGTTTGTCTTTGTTAAATTGAAAAACTTACTGTCAAAGGCAAACTCGAGTTTGGACTTAACAGAGAGTAGCTCAAGTTTTTGCAAAGTTAGGCAAACTCGAGTTTGGGTATTGAAACTCGAGTTTTGTCCATACAGAGAGCAACTAAGTTTTTTAAAGGCAAAGCAAACTCGAGTTTGGTTTTAATGAACTCGAGTTTTGGCAAGACAGAGAGCTATCAATTTTTCAAAGATAACAAAACTCCAGTTTCCATTTGGAAACTCGAGTTTGAGCTAAACAGAGAGTTCTCTAAGTTTCCAAGTTTTGTTGGAAACTCGAGTTTGGTTTTGGAAACTCGAGTTTACAGCATACAGAGAACAATGCTCACTTCTGAACTTGTGAAAACTCCAGTTTTGATTGAAAACTCCAGTTTTCATTTGACAAGATTTTTCTAAGTTTTTCTCTCAAATGAAGAAACTCAAATTAGGATTTGGAAACTCGAGTTTAGGTCATATAGAGAAGAACTCAAAGTTTCTAAAGTTTTGAAAACTCCATTTTTGATTTGAAAACTCCAGTTTTGAATAAGCAGAGAAGTTTCCATTTTTCAAAGAATTTTGGAAACTTGAGTTTCAGTTTGGAAACTCGAGTTTAGGCCAAGCAGAGAGCTCTGCTAAAATTGAACATTTTGAAAACTCCAGTTTTGGAATGGAAACTCCAGTTTTGAGATTTTGGACTTAAACATGTTTTCTCATCAAAGGTCCAAAACTCGAGTTTGTCACTTAATGACTCGAGTTTTGAACTCTTCTCAAAACTTGCTTCAAAGACCAAATCGCGACATTCTTCTCTGGAAGGAGAAAACTCGAGTTTAGGCTTTTAATGAAAAATGAAAAATCTAGTTTTGAAGAACAAACTCGAGTTTGTGTCGCTGGTTTTGAATTTCAAGCTGGACAAATTTGCGAAACCTTTGTGTTTCACCCACCGTCCGGGAGTTTTAGATCGTTGACCCACCACAACAATTCTAAATTCTGCTCTTTGTTGAATGTTTAAGGCGCTCTAGGTTTAGAAGTCCGTCCCGTGACATTCTCCACCAATTGCAAACCAGGCCTTCTGCAAATTGCTTCTATGTCCCGTCTTGCGTTGACAGTGTTCTTCGTCTTGCCCTTGGTGTCCATCACGATGTACAGAATATTACAAAAACACATTCCTCTCAATATGTATGACATCGAGGTTGTGTCTTAACAGTTAATCTTTTTAATATGGTAGTTCCCAGAAGATATTGCGTTTGTTCCAATGATGATCAACGCCATATCCTTCAGGTTCGCTGGAAGCAGCCCCCTCTTCAACACTTTGAATATTTTTGACACTGTCCCATATTTCTTGGCCACTTAAACGACGAGGTTGATCTGCTCGTTAGACCATATTCCGCCTGAAGTCTTTTTTATTTCTCCTAAACGGATGATCGCGGGGTAGGAATCGTCGGTGCCTATCAAACCAACAGACCTTGTGACTGTATTCCAAGCTAAAACCCATGTTCTGTTCAAGACATACCGGGCATGCAAGCTTCCCCGACGTTTGCCAGCCACTCAAATCCCATATGCAGGGAAATCATTTATCGTCCACATTAAGGCAGTCCGCATGGTGAAATTTTGGCTCAATGATACATCATACGTAAGAACGCCTTCACTCCATAACATCTTCAACTCATCTATCAAAGGCCTGAGGTACACATCTATCTTCTTTTTTGGGTTGGATGGCCCAGGGATTAACGCGTTAAGGAACAAAAACTCTCTTCTCATGCACTTAGAAGGTTGGAGGTTGTACGGAGTCACAATCACAGGCCAACAGGAATAATAACTACCCGTATTGTTGAAGCATTTTATAGAACCTATTGGCTTCTGGATTAGGATCCTCTCCCATGTACGATGGTTGAGTATGTGCACCGGTCTCCTCTCCCATGTATGACGGTTCAGCATGAGTAACGGGATCAAAGTATTGGCCGATCGACGGTCCCACGGCATCCATCACCAACTGTTCATATTGATTAAGGTTATCTCGATGAGTATTGCCTCCGTAATAACCACTCGGTGTCTGTCTGACTTCCCCATGAAATTCCCAACATTCATAATTCGCCATGAATCCCTTTTTACACAAATGGATTCTGACCGTGTCCTGATCTTTAAATTTTAAACACCTACATTTGACACATGAACAACTGATCCAGGTACTTGAATTAGTTGAATGCGCTAAAGAAAATTGGATGAACTCTTCCAAATCCGCCATGAATGCTTGAGTTAGCTCTCTTTTCTCAGTTAGACGATTGTACATCCAACTCCTATCACAATCGTCTTCCATACTTTCTCAACCCAACCAACCCTACACAAATTTATGCACTCGAGATATACTCCAGTCGACAAAACGACATGTCACAAATGGCCAATACAACTGGCCACTTATGTCAAACAATTGTCACTTAATCAAGAAAGTGAGAAACAAATACATGCATTAAACTAACAACATATTCCAACAATTATTTAAGACAATATTATAAAATACTTAATAAGTTTTATCTAACATATGATTCCCAACATTATCTTTTCTATTTATAATTATTTTTTAATCTAAACAATATTTATAATTTGTTTTTTAAAATTATCTATGCGTATTGTATATGTATAAATTGTTAAGGATACTTTTAAATCAAATTTTTAAATGAAATAATTTTGTTAAGAAATTTAACAGACATTTTTATAAGAGACTAAATCAACTAACTAATTTCACTAATTTTTATAATTATCTTTTAAACTAAACAGTTTTTATAATTTGTTTTTCCAAATTATCCATATTTATTGTATGTATAAGTTGTTAAGGATAGTTTTAAATCAAACATTTAAATGAGATAATTTTTAAAGAAAAATTAACAGTCATTTTTATAAGAGCCTAAATCAACTAGTTAATTTCAGTCATTTTTATAATCCGTACAAATTTGATTATTCTATAATGTCACACCTTCCTCCTCCTACTTTACATCAATTAATTAATTATCTTTCCCTAAATATCAATTCTCAACACTTCACTTTTCTCATTTCAACATAATCCTATTTATAGATTTATGTATCATTACCAACTAATACAAAATCATAATTTTCTTACACAATTTGTCATTACACAAAATAAACCATAAAAAAAACAATGAAAGATTAAAAAAATCATCAATATCATTAATAAAAATCATGAAAACCAATAGCTAAAAACATCATGGAATCTTCTACAAACTATAAGCATAATCCAAATTAATAAGCACATTAAGAATCAATATCATTAAGTCTAATCAGAATTAAGAACTTTTTCTAAGCATCAATATCATTATCATTAGGTATAATCATGAAAACTATTTAATTTGCTTTATCACTATAAGTATAATCAAAATTAAGAACTTTCTCTAATGTTTTCCACTTCAAATATCAAATAATAAAACTTCCTATTAATTTATTGGTCTTATACCTGACGAACGGCGAAGGTGAGAAAGTTGGAATTTGCTTGGACAAGGAGGAGGACCGGCGGTTTTGGTAGAAGACAAGCTGGAGATCGCGAGGAGGACGATGACAGGAGCAATCAGGGAGGCGGATGGTCGGAAAATAGAGGAAGGTAGAGGCGGAGGAATTGGTCGGCCGGAGGAGCAACACTCGCAGGAAGTACAAAGGAGGTCGGATCTGCGCAAGGAGAAGCAAAATATGGAAGAATGGGAGGAGAGCCGTCGAAAAGGAGAATAAGGAAAAAAAATTCGACAGAACGGAGCAAATCGGCGGCCAATTTGCCGCCAATTTGCGATGGATGATAGCATCCGTTGCAACCCCCAGGTGGGGGTTGCGACGGATCTGGTTGCCGTCGCAACCCCCTAAACCCCCAGGCAGGGGTTGCGACGAGCAGGAAATCTGTCGCAACCCACATGCGGGGGTTGTGACGGATAACCTATCAGTCGCAACCCCCACGCGAGGGTTGCGACGGATTGGGCATCCGTCGCGAACTGACGCCAAATTTGCTGCTGGTTTACTCCCATTTGCGACGAATAATTTTATCCGTCGCAAATAACATTTTTAAATTGATTTTTTTTTTAAATTTCTCAACGTAATTAGCGACAGATTTTAAATCTGTCGCAAACATTAGAATTTTTGCGATGGATTTTTTGTTTCCGTCGCAATTTTTTTGTTTTTTGTTTTTGCGATCTTTTTTTTTTCTGTTGCAAATATACAAATATTTGCTAATTCCGTCGCTAGTTCTGTATTTTCTAGTAGTGTTACAATATGTTTTTCAAGTCTAGCTTGCTAGACTAGTCTAAGTACCGGTACACTTTTTGTTTTTTTTTTTTTGGTTTAAAAAAAAAAACCGTAATAGATTGCATTTTTTTCCTCCAAACAACTTGGATGAGAAAGATTAAACGTGGATGAGCGAATTAAATAAGGTTGTTGAATAAAATTGATGGAGATAATATTAATTGGACAATTTCCTTGATAAATTAATTAAGAAGTCAGCAACGGACCAATACAAAGTACGGAATTTTAATGCACATGTCTCCCTACTCCTATACGTATCATGAAGAATTCGATTTTGGCGACTGCACCAGAAATAAATACATGCATGCTTATCTATTAAATTTAAAAACTAAGAATTAAAATTCCTACTATGAAACTGAGCAACGATGACTGGTTCAAGCGGTTCGATATATGTAGTTCAGGTCATTTTTTTTTAAAAAAATGGTTAGACGTGGCTTTTCTAATTAAGCTAAAATCTCAAGTTTAAGTTTGGTTTTAATCGCCTAAAACAACTTTTTAATTGTTATTTACAGTGTATGAATGGAGTTGCATCTCAATTTATGTAAATAAATGATTTTAGAACGGTGTTCGCACTATCTCGATTTGGATACAATTTTTGAAATCTAGTTGGTGTATCAAAAAATTACTACATACTCATAACACTGGTCTTCGGCTCTCTGCATTGTATGAATTCTTATGAATAAGCGGCACATAACTTATTATGAGTAGTCTCATAAAAAAACTTATTGTGAGTAGTGTATTTTTTTTTATATATTAAAAAAATATATATTTATTATTCATTATATCCTCAATATATTTATTTGGTTATATTTTTTAGCAAATAATAATTTATTTTATTATAAATGTAAGAAAATTAGTTAAGCTAAATTATATATAAGAAGAGTTAATGAAATTTAAAATTTATTTTGGTTTCTGTGAAACATGATGGAACTGACTTATATATAGAATTAAAAGAGTAGTTTTGGAGGGACAATGTTATCATGGTTAAAAAAAATTAAAGTTGTTAATTAATTTTAGCATCTCATTGTAAATCATAGTATTGTTCCATTAAAAGGTCTTGTATTAAAGACCATAAGTATATTTTTTAAGAAAATTTTAATTTAAATTCTTTAAGAAATTGGACTGGGTTAAGTCTTTAAATATAATTTTGTAAATATATATATATATATATATATATATATATATATATATATATATATATATATATATTTGGTTGACACCATTATATTATCAATAAAAGTCTCACTAAACATAGGCAAAGTCATCCTATTTTTAATTTTTCTTATTAAGATCTAAATCAAATTACAATGAACAGCCATCCTAGTAATCGCTTCCATCTTTTCGCCAACCCCATGTTCAGTCATGATGAGCATATCACTGGAGTGCAATAATAAATAAATAAATTGCAAGACCACCGACTGTTTTTCTTTTAATTATTTCTCGAAAGAAAAAGGTTATGTGAACAAAATTTTTTATAAATATCTTAAACTGAATTAATTAAGAGAACGTCTTCACACAAATAAATAAATAAAATCTCCGTCATGATGAGCGTCACTCTCCAATCCTCATATGATACCTGATATCATAATACATAATACTCTCTATTGTTCTATTTATAAGAACTTGATAATTGAATTATATGATTTAAGAAAATGGTTAAAATTAGTAAAAAAACGATAAATATGTCTAAAATAAACTTCTTTTACTAAGTATGCCCTTATTTATGAGGAGCAAGTAAGAAAGAGAAATAAAGTAAATATAAATATCATCAGCCTTTTAATTAATTCAATACATATAATTGATGAGGGGCAAAAATGAAAATAATCTTATTAAATGTTCAAACAACTCTTTTTCAGACTTTTATAAAAAGGACCGGATAGAGTAATCCACACATTGCTAAGAGAATTATTATAAGAAGCGTGAAGTCAAAGGGTCTGTTTGGTACGAGGTTTGGAGGGGAAGGGAAATTTTTATATGTTGAAGTTATAAATATTGAATAAGTGGGATTACAAAATTTAATAAAGAGAATATGTAAGATAACAGAGCTAATATTAATTAAAAAATTTTAATCTCATTTTTTAAAATCAAACTTAGGAAAAAAATATTTATCTGCTCACTTTCCCTCCCTTCCCATATCGCCTCATACCAAACAAGCCCAAAAAGTCTTTTATGAGAACTCCTCGCCCGGTTGTACCTAACAATACTCGGATATGACTAAGTTGAGTGTGCGCGCGCGCATTATCATAAAACACCAATCTAGTTTTTTGCTTAGAGTTGCAATATTATTCTTAGTTTGTATTTAGTTTGGATTTGGGCAGGAGAATACTCGAATATGATCCAATCAAATAGTCACATATATTAAAAAGAATGGAAAATCTCTTTAAGGTCCCAAGGAATAAAAAATGTTTAAAAAGTCTCAAAAAAATTCTGATCTAACAAAAGTTTCATTAACAACTCATTCAATAAATGAGTAACAATTTCATGTTTTAACAACTCTTTAGAACTTTTTTGACACTAGAATTTTTTGTGAGACTTTCTTGACATTTTCTTAGTTCTTTGAAACCTTAAAGGAATTTTCTCTAAAAAGAATTATTATAAGACATCATCACTCAGATTTTTGGTTTAGAGGTGCATTATTATTCTAAGTTTGTATTCAGTTTGGGATTGGATCTTTGAAATATTGCATAGTACTAGTACTATGTTCACATGCATGGGCGGAGCGAGGTATATCACTTGGGGGGCAAGTGCCCCCCCTTAAAATGACAACATTTTAAAAAAAAAAACAAAATTGTATATATTTAGGGCTAAAATGCCATTGATATTATTTTACAAGATCATTTTACAAGCTGAATTTCTCTGAGCATTTCATTAAACTTGCCTGCCTTTTTTATTGTTTAATTCATATATCTCTTTGATCAGTGATTATTCCATTTTGATTGTTTTGATCTGTGATCGGTCCCCCCTGGTTGATCAACGGGTTAGGTGAAGTTCCATTTTCAATGAATTTTCTTTTCAATATGTTTGTTTGGTAGATATATTATTTATTGATTCATTTTTGTTATTTGTCATTTTTTAGGATGGAAATGTATTTAGGTTCTTTTTTTACAAAGTCAAGTGGTAGTGGAACCAGTGGCGGAGCTTGGCATTAAAATTTGGGGGGGCCAAATAGTGGTAGGGGGATTCGGGGGTCGGGCGGCGCCTAAAATTTTTTTAAAGGAAAGTTTTATATTCATTAAAAAATAAAAGAATATAAATAAGAAAATAAAATAATATAAAAAAAAATACACCACAAACATTAGAAGGTTTTTAATTTATGTGATTGTGAATATTTGGTTCAACCATAGACTTCATGTAATTAAACACCACAACATTGGAAGGCAAGAGGCTGAGGTTTAGAATGAAAAATCAACAAACTTCATCTACAGGTGTAGTGTAAAATGGGTGAAAGCATACTAAAGAATACACCACAAAAGTAAATTTCACTGATAAGCTAAAAATTTCAGGTAATTAGAATGAAATATAGAAGAAAAAAAATGACAATATTAACATAAATTATATAAGACCCCACATGGAATACAACTTGAATTATAAGCCCCAAAGATATAAAAAGAGGGGGGATTTGGGGGGGCCAAAAATTTAATTTTACATTATATTAAATTTTTTATAAGAAAATTTCTAAACATTTTTTTTTTGGGGGGGGCCATGGCCCCCACTTGTCCTAAGGAAGATCCGCCCCTGAGTGGAACTAAAAGTTCTTAAAAAAGTTTACATGTTCAGTGATTCTGATCTGTGATCGTTCTTAAAGGCATTTTCAATGCATTTTTTAGGATGGTAAGGTATTTTGATCTGTGATCGGTCCCTCCTAGTTGATATTGATACGTGATTCTTTTTTTCTTTTTTTTAATGCATTTAAAGCTTTGGTTAAACTAATAATGGTGCCCCCCTTCCATAAATTTATGGATCCGCTCCTGTTCACATGTGATTGATATTAAACTAATAATGGACGGTGTTCATGAGATTGAGAAAGCTCCAATAATTAGGTGAAGATTGTTATTAGTAACATCATTTTTCAAAGTTTAGCAAGTTTTGGTACGTAGTCTTTGTTCTAGTTGCACCGAAATCACTTTAAAAGAGTCAACGTAACGGTGTCTCGAAAACGCTCCAATGAGCTTCAAACGGTGGAACGACCCAAAAAGGTCAACGTTGTTTGCAACTCGCTTTAAAACACTTTGCTACGGGAAAATGATTAGAAAAAAGATCAAACATACACTGTATTGTACTATTATAGTTATAAATTTATCTTTGCAGATGACTTAACTTATTTATTTTTATTTTTGTTGCTCATCCGGTATTCAGAGTTTCACCCTGACTAATCCAGAATTGGGAGAGTCTTCTAGCGGGGCTTTTCTACATTCACAAGACTCAAACTCGAGATCTTGCTTAAGCGACACAAGATACTTACCACTTATGCCAACCCCTGTTGATAGATAAGTTAATTTAATTTTTGCAATTACCAGCAATGTCTGAAACCCAATGGAGAGTTATAAATATTATACCACGCATAGGTAAATGTTTATCTAGGGACTTTATTACCCAATGACATTAAACTCGTTCATTAAATCTTTGTTAATTATAAATTAATGAGTTTAATAAATTCTCTATGAATATAATGATTATTAAGTGAGATATTTTTTTAAAAAAGGTAAATGTTAATTTTAAAAAAACTTATTTGATCTATAAAATATAAATGGATTAGATGTGAGTCTATGTTCTTATTCTGATATATAATTTATTCGGGTACTGAAAATTCTTTTCAAATGTGCTGTTTTTGCAAACGAGAGATTAGCTGTGTTGCATATTTGAAAAGAAATGTTCAATCTTCAAAGTGTCCGATCGACAAGCTTGCTATATTATATTGTATAGTTTGATTAAAATCTAATTTTTTTTCTCCTCCAAATAATTAAAATTTACTTAAATAGTTAAACAATTATTTGTAAAATGAGGAATGTAGCTTAACGACAACGGGAAAACCATTATTGTGTTTTTTTTTTTTTAAAATGGTTAAGTAGCAATTTTGTCCCGGAAGTACACCCCCAGAAGTAATTTTGCCATAGAAGATTATTTGGGTTCAATTTTGTCCCAGAAGTTTTTTTCTTTTTTTGCAGCAATGTTGCCCCTCCGTTGTTAACAGAGAGGTAAAATTGCTTCCAAAAAAAACTTTCAGGGCAACATTGCTCCAAAAAAACTTTTAGGGCAAAATTGCTCATGACCGTATATTTTTTATATTTAATTTTGCAATAATGACTCATTAATGAAAAATGTTATATTTATTTTTTTATATTTAATATTTTTAAAAATATAGGCCTCTTTAACAGGGCACAAGCCAAGCCAGGTTCATGCTGAAAAAATGACCTATAACAGGCCACAGGCCAGGCTCAAACCACTTTGTTGCTGAATAGGCTTGGCCTGCTAAGGGTGAAGTCTGAGCTGACCTAGCCTGTTTCCACTCTTAGATATATATAAATAAGAATTAGAAATATATGATATCATAAATAGCAGTTTTAACATTTTTTTTTGGGGTTAAGTAACATTTTTGCACTGGAAGTTTTTTTTGAAGCAATTTAGCCCCTCCGTTACAATACAATGTGTGTTTGA
Organism: Acacia pycnantha; assembly: GCA_025563575.1. Taxonomy (NCBI): domain Eukaryota; kingdom Viridiplantae; phylum Streptophyta; class Magnoliopsida; order Fabales; family Fabaceae; genus Acacia; species Acacia pycnantha. The sequence goes on along the minus strand of JAMWYP010000088.1, from coordinate 661,835 downwards.
TCTTTTTTTCTAACCATTTTCATGTAATTAAGGCTAACTACTCTACATTCAAATAACTGAAATTAGCCTTCACCTCACTTAATTAACCCATCGAAGAACAGTTTTCAAAATCTATATAAAGACTTGTAGCATTATATAGCCAGCTAGCATCATATACAAGGTTGTCAAACTCACGAGTCTAAGCAAACTCGTGACAGTGACATAAACTCGTATCGTAAACTCGAATCGGTAAACTTGTAAGAGTTTACTTTTATCATTAAATATATATTAACAGTGTATAATTAAATAATTTAAATATAAAAATGACAATAATTTGATTTAAATATATTTTAAATCCAAATAATTGAAATTAAATATATCAACATTCATAATTTATTATATTTAATAAAGAAATTTCTATAAAATTCATATATAAAACCGTTGAGGATGACAAAACTAAAAAAATTTAACACAATTTTGTAAGCTACAAACGTAAAAACGATAAATTTGGTGTGTAAACTCGTGAGTTTATCTGAGTTTACAGCTAACATGATTTTACTAGAGACTTAACTCGATTTAGTAAGGTAGGAACGTAAAAACGGTAAACTCGGAGAGTCAACTCGCGAGTTTGACAACAATGATCATATATATATCAAGCTTCCAACAACATTTGTGAGTGAAGATTTTCAGCCGCACTTTGTCTAACCGGCTGATTGAAGTACTCACATGAAATCGGGTCATAAAGATGAACTCTGATAAAGATACGCAACAAATTAAATAACGCCTCTAGAAGAGAGAGAATACGTAACTCGATCCCATATCCCTCATATCGATCTGGAGAAAACCCCCTCCCGACCATTTTTGTTGTATCTTCTGAACAAATAGCTAGTTTCATTTTCTTTAATTAAATAATAAAGAAAAACCAACTAATAACTCATATTTACAAATGGACTTAGGCTATAATCTACTAAGGATGAACTAAACTAACACTACTACAAAAAAACGAAAAAACGACCTAAATAAGACTCAATTAACGTCCTTTTTCAGATGGACGTCTCGGGTTGAGTAGTTGTTTTATTGAAGTTTGGCGTCCTAAATTTATTTCAGGATGTCTGATATTAGGCGACCTGAATTAAATTCAGGACGCCTAATATGAGGTGTCCTGAAATTAATTCAGGTCACCTCATATGAGGCGTCCTGATTATATTAAGGACGCCTTTTGTATTTTTTTTATTTGTTAAACTATCATATGAGACGTCCTCTGTTTACTTAAGGACTTCTTAAGTTATTTTTCGGCGTCCTTAGTTTAATTTCAGGACGTCTTCTTTGAGTTTTTATTTTTAAAATGATTACTATATATTTATATAATTCTCAAATTATCTGCAAAACATGAATACAATATTTACAATCTACTAGGTAGCCACAGTTTAAAAACAACCTTCCTTCATTAACATATCAGGCTGATTTAACAGTGAAACATATATAAACTAGTGCACTACTATATATTTGAAATACATGATGATCATCAACAACAATATAATGTCAAAATGAAATACATTAGGATGAACACAATGTCAAATTCGCACTAAACATTTGAACTAGTGCACTACCGGCCAACAACAATGTCAAAGTCACATAAAGATGTCTAGCCAAAACGTCTCGAACCGTATCAACTTCTTCATCCGAGAACGGAGCAACACTATCAAAAAACTGTAAATTGGAAAACAAGCCATAAGATAAACCGATGAAGTGAATGAAATAATTAAAAACTCAAGTGTGCAATCTACAAAAATATCATAATTTGAGAATCATGAAGCGATCACGTACATAAGTGTGCAATCTTCATATGGTTTCCCATATTCATTCACAATTATCCTTTCTTGCAGCATATTCTTCATCATCTACCAATTCTACTTCACGTGTACGTTATAGGTGGATTTTTTGAGAAAGGGAGTGTATCGTCAAGGTTCAGACATTCTTAACTATACTTCTGTTTTTTACTTTGAAGCACAATAGACATTTTTTTATCAGCAGTGTCTGTAACATAAAACACTTGCTTCGTCTGGCTTGCTAGAATAAATGGCTCATCTCTATGACCAAGTCGTTGAAGGTCAACTGAGACAAATCCAAATTTAGGATCTATGACAACAAAGATTATTGCTAACCCACTTACATTTGAATAAAGCAACTTTGAACTTGTTGTAGCTCATCTCCCATATTTCTTCAATAACTCCATAATAAGCCATTGATGCTAAAACCGGGTTTTTGTCTTTCGAACTCGAAAAGTGCATGGATTCAGCTTCAACCATCACCCCACTATTTTGCACAGAACTTCTGTCATCTTGATCTTTTGTATAGAAAGTATATCCGTTTATATCATAACTACTCTATGTGATGACCTGAAAAGAAGGCCCCCAGGCTAACCACTCAATTGTATCCGACACACCGGTCTCGTGCAATACCTTTTGCTGGAACCACTTTATGAATGTCTTCTTTTGCTCATTAGCTATCTGCATATCGTTCTTCCTTGGATTCATATTCTTCAAACTCTTTCGTGTTCATCAATGTATGGTTGAACTACTTCCATATTATTCGGGATGTACAAGTGTGCTTGCAACACCTCTTCACGAGGCATATTCTTCGCTGATTCCTCGAGTTCCCTTGCTTATCCCCTCGTCATGCTGAGATTGTATCGTCGCCCCTGATAGATAATCCTTGCAGAAGTTCATAGCCTCTTCAACTACATATCTCTCAACTATTGAGGCTTTCGGTCGATAAGGATTTTTAGAATATCCTTTTAAGATCTTCATGTATCGCTCGAAAGGGTACATCCACCTTAGGTAAACTGGACCACAGAGCCTTACCTCCCTTACCAAGTGCACTATCAGATGCACCATTATATCAAAAAATGTAGGAGGAAAATGCATCTCTAGTTGGGACAAAATAATAGTACTCTCATTTTCCAATTCATCCAGCTTTTCAATGTCAATGACTTTGTTACAAATAGCATTAAAGAAAATGCTCAATCTTGTTATAGTGGTTCGCACTTCATCTTTCATAATGCCTCTAATTGCTACTGGTAATAGTTGTTGCATCAACACATGATAATCATGGGACTTCATTCCCACAAACTTCAAATCGTTCATTGAAACACACCTTCTCAAATTAGAAGAATATCCTTGTGGAACCTTAATGTCATATAGACACCCACACAAACTTTTTTTCTCCGCTTTTGATAGTGTATGAGCCGGCTCCATGTATGCCCTCTTACCATCTACCATTACTTGTGGATGTAACCGTTCTCTTATTCCCATATCAACCAGGTCTAGTCTCGCATTAATTTCATCCTTAGTCTTCCCTGGTATGTGCAAAAGAGTACTGACAAGGCTATCGCAAACATTTTTTTCCACATGCATCACATCGAGACTGTGTCTCACATCAAGACTACGCAAATATGGAAGATCAAAGAAAATTGATCTCTTCTTCCATATATTCTTCCGACCCGCAATCCTTTGCTTCTTACCCAATATGACATTGATATGTTTCACCCAGCTATAAACTTCCTCTATGGTCAATGCCTTTGGAGCCGTTCTATGATCCGGTAAGCCGTTAAAACGCTTTCTTAACTTACGATATGGGTGGAACCGATGAAAAAACCTCTTGTGACCGAGGTAGACCGTTTTTTTTTCCGTGCTTTAGTTGATGGAAGTCCGTGTCTGCTTCACATATTGGACATGCTTTATGCCCCTTCACACTGTACCCTGACAAATTTCCGTATGCAGAAAATTCGTTTATCGTGGTAAATATCATTGCACGCAACTTGAAGGACTCCTTCTTATATGCATCAAACACATCTACGCCTTCCTCCCACAACTTCTTCAAATCCTCAATCAAAGGCGCCAAGTACACATCGATATTGTTCCCGGCTGTTTTGGTCCGTAAATCATCATAGAAAGCATAACGAACTTGCGTTTCATACATAGCCAGGGAGGTAAGTTGTATATTACAAGGAGAACCGGCCATGCACCGTGGGTGCTACTAAGAGTTCGATACGGATTGAAGTCATCTCGTACAAAGCCCCACCAGAAGATTTCTTGGCTCATCGCCAAATTGAGGGAACATTTCGTCTATGTTCTTCCATTGTAGAGAGTCACCGGTGCCAAGATATTTTCCATCGATACTCTCTCATCGAATGTCATCTCAACTTCTTCGTCGTTGCCTCACTAGTAAATGACGCTTAAACCGCAGTATTATTGGAAGGTACCACAATGCCTTCAAAGGTTGCCTTTTTGTTGTCTTATCTCCAGAACCACCACCTTTTTTCTTCACTTTGTATCTTGAAGTTTTACACTTCGGACAATTACTAAGGCCTTCATACTCATTTCTGTACAATATGCAGTCATTAGGGCAGCTGTGTATCTTTTCATACTCCATGCCCATGGTAGACAAGATTTTCTTCGCCTCATACATACAATTTGGAAGTACATTATCATCTGGCAACATATCACACAACAATTCAAGCAGCGATGTGAAACTGCTATCGGTCCATCCACAAGTTGCCTTTAAGTTGACCAAATGTAAGGTCCCAGTCAACCGTGTATACTTAGTACACCCAGAGGACAAAGGTGTCTCTGCATCACTCCGGACGCTATCATATTCATGCGATTGTGCAAAAGATTCTACCTCAACATCATGAATCATCCTCTCCATTCCATCATCATCTACCTCTAGTTCATTTTGGTGGGACGCACTGGTACTTACTTCCTCACCATGCCATATCCACGTTGTGTATCGAAGGTTTATTCCATCACAAATTAGGTGATCCCTTATATCAGGAATATCCCTTCGAATCCCATTTAAACAATTAACACATGGACAATAATACATCCCATTTTTTGTAGCCACATTCCTTCTAGCAAATTCAATAAACTCTTCCACCCCATTCTCATATTCTTCACTAGTTCTCAAAGCATTCATCCAACTATGACCCATTTTATTATCACCTAAGACATTTCCAACAACAATAAAGTTCATAACAACTTCAAGAATGACATGATTCATATTCTCAATCTTGTAAAAAGAATTCTAAAAGATTTCCCTTAACAAGTAAGACATCCCAAAATTTCAACAACAAACAATTTCAACATAATTCAACAAAACTTACTAACTAAGGAAATTTCGACGCTTGAAATTTATTTGCTCAATTCAACCTAAAGACAACAACAATAAAGACAACCTTAGAGGGATATTCTTGCATGTTTTCCAACTATTATTTAAGACCAAATGCTCCCTCAGTTTCTGCCCCAAGGTCGGCACATACACAAGACAAGAAAGAACAAGAATGAAGCATCAAGCAATAAAGAAGGAAAAAAGAAAGCAAAGAAGTTGAAGGTTAATGTAAGCAATAAAAGACGTCATTTTTTTTAAAAAAAAAAAGAAGTAAAAAGTGAAGGCGATGACATTGTCGTAATTATTTACTTGACTTTGAGATTTTAGACAACTCAAATATTAATTTAGGACGCCCAAAATATTTTTTGACGCCTAAAATGTAATATTTGGCGCCATTTAGGATTTTTTTGGAGACTTTAGACAACCCAAATATTAATTTAGGACACTTAAAAGTTTTTTTTGATGTCCTAAATATATTTTATGACGCCTAAAATGTAATATTTGGCGCCATTTAAGATTTTTTTGGCACAAGAAAATTCTTGAAAATTGATTAATGTTGTAAATTACTTGACTTTGAGACTTTTTAGACAACCCAAATATTAATTTAGGATGCCTATTTTTTTTTTTGACGTCCTAAATATATTTTAGGACGCCTAAAATGTAATATTTGGCACCATTTAGGATTTTTTTGGTGCAGGAAAATTCTTAAAAATTAATTAATGTTGTAAATTACTTGACTTTGAGACTTTAGAAAACCCAAATACTAATTTAGGACGCCTAATTTTTTTTTACATCCTAAATATATTTTAGGATGCCTAAAATGTAATATTTGGCGCCATTTAAGATTTTTTTTGGAGACTTTAGACAACCTAAATATTAATTTAGGACGTCTAAAAGTTTTTTTGACGTCCTAATTTTAGGACGCCTAAAATGTAATATTTGCCACAACTTAGGATATATATATATATATATATATATTTTTTTTTTTTTGTCAAAAGTAAATTTTAGGCGTCCTTAAAAATAATCAGAACGCCTAAATTAAAATTTAAACGTCATAACATAAAAATCAAGACGCCTAATTTCAGTTTCAATTTTTCAGGTTCCCCCGTGGTTCAATAAAAAGGTGACTTTTCATTCTCTCACCCTCAGCCACGCGTACTCCTCTCAAATTTTTTTTCCTTCACCTTTTATGCTCCAGCGCCTCTCTCTCTGGTAGCTCCCACGGCGTCGCCATCGATGTCATCGTCACCAGCACCGACCTTGCCGACGCCGCCTCTGCCAACTGCTGCAATCTTCTCAGCCACCGTCAATTCTTTGTGTTCAGATTCGGATCTGCGCCTCTCTTTTTTTTCGAGCTAATCGATCTTCCGTACGGCTCTTCCTTCTCTGAACCTCTTAATCTACATATTTAAGGCACACAGTTCCTTCCACGACGGCGGCCACAGATCTGTTTTGTTGTTCCAGATCTGCTGTTTTGTTGTTCCAGATCTACTGTTCTGCTGTTTTGTTGTTCCAGATCTGCTGTTTTGTTGTTCCAGATCATATTTAGGGCACACAAAACCTCTTAATTTACACCGTCTCTGTCTCTCTGTTTTTTGTTCCAGTTTCGTGAGTCCTTTGCGGTTCTTCCCCCACGCGCAGCAAGCCTTCGAGTTTGCGGTTTAATTTTTTTTTTTTTAAAGCAATAAGGCAACCTGATTGTTTATTCAGGACGCCTTATGTAAGGCTTCCTAAATAAAGTTTAGGACGCCTTACATAAGGCGTCCTGAATTTTTAGTAGGACGCTAAAAGTCAAAATTTTTGACGTCTCGCTCCAAGACGTCCCTCTGAAAAAGGATGTTAATTGGGTCTTATTTAGGACGCTTTTTGTAGTAGTGGGGGTTTAAACTTCTCATGTTGCATGAGAAGAATAAGATTCCTACACACACTTGAAATGGTGGGACCCACATATATATAATGCTAATTATATATACATATGGATCCTACCATTTCATGTGTGTATGACATGATAAAACACTTCTCATTTAATCTTTTTCGTACTTCTATAGCCCCTTGAATTCATTTCAGCCCCTTGAATTCATTTCGCCAAAGAATAGTTATATACAAATCGTTTGATGTTTCTACTGGGAAAAATATTTATTTTTTTCAATGCCTATTTTACCATTATACTTATAATTGAATGGATTTTATACTTTTAAGTAGAGGAAAATATCCATTTTCATAATTAAATGATCTTTTTCATTTTTGATTATATACCAATAAATAAACAATTAAATAATATTTAATAAGTCTTTTTGTCCAACGGTTGATATATGTGTGTCCACACACAAGGGCGGATGCACATATATGAGAAGGGGGCGCACATTTTTTAGATTTTTTTTTTAAAAAAAAAAAAATTCCCTTCTATGCTTCCTTCCTCAACACGCGGCTCACTCTTCTCCTTTCTCTTTATGACCTAGCGAGATAGAAGCTTACTCTGCTCCTTCCTCCTTCCTAGGGGTGGAAATAGGTCAGGCCCCTATCAGGGACCTGCGGCCTAACCTACTTTAAGCCTAGTCTGGCCCATTTAGTAAATAGGTCAGGTTCAGGCTTAGGCCTATTGTCAGACCTATTTTCATAAGGCCTAGCCTTCAGGCCTACAGGCCTGGCCTATTTAGTTTTTTTTTAAATGTTTTTATTATGCATAGTTATATATAATTTAATCTAAACTAATTCTTAGATTATTTATAAAATTAAGAACTTATTCTTAACCTTAAATTTCACATTTCTCCATTTATCAATGAGCTTAACCTTTTCATTCATCAATTGATCACATATACTTCTCTTCTTTTTTATCGCTCGAGGTGGCAATGCTAGCTCACTACTCCTCCGTTGATTTATGTCATTTAATGTAACATAAAAATTGCATTAAGTTTATTTTAGTGATGCCCAAATAAAAATGATCCAAATAGGTGGAGTTTGTCTCATTTTCTGCAAGAAAAATAAGAGGTAAAATATAGTTTTGCATGCCACTTGTCGTGCTTAGTTGATTTTAAGAAATATATATTCTTAGTCAATAAATGATTGATTTTTCTTATTCATACTTCCTCAAACAATTGATATCACTAGGTGTTCTTTTCTTTCACTTACTAACTCTTTTATTTCATATGAGAATGAATCCTTAAACTTTTTAGACATAACGTAGGCATTTAAATAGACTTGATGAATTATATATGAATTTGGATGTATATGTTTTAAGACTATATAAAGACCTACATTTTAAGTAGGTCTTTAAATAGGCTTCAGGCCTTGCCAGGCCTTTTGAAGGCCCAGGCTCAGGCTTAATTAGTGTAATTCAACGTCTTAAGAAAAAATTTCAAAGTCTTCTATTATTGAAGCAATGCTAGCTGGGTATTGCTCATCACCGATTGGGTCAAACAAAAGATGTTAGTTTTCTCTTCCTTGTTCCCCCTACATGCTTATGCTTTTGATAATGATGAAATGAGTGTTGCACTAATGTAGAACAATTGATATGGCTGCTCTATGTTGAAGAAGGAAAATTCAACCTTTTCTCTTCTTTTTTACTATGACAAGTGAAAAAAAAAAAATTCGGGGCCGCTGCCCCCGAACCCCCGCTCCCCTACCAATAGTGCCCCCCTTCCATAAATTACTGGATCCGCCCCTATCCACACACCTTCAAGTTTCACCTACAAAATCTTTTTTCTTTTTGTCATATCATATTTATAAGATTTGAACTCACAACTTATATTTAAGAAGTCCTTAAGAGAGATGGTTGGTGTTATTTGAGTAGTTGAGTTATAAGATCCATACAATCAGACATATATATTTTTAATAGGTATATGTATCCTCTTACTAAAAACAATTTTATTTAGACAGTAAATATAATTAAGTACATTTTTCAGTAAAAATTTTAACATTAGTTTACTACGTTATCAGAGACTTTTTTGGACAAGACGTACGTTATGAGAGATTAACACATTCAACTAATCCAACCGTTGTTGGTCAATTCATCATATCTCTCTCTATATATATTTTTTTTTGGTAATAACATATCTATATATCTTAGTTATCACACTACAAAAAAAATGTCACTTTGTGGCGGTTAATTTGTAGCGGTCAAAATAAACCGCTACAAATTTGTAGTGGTATGACTCGCGCCAAATGGCGCACTGGTTCGTGAACGACATTTGTAACGGTTATCATAAACTAACCACTACAAAATATGGCGCCAAGTTGGCGCTAAATTTGTAGCGGTTTATTTATACAAACCGTCACAAATATGGCGCGCCGTTAGTGGTTGTTTTGAAACCACTGCAAAACGCAAAAAAACAAAAATACAAAAAAAACAAAAACAAAAACAAAAACTGTCATATCAACCGCTACAAATTATGTAATATTGAAATTTGAATATTTCGAATCCCGCCAAGTTTATTTTTTTAACAAAATATGTTCATATTTGTAATGGTTGTTAGTATAACCACTACAAAATGTGATATTTTGATTTTTTTTTTTTAAAATACCAATGAATTTTTGTAGAGGTTTTGAAACTGCTATAAAACGCCAAAAAAAAAAAAAAAAACCGCTACAAATGTGAACCGCTACAAAAACTGTTACATCAACTGCTACGAAGTGTGTAATATTGAAATTTGAATATTTTAAATCTTACCAAGTTTATTTTTTTAAAAAAAATATGTTCATATTTGTAGCGGTTGTTAGTATAACCGCTACACAATGTGATATTTTGAATTTTTTTTAGAAAAAAAAATACCAATCAATTTTTGTAGAGGTTTTGAAACCGCTACAAATGTGAACTGCTACAAAAACTGTTACATCAACCGCTACAAAGTGTGTAATATTAAAATATGAATATTTCGAATCCTGCCAACGTTCATTAATTTATAGCAGTTTTTAGTGTAACCGCTACAAAATTTGAAAATTATTTATTTTTTTAAAATACTAATGAATTTTTGTAGCGGTCTTTAACCGCTACAAAATCCGTTACATCAACCGCTACAAATGTTACCTATATCCCTATAAATATCCCCACCACACCTCATTTTACACACTTATTCATTTCTTCACACCCCTTTCTTTCTCGTTTTCTCTCATTTCTTCCCACCCCTTACAAAACCTTTGATTTCAATGTTTTATTTTTTCCTTCTTATAATATTGACACTATTTTTTTCCTTATCCAGAACTTTAAGTATATTTCCTTAATATTCCTTCTATCATCATCAACATAATCAAATATATATCATCTAATATACAACATAATTTTTTTGCTCAAAGGTGGACAACACAATAAATCTTTATTATCTACACATTCTCAATATTATACCTACATAATATTTATACTTATCTAACTTAAGTTAATCAGTTTTTTAATTATTAACTATTATCATTTAATTTGTCACTTAAATAATAAAAATATTCAACATAATATTGTAACAATGGACACAAATTATGATTTTTTTTTTCAATTTTGCAATATTACAACTGCTACAAATTTTAATTTAAATTCGGATTAAATATTTGTAGCGGTTTTACAACCGCTACAAAATTTGGGCGCCAATTTTTTTGAAATTCGTCATCTTGAGGGCATCTTGTAGCAGTAACTCAAAACCATTACTAATACAGTAGCAGTTTTATTACATGAGTAGCGGTTCTAGACAACCGCTACAAAACATCTTACAACGATGTATTTTGTAGTGGTTCTTTAAACCGCTATTAATGTCATTTGTAGTGGTTAAAATCGCTACAAATACGTAATTTTAATCGCTACAAAACGTCAGTTTTTTTTTTTTAATGTCACAACTAGCTAGCTTAGAAAAGCATTTAAGACGGCGTGATCTTCAACTAATTAGAAACACCATAATTGAAAAGTACTTATATTGACAAAACAAATTTAAATTTAAATTCGCAATTTGGTTCAACATGTTCTATTATTAATTCAACAGAAGAAAAACTCGTTGGCCAAAAAAGAAAAGAAGAGAATGAAAGAAAAATATTCAAAGCAACTCAAGCGAAATAACAATAGGATATACTAGTATAATAAGATTTCAATTCAATTACGTTGTTAATTTCTTAGGGATTCCAAGCACTCCCTATTAATGAAGGTTGTATGAAAATTTTCTTGCAATTAATAATAGGGAAAATTATAACAAAGGACCAAAGAAAAATAATATTTATTAAGAAGGACCATAAAAATTATAATTTTTTTGAAGGACCAAGAATTAAAACATTAAAATAGAAATACTAAATTGTCATTTGGTTCTACAATTTTTGTGTAAAGGTGAGAAATCCAAAAAAACGTTTTACAATACGCCTCCAAGTCTTTCTGCTTACCATCCATTGCCCCAAGTCTTGAAAAGAGATAAATTCACAAAAACGTAAATCCAAATTTTTTATAATATAGTATATATTAGAACTGTGGTGCAAGTTCTACAAAAACGCTTATTCATTAATATATAATAGCAATTATTTATGTTTGTTGATAGAAAAATTTGGCCATTTTTTTTTCTACAAGTTCTACAAAAAAATGCTTATTCAATTTTTTTCCCTCTTTACCCATTTTTGTGTCTCAAACTGTCAGTTTGTACCCAAAGCCTGCAATTCCCTCCCCTTCTCCAACAACTCTACAGCTTTTGAAACTCTCTGCGAAGTTACAGCACTCGCATCCCTTTCAACAGGAGTAACAGCAGGGGCGGACGTAGGAATTTTATTGACGGGGGCGAAGGTAAAAAAATGTTACATCATAAATCAAAATACTTGAAATAGGATACAGACCTAATATATAGAAAATTGAAATAAAATCTAGTATAAAAATTAAGATTACTTCACTCGACTCTTATTCTAAGTGTTTTCATGTTATTAAACTTATCTATAATTGAATGTATGCTAAAACTCAAACAAAAATTCTTTTTCAATGTATGTAATCAAAGATCATCAAGAAATTGGTCTTTTCCAATGTATGTAATTAAAGAATCATAAAAAAAATTGGTCTTCATGACAAAGAGCATGAATTATTTCATGACCAATATGGTTTTAAAAATAATATTAATAACACAAGTAAACTGATTAAAATTAATTATTAGTTATCATCTATATTCTTATGCCATATTTTAACAAAACTAAAAACTTATATAAAATTTTAACCCTAAAATTTTCTCTAATCAGTATAAAAATAGTATCATTAGAAAAATAAAAGCATGTACAATAAATTTCATGAAGAAAATTTAATGAAAAGAAGTGATTTTGAGTTCCTTATTAATTTTCAAAATTTGTAAATAAGCCGTTGAAAAAAATGGCAAACGAGCAGCGAGCGAGAGGAAGAAGATGAACACGATTTCGGTGGGATTGGGATATATTAAATATCATCTCTTGATATGCATATCAAATTACATCATTTAAAAAAAACAAGGAAACTATAAGGCGATATAAAACAAAATAAATAAATAAATAATAGGCATTTAATATATCTTCAATATCTACCCATGTAAACTCATATAAGTATATATCAAATTGCCTCATAATACTTTCCTTCACGTGGCTTGATGGTTAGAACGTTCTCCCACCTCACAAGTCACAAGCTCGATTCCCACACACATCCATTCATCCACAGATTACATCTTGTTCGGCGACATAAGAAGACTCATACTAAAACTCTCTATTTATTATTTTCAATCAATCACATTTATTATTTTCAATCAATCACTTCATATTCTGATTTATTTAGAGATAATATAGGAAATCTGACCAAGGACAATTTAGTCTTTTTATTTTAATATTTTAATTTTTGGTCCTTCAAAATAACCATTTTTTATGATCTTTTTAATAAATATTATTTTTCTTAGGTCCTTTATTAAAATTTTTCCTTAATGGAGTAATATGTGGTTCAATCACAGAACTTTGAAACGAAATTAAATGACGTGCTTGTAATAGGAACCAGAACTTTGAAACGAAATTAAATGACGTGCGTGCATGTGACATGTTTATTTTGAATGGTAGTTGTCCCAGCACGTGATTTGGGATTGATATGAAATCTATATATATGGCATGATTATTTCTAGAGAACCAAAATTTAAATAATTCAAGTTAACAATTTTGACGAATCATAAAAATTCTTAAATAATAAAGTTATTATTACCAAGCAACCTTCGTGGTTGAGTAATGTGAAAAAAAAAAAATTTGACTTCTTTTAAATAAAGCTACAGATCGATCTAATCTTCTAGATGGATGTTGTTAATCAGAAATAAAAAATAAAATAAAAAAATAGGTGGAGTAAATTATATTATGATATATATTTATAACTTTATTATACTCAAATAAACATAGTAATACAATTATGAAAAATATTTAGGTTAAGTTCCTTATGATTATTATATCAAATTCTTCAATAACACATGATTATACGCACTGGCGAATCTTGTGATAAATATTTAAGGGGGCCAAATATTTATCCTAAGATCGTAATATTCGGTATAGACCGGCAAATACAGGAAAGTGACAAATCCAGTTTGAGTTGTGAAGACAACAAAGATATCTATTACTATCATTTCTCACCGGTAACAAACAAAATCAAAGAATGAAAACAAAGAAGGAAATAAAGAAAGAAACAAGAAAATAATTTATCAAACTTGACGATTTCAACGAGATTTACCGATTAGGAAATTTCTTATATTAGAAAAGAATAAAGACCAAACAAAGTAAATATGGAGTTGAATTAGAGCAAAGAAATAAGATGAGAGAATTTACCTGTAGTGAGCAAGAGCCGAAAAATCACAAATGAGTTATCAAGGGAAATTGGAAGAATAACAGACGCTTTCCTCGCTCCTATTTTCATTATTGAGTTATCAAGGGAGATTGAGAGAATAATATAAGTGTGCCCAGTGCCCTAATGTCTAACGTCTGTTAGTGGGACTGCGGGAGGGAATGAAAAAAAAAAAGGAGAAAATGTTTTTAAAAAAATTTGGGGGCCAAAGGAGTATGATTATCCAGCTTTCATGTTGAACTTTATGCCAAAGGGTGTGAAAATGATATGAGTGATGCTGATGAACTTTTGACATAATTAGACTAATCAATCAATCAATCAATTAATCACATACATTTAATTTCTCATTGTCCATTAAATTTAATTAATTGGTTGAACAATTCTCACATTTTGTAGCTTAAACCAAAAGATCTCACATTCCCAAATTCAATTTACTTGATTAATTTTTTTTAGGGGGGCCATCATCAAAGATCCACCACTGGCTTAAACCAAAAGATCATACATTCCCACATTCAATTTGCATGATTAATTTTTTTTTTTTGGGCCATGGCCCCCTCTGGCCTCATCAAAGATCCACCACTGATTATACGTCCTATTTTTTATATGATTTTATAATTAAATGATAATATTTAGAAATAAGATATATAGATATATGTGATTGAAGAACTTATTATAATGAATATAACAAATTTGATGTAAGTATTGTCTTATAATTATATAAAAATGATAGAAAAATGATAGAAAATTTTATTGGGTTTTTACAAGGTTTAGGTAAATTATTCACTAAAATTTAAATATTGTAATTTGAAATATACTTTAACGTATTTTTTAAAATATATATATATATATATATATATATATATATATATATATATATATATATATATATATATATATGTTAACAGTAATATTGTTAATAATATAAGGAAAATGTTTTTTTTTTCCAGAAAAAACAAGTTGATAGCAACTTCATTGCTACATAAAAATAATTATAATTGTCAATATATTTTTTAATTTCAATTTTAAAATTTTGGGTGATTAGATGTAAAAGAAATCATCAGGGTATGTAATTATGAATTTGTCAATGGATTTGGTCATTATACAAGTGGTATAGGGATAAAATCGGTAGCATAAAACATAATTATGGTACTGATGTGATGTTGCCGATTACAAGGGAAAACCTGAGATTAATTAATTTAATTCAATGAACTTGACCGCTTTTAATTCAAAATTAGACTAATTGATTGAAACATTAATCATTACTTCCACTTTGGGTGACTAATAATTACATATAAGAACTTAAGAAGATCAAGCCCATCCAACACGGCTTCTCTCCTTTGCTGTTTAGCATCCGCTGCTCTCTTTTATTTAAAACAACGTCGTTTTAGCTCAAAACACTAAGTTGGTAATTTTTTTTTTCTTTTTAAGAAAATGTTTTAGGATATTGATTGATACTACAAAAATTACTTTATGATATTGAAAAATTACTTCATGATCTTCAAAAAAAATTCAGTTATTGACTGATACTAAAAATATACTTGATGATATTTTTTCAATATCCTAAAATAATTTTTTAAGATTATGAGGTATTTTTTCAGTATCCTGAAGTATCTTTTTAGTAACAGTCCATATCTTGAAATAATTTTTCAAGATTATGAAGTAGCTTTTTAATATCAATCAGTATCATGAGATATCTTTTTAGTACCAATCAATACCTTTATTTATTTTATTTTATTTTTTAAAGGGCATCAGCTCAGTGTTTTATGCCGTTTAACAAAGGAGAGTAGCCGCATCCATACCCATCGGCCATCCCCCATCACTGACACGTTTTAAAAAGCTGACAACAAACTGGTTAATATTTGGGCCGGAAACAAACACAGTACTAATGATGGGCTCTGTTGGCCCAAGATTGGTGTAGCCCGGAAGGCTCAAATTCGCAATAGCTAACAAAACAATATACCGAGTATGGAAGAATGGGAAGGACACCCCTCATCCTTGGGTTCAACTGGCAAAGGGGTTGGACTTCCTCACCTCAAGGGAGGGGGTTCGATCCCTGCATTGGTCAAGGCGCTGGGTCTAAGAAGCAGTGGAAACGCTGGTAGAGGTGGAGACATGTGTACTCTCTGTCCAGAATCCCTTAGATTGTGGGTGAGCCCAACCCTTTTTCTAAAATTTTTATAATAATAAAAAAAAAAAAGAATGGGAAGGGCGATGGAGCTTGTTTTTTGGGTAGCTATTTCGAAACTATGGAAATGAAGGAATCAATGTATTGTTTGGAGTGGTGGTGTGGTGAGAGATATTGTTTGGAGTCTTGGATCATGGGATTCACAAGGATAATAGGTGACTGTCAGTCTAGCACCACGGAAGAATGAGTTGTGATGTAAGGGATTCAATTAGTTTGGGATCTGGGTTTTAAAAAAATCATATTAGAATCAGATGTAGAAGAAGTTATCCATCTGATTTTAGATAGCAGTTGTATCACAAAAAGCAATATGGTAATACAAGCTAGAGAGATGTTGACTTTGGATTGGTAAGTCAATGTTAGAATTATTTCTAGAGGTAACAACAGAGTAGTATATTCCTTGGCTAAAATAGGGATTTCCAACATTGCAATATTAGATGCATGTCTAGTTATCTTAAGACAACTTGAGTATATCGATAAGAGTGTTTGAGATTCATTTACCTTCTATGTAATTTCTTTTTTTATTTCCTGCAGGCTTTTTAGCCATTTCATATATATAAATAAAAGATATATATATATACACATACACATACATACCGAGTACGAATCTTAGAAACTGTTTGGGATGAAGGATATGGAGGGGAGGGGAACTTTTTGTGAGTTAGATTTAAGAAAATTAGAGAAGTGAAGTTGTAAAATTTTAATGAGGATAAAAATAGAAAAAAATTAATTAAAATCTTTTAATTCCACTTCTCCAATTTTTTAAAATCGAATTTATGAAAATTTTCTCTCCCCTCCCCTTCCCTCTAAACCCCTTATACCAAACACACCCTAATGAACTCTTGACAACATTGACCCCACTTCTTTAATTTTTTAAAATCAAACTTATATAAAAATTTTATCTCCCTCATCTTTCCTCTAAACCCCCTGTACCAAACACATCCTAATGTATTCTTGATAACATTTGAATGATTTTAAATGGTTAACAAAAATCCAATATTTGAAAATATGTATGGCCTATCTCAAAGACTCAAACAGAAAAATAAAATAGAAAAAGGGGAAATGGAAAATATGACAAGATTAAATAATGATGAATTTTTTTTTTTATGCATTTTCAATTTTAATTATTTTTCACCTTGTCCTTTATCCCCCAAAAAAAAAAAAAAACACTCGGTCCTCCTCTCCTCTCGATGAATGATCCAATTAATTATAAAAAATGGATCTTGAATTACTCCCTCTCCCTCCTTTTTGATAAATAATTATCTCTCTCTCTTTCCCCCTCAATTATTTTTTAATTTAGTGATTTCATCTTTAATATATTCCCTTATATCCTAAATATATAAGTCTGTTAAATATGTTTGTTCTGGTTCTAAATATAAGACCTCAATTTACTTTAATTTATCTTTCAAATATATAAATGTTTTCTTATGCTAATTTTATTGATTGTATATATTAAAGAAGGTCTCCATCAACAAAGATAATAATTAAATAGGGTATTTTAAGAAAACAACCACATATTTGTTACATATAACTAACTTAACTAATTTTTTTAATATATGTAAATTAATTATATATCAAACTCTTATATGAGTTAGGACTGAAGAAAGTAAATAAGATGTTTTGGAGAAAACAACATTAATATATATTGGTGTTGATCTTCAAATAAGGAAATTCATAATGTATTTTTAGTATATAGTGGCACGTATCTTAGATGCATACTCATCTCCTTATTAGACCCCACTTTTTTCGGGATCTTGAGATGCCATGTGTCCAGAAAATACAAGTATTGTATGATCTTGGAATGCGTAGGTTAGATTGATTAGGCTCATTTGAAAATGGGTAGAAGAAAACACTTCTTTTGGTTAACAAACTATCTAAATATTTGATTGTTGATGGAACACAATGATACCGTGTGATCTATGCATGTAGTCAACGAGCAGGGTTGCCTAATGTACCTTTCCTGTTGCCTCCTATTGCCCCTAATTATGGGGACCTTTCCAAATATATTTTTCATAGTTGTTTAAATCATTAGATTCTATATAAAATGAGTGATATTTTGATATTTTATTGAGAAAAAAATGGAGTTGTTTTCAATTTTTTTAAAGATTTAAGAGTTCAAAAGTCTTAAAATTTTGAAAAATCGTAAAAAAATTGAAAATAACTCTATTTTTTCTCCATAAGATATCAGAATGTTATATATTTCATATAGAATCTAATGATTAAAAAATATATTTTGGGAATGTCCCCAAAATTGAGCAGGAAAGGCTCATTAGGAACCTCTACCCATAGTTTTTTCTACCCATAGTTAACTCCAACTAGAGCTGTCAGAACGGGTCACCCCCGGCCCGTTAGGCTCTAGCCCGCCCGGGTTAGGGCCCAAAAACCTACAGGGTCAAAAAGCCCACATGTTAAACAGTCCGCACAAGTCAAAAAATTATATAACCCTAAGGGTTAGAGTCAACCCGCAGGCCAAAAATCATTTTAGAGAAGAATATACACTGCTTATTAGGGCTATATTCTTCCTGCATTATGTAAACTGCTAACAGATGATGGGGCTAACTGAGTGAATTAGACTTTGCTAAATATGCTTTGGATTGTACATAAAATGATTACAGGAAAATTAAACTCAAAACAAAATTAACAACATTTGAGAAGAGAAATTCAACCAACAGTGGCAATGAAAATTTGACATAAAAATGTGTCACTTTTTTATATCATCAACACAGAACTTCAATCAAAATGATAAGCAGCATGAATATTTGAATAGCATTTATAAGCACTCTGCAGATATACAATTAGCACCATATCTTTAAATAGAAGAGAGAGAATGTACCACTCAACCAAATTATGGCAAAAGAGAAATAGTGCTAAATGTACCGTGCCACATAGATCACCGGAGATAATCTATGGCACGGTACAATTAGCACTAATTCAGAGTTTGTGGGGTTAAACCCAGATAATTCCAGGCTTCTTGTCATTGTTCTGTTTTGCAACATTCAAAAGTTTTCTAAAGCAATGATCAATTGCTGAAGTCAGGAATTTGTATACTACAACCACGGTGAGACAACATCAATCTTTCATCACTCAACGTAACAAGTCGCAAAAAAACTTCTCCATGGTACCCAAATCCTTATTTAGTCACTTTGTTCATTAAAGCCATCATATTCTTTTGATATCAAAAGTTTATCAAAAGTTCATAACAGCATCCCCTCAAATAATTCTTAAGTAAAGCTCGTCGGCACATCCACCAAATCACCATCAATTAATTAACTATGCAGATTCAGTTACCACAATATATACCAAGATTGTCAAACTCACGAGTTCAAGCAAACTCGTAACAATGACGTAAACTCGTATCGTACACTCGAATCGAATCGTAAACTCGTAAGAGTTTACTTTTATTATTAAATAGGTATTATTAGTGTATAATTAAATAACTAAAATATAAAAATGACAACAATTTGATTTAAATATATTTTAAATCTAAATAATTGAAATTAAATCCATCAACATTTATCATTTATCATATTTAATAAAGAAATTTCCATAAAATTTCTATATAAAGCTGCTGAGCATGATCAAATAAAAAAAGTTAACATGAGTTTAAGAGTAAGTTAACACGGTTTTGTAAGCTAAAAACGTAAAAACGGTAAACTAGGTGTATAAACTCGTGAGTTTAACTGAATTTACAACTAGCACGAGTTTACCACTAATTCAACTTGTTTTTATAAGTTAGAAACGTAAAAACGGTAAACTCGGAGAGTCAACTCGTAAGTTTGACAACAATAATATACACTACAGATAACTATGAACTCTCCAACCAAACCAATTTTATGGTGAACGATTGAAACCACCAACGACAAAAAATATCGACAACCCAATTAATTATTTCGCCTTAAGCTCAAAACCTGGAAGAAAGGGGGGAAAAAGAAAGGGGGAAAACAAAATAAATGAATATGAAATATGCTTACAGATTTCTCATATTAGTCTCTCTCAGAAGCAGTACAGACCTCAGAAGTACACATCAACCGATGCTCATTCTTCCAGTATATATCTGGAATCAACCACAGATCCTCCTCATTAGTACAAACACTTACAAATTACATTTCCAAAATTGTAGAAATCGCACAGAAACACGCACACGAAAACCGTAGAAAAAGTAAATTGAAGTCAACCAATCCCCCATCCCACCCAAAACAGAAGATATTTGAGCATGAAGGAGGAAGATAGAGAGATAAATACCGAGAAGCTGGAAGGCAGAGAAGGGAACGATAAAGAGGGCGGGTTGAAGAGGATTTGACTTTACTCCTTTTCTTTTCTGGTTCGCTCACATCCTTTATACCCTTTATGACTATTGGATCAAGATCGAATGGTCTACATTTAATGCTATTAATATTTTTTTCCTCTTATAAAAGGAAGAGAGAGAAGGATGGGAAGGAAATGGAGAGAATGATGGGAATGAAATTAAATGTGGACCATTAGATTTTGATCCAATGGTTATAAAGGGGGTAAAGGATGGGAGCGGACCAGAAAAGAAAAGGAGAGAAGTCAAGTCCGGTTGAAGAATTGAGGAAACAAGAGAAGTGAAACGGTTCTTGAAGAGCAGAACAATAATGGCTGCCTCAGCTGCTACAACGTAGGTTTTGATTGGTGGCCCACGGGTTGGCCTTATCATAACCAAAGGAGTGGGGGTTATTTTGGGTTAGGGCTAAAAATAATCCCCCTCATATGGGGCCTAAAAATAAGAGAGCTACAAATAGACTTAATGGGCTGGCTCACAGACCCAGCTCATTTTGATAGCTCTAACTCCAACTCTTGAAATAAGGTTTTGTTATTATTCTCCTCAAGGTGGTCGACTTAAATTTTAAGCATAAAAGTGTTCACAAATCACAAGGATCTTGTTTCATTAAAGGCCTCCGTATGAATTAGGTTATCCACATAGATCACACGTGTGAATAGATAAAAGGGATTGTTCGGCCTATATACTCTTAATACCTTCTTAATTTCATGTTAAGAGCTCACTTCCCTATCACCTAAAAAGATCTTTCATGTTAAAAGAGAATGAATGCAAATACACAAGCCACAGTTTAACTTCTTGCCACATATATCTTTTCATTACAAGGGAAACCAGATTAACCATTTATCCTATATTTGGGTGGAGAGAAAAGTGGGAGAAAAATAAGGGGAGGGAATACTAAGAAATAAAATTTTCATAATTGATAAATTTTTTTCTTACTATTTTTAGGAGTTTTCTCTTTAGTTTTCTTTCCATTTAAACACAAGGTTAAAGTCTTCCTTTTGGGTGCTGATAATACGCATTAGCTTCTTCTTCTAATTCACAAGAGTTTATATAGACAAATTAGAGTTAGGACAGATCTCAAAGTCTAAAAGCATTTATAAAGATGTTTGCAAAAAGCACTCATCACCATCATCAAGGCATTTCCTTTAACACTGAATTACTCAAAAACCCACACACACACATATCTGAAAATTTGCGCTCAATAACTTTCACAGACACTGAGACACCTATATATGAACATTCAACGAGAATTAATTTATACATGAAATTAAAGCATGACATTAATTCCAATTAGATTTTCCTCTAGTTAAATAGAGGAAGAGTTGGGGCTGATTGGCTCTGATGATCCATTTCCTTGGTAGTAATATTATTATTTTTGTGAGAGGACTCAGCAGAGTTTGGCTTTGGTGTGAGAGAAGGATCAAAAGCAATAGTAAGGTCAAGATTCAAGTTGTTGGAAGAATTAGGTTTTTTCTCCATGGAAGTTGCAGCAGCAGCAGAAAAAGGACGATGAAGATGAATAAGCTTATGGTTCTCAGGGTCTATTCCCATCTTCATTAGCTTTCTGCGGATGTGAGAATTCCAATAGTTCTTTATCTCATTATCTGTTCTTCCAGGCAACCTTCCAGCAATCAGCGACCACCTAATATATAACACAGTAATTAGATACCTGTGTTTTCATAAACTCATGGGCCCACAACCAGTTATGTGTGTACAATGTATACCAACTATTTAACAAAAATACTCTCTCTCCGATCTTAAATATAAAATCTATTTGTTTTTTTAAAGATTATGGAAACTAAATAAATTATTTTAATGTATTTATCTATCGTTTTTTGTCCAAACTAATTAGTATGATTTATAAACTTATATACATACACAACATACAACATATGTGATGATTAAATAATATATTTAGTTTCCTTAATCTTTCCAAAAAAAAAATCAATTGAGTCTTATATTTATATTTAGTCCGGAAGCGAGTATGTATTTTGTCCAGAGAATTAATTACTCTTATGGAGAAAATGAGTAAATGTGGTAAGATACCAAATGAAAAGATATGTTTTGTTGAATATTTGTGTATGAGATTATTAGAGAGGCTAGTGTGTATTTTTTATGTTAATATATATTACCGGTTGCCGAGGAGGGCATGGAGCTTGATGATGAGGTCTTCTTCGTCTTGGGCAAAGTTTCCAAGTTTGATGTCTGGCTTCAGATAATTTATCCATCTCAACCTGCAACTCTTTCCACAACGATGCAGCCCTGACATGAATTACAAAGATATATATGGTGATGATTATTCCTTTCTCGATATATATATATATATATATATATATTATGGTGTGTGTTTGTGTAGAAGAATAATTTCTGAGAAAGCCCATATTAAAAGTTCTGAGATATCCCAAAAGGAACTGATTTGAAAGATTGTTTCTTTCAAAGCAGATCTCTCTCTCTCTCACTCAGTTGAAACCGGCAGGGAGGATAAAACTTGAACCATACAAGAAAAAAAAAAATTGAATGAAAGGAAAATTTTGAGGAAAAAAGAAAAACCAGCAGGGTTTGTCCCAGTAGAAGCACAAGTACGAGATTTCGAGTTTGATGTCTTAGCAAGAGCTACTCCAATTAGATCCGACAATGTTTACACTTGACATAGCCATAAAAAAAAACAATATAAAAGCAAAAGTGAATGAGATGAAATGAACCTGCAGCTTTGGGAAGGGAACGCCAGCATCCTTCACCATGAGTTTGGATGTAATCGATGAGCTTTTGGTCTTCTTGTTTAGACCAAGCTCCTTTGTTGGTGCCTTCTTTGTCACAGCAAGGCTTTCTCATTTTTCTTCTTCCTATTTCTCCCTCTCTCTTGTGGCATTCAAGTATATGTAAACAAAAACCCAGAATAACTATAACTTTGGCTTTAGAGAGAGAGAGAGAGAGAGAGGCCTTGAGAAGGGCACAAGAGTGGTAGATATATGCATGTAGGGAAGGCCTTAAGGAGGGGTTGGTTGACTTGGACCGGTGGGTTAGCCCGCGTGGGTGCATGCATGGCTGACTCGCTGTTCTCCCATATTTTTTCGAACTTCAAACAAATACATTTTTCTTGTTTTTATCACTATTTTTCATATAGTTCTTAATCTTATATATGTATTTTTTTTCGGATGAGAACATGGGATTCTTTTTGTGATCATAAATATTCAAATCATAGTTGCGATGCAATATTAGGTAAGGTGCAATTAGGGTTATTTTATACATGTAACTATAATTGTTTTATTAGGATTATTTGAATAAGAATATTTAGAATTATATTACATCCCTTAGATTAATTGGGATTTAATTATATTCCTTGTCATTATATTTCATTGAATTATTTTAATTTTATTTATTTTCAATTTAAAATGAGATGCCTAGGTGTGGTCTACATTATTTTATTGCTTTTGTTGTTGTTGTTGTTGTTATTATTATTATTATTATTATTATTATTCATTTGATGAAGGGTTTCCCTTTTAAGATTTAAATTAAGGGTAAAGGGTTTATTATCTCCCAACAAATACACTTCTCAGAATTTGAAATTGTGTTGTCCTTCGTGGTGCCAAGGTTAGTTAATTACCGCCTCAACTAATTATTTGTTATTATTATTTTGATATTTTTATGACTATAAATGGTTCTGAAATTTCTCAGTTGTAAGAAAAATACTTGATTCATAAAATAAAAGTTTTGCATAATTAATATACATAAAATCTATTTTTTCATCTGTTTACTCATATTTTCCTTATATTTAATATCTGTGGTTGTATTATACGTAATTATTTTATGATTTATAGTTCTGAAATATTTTGATTGCAATGAATGAAAGATGTAGGTGAAAACTGTAAAGTGAGTAAAATTCGTTGGAAAGGATAAGGTCGGTTCTGTATTGCTAATGCTGTCAAGTAAATGTCCTTTTCAACTTGTCATGTACCTTTGAGAAAGTGCTTTCATGACATTGGACTTTAGTTCCTCGTCAATTCTTATGAATCATGATTGAAATTATGAGAGAAAGTTTCACATTCCCAATGAGAAGTAAGAAAATAATTGAATAATTGGTAATATGTCATCCAAAATTTTGGAGGAAATTAAATTGATAAATATTTATATTGATAAATATATAACCAAAGGTTTAGATCAATAAGTTAGTCAGATTTTAAGTACGCCCAAAATTCTTATAATACTATACCTATAAAATATTAAAATAAACTAAAATGTGTTTATGTGGTTGTGATGTGAAACAAAAATAAAATGTTGTTCGTAAGTTTATACCAGTTAAAACTAATTTAGAAATATATTTATACACATGTATGTGTATGTATGTATAATTATGTGTCTATAAATATATCTATGTGTATATAAATTTGTGTGTGTGTGTACACATAGTTTAAATTTGTTTAATTTGAGAATCAAGTTGGAGTTCCATGTTATGTGGGCTATTTATATAATTCTAGATCTAACAGAAACAGTCCTCTAGCTAACTTCACCAAGCTTTAATTAGGAAATTACTCTTACACAATTTACAATTATTCAATGTTAATTTCAAGTCTCTATTTTATGATATAACACTACTAGTGCAAAAAAGAGCTTTAAGACTGCCTTGTTTAGATCGGACTATTGAGGCTCCGGTCTTAAAAGTATGACCGGTGACAGTTTCGTAAATATAAAGAAATTTTTAGACCGGATTATAGAGAATTAGGTCTAAAAAGTATGACCGATGACAGTTCTGTAAATATATAAAGAACTTTTTAGACCGGATTATAGAGGATGGGGTCTAAAAAATATGACTGATAGCAATTCTGTAAATATATAAATAACTTTTTAGACCAGATTATAGAGGATGAGGTCTAAAAAGCATGATCGGTGACAGTTCCGTAAATATATAAAGAATTTTTTAGACCAGACTTGTAAAATATGAGGTCTTAAAAATCTTACTTTTAAGACCTCATATTTTACAAGTTCTGTCCAAAAAGTATGACCATTGATCGGTGACATTTTTGTAAATATAAGAAAAGTTTTACTTTTAAGACAGGATGTTTAAAAAGTCCGGTCTATAAAGTCTAAAAGATGAATCTTCTATTTTCCCACGCCGAAAATTGAATTTCACTCTTAGAACCTCTCTTCGACCTAATAAATCTCGCCTCACACTCTTTTCAACCTTGTCTCAACTCATCTAAAGGACCTCACTCACAAATTTTCTAACGCCGAAAAAATTGCTCTCGCCTCCTTTGCTCTTATGGTCTCATGTTTTGGTTCTAGCTTCTCTCCAGCTTCGTAATTCTTGTAAAGGTAACAAGCATTCCTCTTTTTTTTTTTCAGCCGATGAATAAATCTTGACACTTGTTATTGATAGTAATATGCATATTTAAATATATGCAGGAAAAACTGGACCGTCTTACTGTTAATTATTCCGATCGTTTCAAAGTATACTATGTCTTGAATCAGGTTAGTTTCTAACTTAGAATATCATTTCAAAGAGAATTCAAGTTTTCATCCTTCATTAAATCAGGATAGCCTACCTTGAATAATGATATGATCTACAAGCCTCCAGGACGGTGGTGTTGGATTTGTATCAAATAAGATGATTCAAGCGCACTGTCCTCCTCCTGCACATGATATATATTAGGGTAGACAATAATCCTCTAAGCTAATCTCTTTAGATAGCTTCTTCGTGTTTTCATAGAAAGAAGGTTATTGATTAAGATGATTGTTTGTGAAATTTGCAAATACTGAGGTGTGGCTTACCGCCCATGAACAAGGCTATAACTACTTACCTTGAAGCCTTGGATATGACCAAATTTTTTATTTCCATTTTTTATTTTATTTTTAAGGAAATGACTTTTAAGACCAGATGTGTTTTTACATCCCGTCTTAAAAGTCTCTTTTTCTTCTTCTTCTTGTTTTTTTTTTTTTTAAGGAATGGACTTTTAAGGCCGGATGTTTTTAATATCCGGTCCTAAAAGTTCTTTTAAGACCGAATGTGTTTTCACAACCGGCCTTAAAAGTCTTTTTTTTTTTCGTGATAGAAATAGAGTTTTAAGACCTAATATTTTAAAAGTGTAGTCTTAAAAGTCTGACGTTTAAGACCTCATATTTTAAAAGTATTATCTAAAAAGTATTTTTTTAAGACCGGTTGCACATTAAATCTTAAAAGTTACAGATTTTTAAAACCGTCTGTAATAAGACCGGTCGCAGATCCGGTCTTACGATGCCTCTTTCGTCCGGTCTTAGAGTAAATATAATGTCCAGATTAGAGAGTTCGTAACAATCACCTTGGGAAGCTTGTAACACTAAGTAAATTCAGCTTTCTAAATTAGTTATATATATGGTTTACAGCCAACAAAATTTACTATATATAGATAGTGATAGACTATAGAACAGAGAAGCTAACGATAGGTTAGGATATACGGCCCAATCTCATTGCCTTAAATCTTTTGTTTTTCCTTTATAAGTGTGGGGTTACAGGAAACGATGTTTCTTTCATGTTATTTTGTGTGATCCTAAATTAATAGTTTCATAAAATATCTTTAGCAGAACCAGCGTGAATCCCATCCAATAGTTTTTTTGGCTCAAATCCCTTCCAATAGTTGGATCTGATAAGGATAACAAATTTTATCCTCGTTATACATACATATCTCATTTAAGATTGAATTCGTTTTCTTTCTGTTTTTTTTTCCTACTCGACATTTTTTCTTGTCTCTAAGCGGCATGAGAATCTCATATTCAAGTTTGAGGAATCAAACTTACCTTGTACTCTTATTACAACAGATATATATATATTTCCCTTAAATAAAATTTAACAACTTTTCAATTTTACCCCTAATTAATATACATTATATAGTTTTAACCAACATATATATTATCTGCGTGTATTGTGGCATTTACATTATATTATTTCCTTTTTGCTAGCCTATAGATCCATGTCATCATTAATATTTTAACATGTACATATATATATATAGATGGATCTACACGAGCTTTAATTTATTTTCTGATTCAACAAGTCTCAAATGATGAAAGATTGCAGCAGGAGTAAGTGGTCAGCGCCTTTTTTGTTTTCCAATTTCCCAGGTCACTGCCTTTTTTTCCTTTCTCACATAATCTAATTCTCACTCACAGGAGATCTTTTTTCTGTGGTCTTGACCTATTCTATACTAAGTAACACAGTTATAAACTACCCAGTCTTGATTCTGATATATATATATATATATAGATATGTTGCAGAAGTGCAGGCGACTGATGAGTGAAGGAGATGCCATATGAACCCTAAAATTACATGAGAATCCATACAACTGGAATCTTTTCAGGTGAAAGCAGCTGATCCAGGTATTGATAATGGCCATGAGTTGTGTTTATATATATGTGTGTGTGTGTTTGTATAATTTACGTACTGAGTGCGCAACATGTTACTTCTGACTGATAATAAAACCAGCTTTTTACATGAATAAAGGATGAAATTAGATGCCTCATGGAATGTTTCTGATGACTTATACTATAAAGATTTGCCAATTGCAGTTACGGAAACTGAGGAAGCACCTGACCCAGAATCTAAGAGTCACTCCAGTGTCTTTTCAGTCTTTAATTCCAGAAAATTTATATATTATTCTATCCTGTGTGTGAGTGTGTTCAAGATACTTATCATGTGTTAGTAGTAGTTATAAGTATGGATCGGAAAACAGTTTCCTGATTAATGAATAGTTTGATCTAATTTTTAATCAGACTTGTGTAGTTCTTTTTATCATATCCTTGTAGTTTGCAATATGCACGTCTCAAGTGAACATGATTATCTTTTTTTTTTTCCATGAAGATTTGGATGATTCAAATCATATTTATTATTTTTAAAATATGAAAAATTAAGGTATTAATCCTGCTGCTAATATATATATATAAAGATGTGTAATCTGCATGCAGTAAACTATTTTTGTAATTAAAAGACTTGTCCTGACTTTGATGATGAGTTCTAAAAAAAATCTGAATTATCTGAAACTTTTTTACAAAAAATATGACAATTTAAGTTATAATTAAAAGATAGAAAACAATGTCATCGAAATTATCTAAATCAAATGTAAATTATTCACAGTAATGAAATATATATGTACTTGATTCACACGTCTTTAAAGACATGCACGAAATCTCAACTTAGATGGTACTGCACTGTCGTCTAGGAAAGTGATGTAAACTGACTAGCTATGATTATTGGCTATTAGTCTCAAGTTAATCACGACTAATGAAACATGTATTATTTCTTAATTGGAAACCAAATTTATATTTACTAACAGAGCATTGAGCATTGGTTTTAATCATAAACTTTTATCAAAAGTGAAATAATAACAATAAACTATTTTTTAGAAACAGAAATAATTATAAACTTTTAAAATTGAGGCAAAACTTTTAAATCTAACTAACTTCCATATATTACAATATAAAAGCACTAAAATACTTACACTTAATTAAAAATAGTGGCTCTTGTGTAATCTGGTGATTTTTAATCTCTCTCTCTCTCTCTCATGTTATCCACTCTTCATCTTTATTATTACACCACCACCACATCTACAATTCCAAAAAATCATCATGAACAATTCATACTAGCAAAGTAAAAAACTAGAAAAATAAAAAATAAAAAGATCATATGAACGATTCATATGGTCCTGCAACAAAATTTCTTTCACTGGAATCTTCTCCTCTAGCTATGCAAATGGTCCTCTCCATAAAGTCCATGTCCCCCCCTTCCCCGTGTTGATAATGAGGTAAATCCCTTATCTCCTCAATCTCTATTCTAGTTGTGAGCCTTTTTTTTAAAAAAATAAATAAATTATTACTATGAACTTGATGCAATTTTTTTTGGGAATTTATATTATAAATTCTGATATTTTTTTTCTTGGTAATGATACTAATAAGTAGAGTTTGTGGATTGTTGATGACATACAGAAGTATAAAGATTATAACAAATAGAACTTCCCAACAAAATCAAACTCCTCTAAGTGATTATTTTTATTGAGGGTAATTTTGAAAATTTTCAAGAAATAATTAATTTTAACTCAACTTCATTAATTTATGTAAATTGTTATTAGGAACTTATAATAAAGAGAGGAGGGAGTATATAGTTATTTAAATATTATAATTATAAAATCTGATTCCCCCTGTTAGTTGTGGACGTGTGGCAAAGAAAAAAAGGGATCAAATTTAGTTTAAGTAAATCTATCTATCTATAGTTAGCTACTTAGCTAGCTAGCTTATTACAAACGAAATAGCAAATGTACCTCAACATAATAAATTATGAATTGGAAGATGTATCAATCAATTAATAGATTAATTAATAACGATAGTGAACCAAACCCTGCAGTTTCAAAGCAGTTTCAAAGTGGAATGGTTGGTCATACAGACATTATATATCTTATCTAACAGTTTTGCTCCTATTTATATCCTGACACTTATCCACTCTCTCTCTCTCTCTACACACACTAAGTATAATTAAATATAAGACAAGATTAAATTTTGAGTAAATACCATTTCTGGTCCCTGATAAAAAACACAGGCCCCATTTTTATCCTTGACAAAAAAACCGACCATTATTCGTCCTTTTTATGGTACTAAAAATGACCTTTTGAAAATTTATGAGTGATCAAAATGTCCACTAATCGATCCTTATTCGTCCTTTTTATGGACTAAAAATGACCTTTTTTTTTGTCAAGGACTAAAATGGGGTCTGTGTTTTTTGTCAGGGACTAGAAAGGGTATTTACTCTTAAATTTTTTAGAGAAATTAAAGAATTTAATTAAATTATTTTAGAGTATTTTTATTTTTATTTTTTTCTCTAAACTAATTAGTTTGACTAATATACTGATATATAATCTAAGGATATATAATATATGATATTAAGGAACTTATTTAATTTCATCCATCTCTCCCGAAAAACATCAACAATCTCTTATACTATTTAAGATCGGAGGAAGAGTGTGTATGTGAGATGAGATGAAGAAATCTGGCTAGAGTGGAGGATCATCTGATGACCATGAATCGCCCTTACATTTCCTGACAATACCATGAACTGCTACGTACTGTACCTGAAAGAGACAATTAACCACCCACGATAAACATTCAATCCATACATATATACTATCACTCAATTTCTTTTTCTTTTTTAATTATTTGACCAATTATAATTGGATTTACTTGTTCCTCTTATCTGATAAGTTTTATGTATGATGAAGAAGTGCTCTACTAGTTTAAGAAAATCACTTAATAGATCTTATCTATTCTCTTTTTACTTCAAAAAATTGATAAATACTCCCTCTGATCCTTATTATAAGGCACTAACTATTAAGTATATTTGGTCTTTTTTATAAGACACTTGCTTGTGCCCAAGGAGCATTAATTGTTTTCTTCATATATATCCATAATTAATAAGGGTAGTGGGTGAGAGTAATAATTAATACGATATTATAGTTTAGTGTAATTAATTAGTAGAGGTAATATTGGAAATTACTTAAATTATAGGATAATTTTTTTCACTTTAACTGTTTTTATTGGTCTGTGAGAATTATTAGTTGGTGCCTTATAATAAAAACTAGAAGGAGTATATGTGATAGTACGTTGTGGAGCCCTTGAAATATACAACTTATTTGTAAAGTAAGAACCTGAGAACCATTTTATAAGTTATAAGATGGCAATATCGAAAGAATATAATCAATGAAAAGAAGTGTCAATAATAAGCGACCAATATACCTCGTCATTTTTTTTTATCAAAACTTCGTTATTACATGCTTTTGAGATTTTTGAATGATTGCATTCTTTTATACTAAATGGTTCTCCATTTTAAAACTAAAGTTGATTAAAAATCACTACTAAATTTAACGACACTCACTTAACGTCCGTTTTTTTGAAAACATAAGTTAAAAGAAAGGTAGTAACATTTTTGAAATTTTGTTTTAACATTTAATGATTGTTTCAAGAAAAACAGTCTTAAAAAAAGACATCCAATTAACGTCTATTTTTTTTTTAAAACAGAAGTTAAAAAGGAGGCGGTGGCATTTTTTAAATTTTGTCTTAACATTTAACGACTGTTTCAAGAAAAAGCAGTCTTAAAAAAAGAGATTACACGACTGTTTCTAAGAAACAGTCGTTAAATTTATTCAAATAATAGAGAACCGACGGGGAAAAACACAACTTTATAAACAGCAAAAACAAACAAAAATGTGCCCGCGTAAATACATTTTGATTCTCCCGCCATTGTTTTTTATTATCTGATGTTGTTTTCTCTCTTTCTAATTTGTCATTTTTACTTCTTGCTAGGTCGAACCGCAGAGCAGTCTTCATCATTCATTAACTCTCAGTCACTTCTTCACTCCGAGCCCTAATCCTCTCTTCAAGCTCATTCTTGTTCATGCTCGACCTCCTGCAATTCTCATTCTTCGCCTCACTGCCTAGGGTATGATTCTCCATTATATTTTCTCTCATCGATTCTTGATTCTGATTTTTCTCATCGATTATACTTTCTTCTATTTTTGAATTTGTGGATAGTGATATGTAATTGCATTGTTCGCAGGAAATAATGACGTTTTGCCCCCAATATAGCAGAAGTTGACACTGACAATTTTAAGATGTATCCACATCTTTTTTACAGGGCGTAGATGTTGTATTTATGGAATTTCTTGATGTTGTCTTCTTCTTCTTCTTATTACTGTTGTTATTATCTTTGGCTTTTCCAATTTTCCCACTGTAATGTTTTTCTGCCACTGCTCATCAATTTGAAAAAAAAAAACATATAACGGCTGTTATTTTAAAAACAGCTGTTGAAGATATAATGACTGTTTTTAAAAAAAAGTCTTTGTAAGTCAAATTTTTAACGACCATTACATTCACGACCCTTTGAAAACAGTCATATAAGTATATTAAAAACGGACGTTAAAAGTGTATTTTGTAGTAGTGAATATTGATTAATTTTGGTAATATTTTTTATATTATTATTCGGTATACTACTCATTTTCTAGATCTTATTACCAAATATATGAGGAATCAACTAATTCGATCATGATCGCCCCTTCCAACACGTGTGTACTGCTCTTTTTAGACCGCCTCTTTTAGACCGGCTATAGAGGATGAGGTCTAAAAAGTATGATCAGTGGTAGTTTCGTAAATATAAAAAAAAAATTAAATTGGTTCCTTTAATATGAGGTCTAAAAGATATTATTTAGATCGGTTTCCCAAACAATAAGTCTAAAAAGTTTTTTAAAAAAAGTCTATTATTGTTAAAATCGGTTGTTACAAATAATCGGTCTAAAAAGTTAAAAAATGTCTATTACTTTTAAGACCGGTTGTTACAAATAAACGATTTGAAAAGTTTTTAAAAAATGTCTATTACTTTTAATACCGGTTGTTACAAATAACCAGTCTAAAAGATAAAACTTCTTAGATATTATATTTCTCATAACCGGTCTAAAAGATGCACACAAAAATATCAACCGCGCACCCCATCCATGCCTTCAATCACACACTTATCCCCTCATCTTCCAGTCTCCCACAAATGGCTATGTCAACGTCGTCGCTGCTGGTTTCAGTGTACTTGGGCGGTGATACTGGTGGGGGTGGTGGTGGTGTAGAGGATTGAGGTGGTAGAACCTCTGGCTTGCAATCCTAGAGACGACAACACTAAGAACTTGGGGTTTTACAGGGCATCGCTGCCTGTAGAGGAGAGGGTGAGGGACCTAATTGGGAAGTTGATGCTGCAGGAGAAGGTTACGTTTATGGGGGACAATGCGGCAACGATTCCATGGCTAGGGATCAAATGGTATAAGTTGTGGATGGAGGTGCTTCACAGGGTTTCCAATGTGGGTCCCGGAATAGGTTCGCTCCTTCGTTCCCTGCTGCCACTAGTTTCCCCCAAGTCATCACCGTCGTTGCTTCTTTCAGTGCTTCCTTATAGGAGGCTATTAGACGGGTTAGCCAGATTTTTTTCTGTGCCTTTTTTTCCGGTTACGAACTCGATCTTCTACTTACTGATTCCCAAACAACAAATTAATGCTACACTGGTCGGCGTTGGGTTTTTTCTTTTTGTTAAGTTTTTCTTATAACCTAGTATCAACAAATGACCTTATGCTAGATATACAAGAATTAATGACATTATCCTTCTCCTACTCCAGATCTGACGGCGAAGGTAGACCGTAGATGATGCTTCGCTCAGATTCGAATGAGTGATGATAAAGTTGACTCTCTGCCCTTATTCATTTTCAATGATGGCATTTGATTTTGTTTTCATCATTTTCATTTCTAACCTCAATCTCTTGTTTGATTTTGTTTCTGCCCTAATAGTGACAACAACTACAATAGATGTCTAATTCAATGGAGATCAACAATTTTTAAACATGTGTTTGATTCTTAAGGCAAGAGATTAGCTTCGATTTCAATCATTGTTCCTGGTTCGACTATTGCTCTTCGATCTTGGTTCCTGATTATTCATGGTTTGATTATTGTTTTTCGATTTTGGTTCATTTGCTACCGGTGGAGGTAGCACCCATGTGCCATTGTTCGCTTCATTCGCTGCCATTCTCTGGTGTTAATGGCCACCATTGACGGAGGAAGATGTCTATAATGACAGGGCTATATTGTTCCATGGTAGTTGTGGGTTTGCTAGGAAGGGGGAGTTTTTTTTTTCTTTTTTTGCAAGCTTACTTTTAAGATCTGTTATTTAAAAAACCATTCTTAAAATTCTTATTTTTAAGACCTCATATTTTAAAATTTTGATATTAAAAGTTCAACTTTTAAAACCTCATATTTTAAAAGTCCAGTCTAAAAAGTAATTTTTAAGACCGGTTGAGTAATAACAGACTTTTAAGATCGGTTGTATTGAGATGGAATCCAAAACCCGTCTAAATTAAAAAGCCAGTTTTACCTAGTCTAAAAAGCAATTTTTGTGGTAGTAGTGTCTCCTCTAGGTCTTGAACTTGAGACCTAAAGAAATCTAATGGGGCTTTAAACCACGAGACCAACTTGGTGTTGATGTTGGAGTCTGGACGCTTCAACTATTACTCTATTGTGTTGTACTCTATCTCACCAACTCATCAAAAGCAGATTCTCTTATGATCTTTTTTCTCATAAGTCTCTCTAGACCGTTAATTGGGAAGAGAAGAGAAAAGTAAAGTAGTATTGTGACCTTTTTTAGATTAATTGGATGAACATGACTTATAGATTATGAAGAATGATAAGAGAAATCCAACCCCCAACTCATCAAGGTGTTAACAATTTAGCCTTCATGATTGAATATATAAGAGCTAATAAATATCAACATGAAATATATTATATGAAAAATTATATTATTTACAAGTCATATATATTACAAATTTATATTTTTTTCAAAATTGGTAAAATGTGGAGAGAAAAAGTTTTATGGTATAAAAATTTGCTTAATTCAAACTACTATAGTTGTTAGTGTCAAATAAATTTTCTCAAAATTAGAATTAAATTCGCCATGAAGTGGTTTCCACGTTGTTGAGCAGGTTTTGACCTTTAAAACAATTTCGTTCTCTATCACATTAAAAAAATATGCTTTGGATTTTGTTATTCATTATACATTTAATATTGGGGGGGGGGATTTAAGTTGAGTTTTAGGGCCGTTTGGATCAAAGAAGTAGTGAGAATGGAAAGGAATAGAAAACATCTTGCCCTCGACGTGTTTGATTCACACTGGAAAAATAATTATTGTTCGGTTTGAAGAAAATGAGATAGTAAATGTGGCTAAAGACCATTTTGCCCCTAAATTGAAAACATTATTTTAAACCCCCATGAAAGCCACACACCCACAGCACTGTTGCTCAATCACAATATATTAACGCCCGAAACAGGTTCCCTTGGTGTGACGAAAGGCAGCAAAGGGTCATTGGAAAGTGAAAACCAGCGGAGGACCATTGCTCTGAAGTTTGCTAGATTAAAGCGGAAATTTAGCCTAATTGAGCCATAAGGGATTTTCCTCCTATGCGCACTAAATGCCGTTGTCACAAATATTGTCATAACCACTTTCCTTACAGCTAACGCAAGAACTAAACATCTAGCCAACACCTCAACTAAACACCCATTCATTTCTCCATCCATCACCTACACAGTTTCCCTAATACATACATATAACAAAGCAATATAAGCAACAACATTTCACTCAAATTAGAAGAATAATCGCACGACATGTGGCCAAACACAGTTTTTTTTCTTTTCAAAAAAGTTCTTTTTTGGACATGAGCCACACATGTCAGGACTATGGTCAAATCCTGATATTCTCACAAGGTCACCTAGAGATGCCGTTGATGGGTCGCTGAAGGTTAACACACATTAACGACATCTTCACTCATACCCATGATATGCCCACCACTCGCTATGAACAACGTTAATCACATGTGTTTGATGGGTGGCTCATGGTTACACGCGGACAAAAAAATCCGACTATAACCTTGACATACCCATCACTTGCATATGGTCACACCCACTTTGTGTGGTCTAATTTAACTACTGTGGACGTTATGGTTATGGGATAATTTTATAACTTCGATGTTAACCGTTGTGTGCCCACCAAGAACATACGGGCAAGCCCACTTCCTGTATGTATAATATCAAATATTTAACCCACACTCACCACATGGATACTTCATGGTCAATGTTTGCTCGATGAAGTTATCTCCCAGTCATGGAGTTCCCACCATCGCTAGTTTATCCGACTCACATCCTGTGGCCAATGGTGTCCTCGCTTAACTCAATAGAAAAACCAGGGATGCTCAAAGCAAACAACAAAACAACCGAAAATCTGAAGAAGAACCAACCCACTTGTTGGTGGGATGCACCATTGTCGCGGGCAAAATGCCACTTG
This sequence comes from Acacia pycnantha, assembly GCA_025563575.1. Classification (NCBI taxonomy): domain Eukaryota; kingdom Viridiplantae; phylum Streptophyta; class Magnoliopsida; order Fabales; family Fabaceae; genus Acacia; species Acacia pycnantha. The sequence goes on along the minus strand of JAMWYP010000088.1, from coordinate 625,567 downwards.
CCCTCTTTATTCTTCACTGCCCTCTGTTTTTTTGACTCTAGCAGTGTCGATTGGGGTCAGATCCTCCGCCTTGTTATACCATGTTGCTGTGAATCCGAGGAAAATGGGGCATCCTTTCATTTTCAAAGGCATTGGAAAATGGTGGGAACCCATTTTCATTCATCCGCTTGAAAATTGGTAGAGGTGGTAAAATGTTTTTAGACATAATATTTTATCCAAACAGGCCCTTTAGGCTGCCCAATTTGTAACATGACCACAAAAAGTCTGAAACCCAAGTGGGTTTGGTATTTGAGTTGAGCAAGTTGACCACCTATCATATTTATGCTAATATAATTTGTTTTATACTCGAATGTGATAATTAATGATCTGACAGGAAAAAAAGATCACAAAAGGTATATTGATTTAAACAAGATTTTAAATGAGAAATTTAAAGTTCAAATTAAATAATAAATAAGATATAGAGAAGAAAATAATAACTAATAGTAATGGCAATAATATCATAAAGAGACACATGAAACTCAATATAAAGCCGAATTAATGACTTATGAGTAATACATCTTATATGAAATCGTAAATATATATATATATATATATATAAAAGTCAAAAACACACACAACTCATCTCTCCAACCACATGTAAACAAACCATACTATTCGTGACATTTTATAGCAATATCCTAATCATTATGAACACTTTTAAAATTATAAGTTCCTAAAAATGTTAAAATTTTCATACAAAACTAACGACAATCCTATTACATTTGGCATTTGCATAGAACCCAAAATGAATTATACGACTTTCTACACTTTATTGTATTTTTTTAACGATATTGATTGATATTGAAGATTGGACTGAATCATTCTAGCTTGTAGGACTAGCTTAGAATGTGATCCAATTCTCCAATTTTTAAATCCAGCCACACCCATATAGCCGCAATAACGGGGTCAACATGCTGCAACAGTGCAACGCTAGCTAGAGCCTAGAAGAAACTCATTTTTCCAAGATGACTGGTCTAAATCACAAAATTCTGGTAAAAAAAATATAAATAGAACTATTTCCAAATTGTTATTAAGACTAATTGTCCCAAGCATATCATGATCAATGATCAAACTAAAATAAAAAGAGCAAGCAAGTAATGAAGAAAAACTAATGAACCTTCCCTCACAACAATCTTCTCAGCTTTCAACCTTCATTTGTTCATCGTTCTTCTCTGTTCTTTTGTGAGTAAAATAACAATCCAGAGCTTCAAAATACAATACGAGAAGAGACAGATAAACTCATTAATTAATAATAAACATTATTAATCTCCAACAAATAATGGTCCATCTCATAAGGATGTTCTCATCTTATAAAGATGTATATTCAAATATTAGTGTCAATATGAGGACCTCGTTAATTTAAACCATTCCTGTATATCCTAATTATTAGGGGAGAAATATCAAGGACCACCGACTTACTAATTAAAGGTGGTGTTCTGCGCAGCAAATAGCGTTTCCTTAATAACACTATAAAAAAAATAGTGAGCACTCAACTGCAATCTTGAATCATTCAAGTTCAACTGCTTACATTCTTAACCCAAAAACTTCAGTAAAACGAACTTAACAATGAGATCAACATAAAAAAGTTCCTTGAATATAACTATAGGAGCTTTCCTTATGGAGGGAGGACATACAAACATAACCGTATATGCTGAACAATCTCAGAGGAAGCTGATAATATAGACCTCGACACAAGAAGGTCAAATTATCAGATAACATGCCTGCACAATCACATTATTCACATATCACAATCACGAATGTAACTTACCCATAATAACAGCACTTCTCTTGCCCAAACACCATTATTAAAGTAGAAATATCTTACCTACTGCCACAAGAGACGGAATCAACACGTCAATCACAAAATACCTACATTTTGGGAATCTGCAACACAAAACAGACATTTTGAGAATTAAAAAATAATTGACAGGTCCAAATGTGTGAGAATTTCCATTGCCCTAGTTTCAAAGCTTCTTAGCAACATCACTAGCAAAATTCCAAGATATATCGTTCAAAAGTCGCTTCCCTAGCAGCAGCATATGCAAGATACCCAAAACAACAATATAGTACCATAACAAGGTCCTTGAAGCATAATATCATCCCATCAACTAACAGAGACATCTCAAAGTGACACTCTCTTTTTGATCCACAAAACCAAAAGCAAAAAGATTGCCATTTCTATTGTGGTTAGGTAATACATGAGTGTCATCATATCCTATAATACAACTGAATGAAAACAAGCAGGCCAAAAAATTCTTCCCCAACTTCTAAAATCAAGCTCCAACTTGTATACCCTACATGTTTGGCCCAATTCGGTGAAAGACAAATATCTCAAGCATTTCACCATACATTCATACTTTTGAAGACTTCGTTATATGTACAAGCTTCACACCAGTGCACACGAGTAAGAATTATCAAAGAGCTAATAATGTAAAGGAAGAAAATCAGTTCTAATAGAAGTATATTCCTGTATGCAAGCATAATTACAAGGACACACAAGACAATCAGCTTTCCTGCAAAGTTTGACGTCAACTAAAGGGTGTTAACAATTATGCTGAAACATTTACAATGCATGATGGCAGAATAATCGCAGAAAAGCATCAGTGAAGCATAACAGGGCAACATAAACCCAGACAACAACCTATGCATTTCACAGACACTAGGCAAACATCTCAATAAAACAGTGAATCGTGAAAAAGAAATAGATTCTTCATTCAAATTGCATGATTATCGATATATTGTTCTTTTGGCAAGTTTTCCATAAAATTATGTACCAAAAACTAAAAAATGCGACATACTCTTGAACCTCTCTCGCTTGGGTTTTTCTTCTTTGGAGCCATTAGTGATTTAAGCCTGGATACGATCAATCTTTCCCATACACTGCCTCATAATTGAAGACATTCTTCCAAGAAAATATTAAATCGTGATACACTTACGAAAGAACAGTCTAGGTAGCAAGCACGTTGGATCACCCCTTAAAAGGTAAAGGCAAAAACTGAAATTGAATGAATCTGGAAAGATTATTCCCATTTTCCTCATCAAGTAATGGTGTTAACAAGAATCCATCTTCTCAGATCAGTAGCCCCGACCTATATACATAATGTGTATGAAGAGTTCAAATTTAAAAAGTACAGTTTACATAAATTCTGAAGGCGAATTGGCATCAGGTTTAACATTTTCACCCAATCCATCTGTATGCTGCAAATTCTGCAATACTTGAGGAGGCAAAGCCCCCAATCCACCACCTAATGCATCACTAGCTGAACCAAAAAATTGACAGATAAGTCGAGCCGTGATTCCAAGAATCTGCATTTGGTTCTGACACGCATCAGCATGCATCTGCATCATTTGCTTTTCATGTTCAACTTGCAAAGCTACCATCCTTTCCCTCCACTCCATCTCCTCTTCCTCCATCTTCTCCTCCATCCTCTTCCTCCATTTTCGCTCTTCGTTTAGTTCTCGTTCTAGCCTTGCCCTTTTCTCAAACTCCTTTCGTGCCCAAGTCAATTGTCTCTCTTCGAATTCCAATTCTCTATTCTCCAACCATTCCTCCCTCTCACTCCTTCGTTTCTCCTTTCTGAATTCAGTTTCTTTCCTCTTGGCTTCCCTCTCCAGCTCAACCTTCTCTTTTCGAAACTCCCTTTCTCTTCTCCTCTCTTCTCTCTTCATCATCGCATCCCTCAATTCCAAAACCTGCGCACCTATGGAACCCAATCTCCTGTACACACCAAAACCCTTCTTCAGCATCTTCGCCTGAGGAAGACCCACTTCAACAATTTCCTTCTCACCCCGAAATTCACCCTCACTTCCCACACCTTCTTCACCCACCTCACCCACGTCAGTATTATCATCGTCGTCGTCACCTTCTGGGTCATCTTCCTCTTCCTCCTCCTCCGAATCATAGGCATCGATCCCAAAATCTAAATCGCAGCAATCCCCAAAAACGTCAATATTATCGGTCATCCGTTTTCCCTTAGGATCAAGCTCCACATCGCCGAAAACCTCCTTGTATTTCAGGAAATTCTCCCAGTGGTTCTCACCGTCTTTCCAATTGAACTCGTCCTTGGAGACTCGGATCTTCTGCTTGACGCCCAAGTACTGATGGCGCATGTTCTGGACCTTGATGGAAACGTCGCGCCATGACCATTTGAAAGGGAAGGAGACAGGGTCGTGAAGATGGTGGACGGAGTTGACGTGATCGGCGACGGGCTTGAACTTCTTCTCCCGGGTCCTCAGCTTGGCTAAGGCACCTGAGTTGAGAAGCTCCGAGTATTTAGAGAGGAGAGTCTGCTCTTCGAGTTCGGACCATTTCTTGCGCTTCATAGTTGAGTGAGTAAGTGAGTGAGAGAGAGACCGACGATTTAGGCGGCGATGCGCGTCGGCTTACTGTCTGATGTCTGCCTCAGATCAAAGTCTTCCCAGGGCTTGCTTGGTATGAATGAGAAATGACGATTATAGACCACAAAAAAGGTACTCCCTCCGATCCTAATTATAATTATGAGAGTAATTTAACCGATTTTGGAGGGATTAAGGAGAAAAGTTAAATTAGTTAATTTTACTCATTTTCTTAAAATGCCCTTATATAAATTTAAAATGACATAAGTAAGAGTGAATTACAACCCCATCACATACTCTCTGACCAATTTTCCTTTTCACACGCTTTCTATTTGAAATAATAGTCTTACTATATAAACATATATGTGTGTATATATGTATATATATAGATCTATCTACACACACATACACACACAAAGATATATATATGTTTATATTTTTGTGTGTGGGTGGATGGGTGTGTGTGTGTGTTTGTGTGTGTACACACATATATATACACACACAAACACAGATATACATATATATGTACACACATATATACATACATATATACACACACATATATAAATGCTTCTAATAATAAGTATAGATAGGGGTATTATAGGAAAAAATTGACAAAAGTTAAAACTTGCTCTTATAATTAGGACCAAAACTAACTCCAAAATTTGTTCCTATAATTAGGACCGGAGGGAGTACTATTTAATGATAATTGAATATCTCCAAAATGTTTTTCTTTTTTTCAAGGTTAAATATCAATTTTGCCCCTGAAGTACATGTTCAAGAGTAATGTTGCTTTAGAAGTTTTTTTGGGAGCAATGTTGCCCCAAAAGTCTAAAAACGTAACAATTGTGTCCTTCCGTTAACAGCCCTAATGGTCAAACGTTAGTTGATCGCATTATGCTGACGTGGATTATCTATGTGGCATCTTTCTCACTTTTGAAGTAGCAATTTTGCCTCGGAAGTACACTCTAAGGAACAATTTTGCCCTGAAAGTTTTTTTTTCCTCAATGTTGCCCCAGAAGTCTAAAAACATATGATATGATTAAATAACTTATTTAGCTTCCTTAATCTCTCCAAAAACATCAATTCGGTTTTATGATTAGGACCGAAGGTAGTATGATTAACTAACTTATTTAGTTTTCTTAATTTCATTAAAAAAAAATCAACCTAGTCTTATAATTATAATCATGACAGGAGGGAGTCGGGGTGACAATTATTATTATTATTATTTCAAAAAAAAAAAATTAAACATAGCCTACTCCTTCTTCCCTCATAGCGTCCTCCATCGCAAGCATTCCCTAATTAAACAATAATCACTCACCTACAGAATTTGTCCAGAAAAAATGTTTCGAACAAATCAAACAAAAAAAATAAGAATGAATTTGTCCGACAGAAGAACAAACGAGTACGTCGCAGGCAATTCAAACGAATTTTTCCAAACAATAATCACTCGCTTGCGGAATTATCTACGTGAACGATTAACGAACATCTCGTGCATTGTAAGCAGAGATAACTGAGAGAATAAAACTTACAAAAAGTATCAAATACAATTAATAATTAGGGTTGTTAACGGAGGGGCAACATTGCTACGTTTTTAGACTTCTGGGGCAACATTGAGACCAAAAAGCAAATCCTAGGCAAATTTGCTACTTAACCCAGAAAAAATGAGAAAGATGCCATGTAGACAATTCATGCCAGCATAATGCGGTCAACTAACATTTGACTGTTATGACTGTTAACGGAGAGACAACATTACTACGTTTTTAGACTTCCGAAGCAACATTGCTCCCAAAAAAACTTTCAATGCAATATTTCTCCTGAGCGTGTATTTCAGAGGCAAAATTAATACTTAATCTTTTTTTCTAAGAAAGTTGAGACAAAAATATTCCTCGTCTTATACAAAGGGTATACAGGGGGAAGAAAAACTTTTATTCTTATTTGTATGTCATTAAATTTTTGAGGAAAGGATAAAAAAACATATCATTTGTACATCAAAATCTTAAATAAGTTATTTTTTATTAAAGTTGTCAATTGATATACTTTTGTGAACAACAAGTCTGATTTGTGATTTTAAAGTCCAAATGGTATTTTCTTGTTTTTCTCTAAAATTTTTATATCAATATATAATTATACTCTTTATTTATTATAATGTTGACTTTATTTTAATATGGTAAGGTATAATATAAATTAAAATAAAATAAAAAATTAGTTAAATTTAAAATAGGATAAATAAAATTTAAAGTTTTTCTTCGTTTTTGTTAAATATGCCTGAGAAGTCTTCAATAACCAATTAGGAGTCACTTTTTAACAACTAGCCAGCGTCCGACAATAATATTCACCATAATCATTTTGTGTGTGTCTATCCAACCTTCTCATCTTCAAAAGTTTGTTGCGCAAAAAAAAAAAAATATATATCTTCAAAAGTTTGGATTCCTTTCCTCAAATATGATTATGGAAAAGATTAGATAGCTAGTGTTTTCTCACCATAAATGTTAGAATTTACAAAGGATTATAAATGTTAATCTCTCTCTCCATTTTTAAATGGTTGAGATTTAATATAATATAAATATATTATAGGAAAAATATTTCTCCAATCACTGAAGATAAGTTATTTCCAGTGACCCCTTCAAAACTATGTCGTTTTGGATTAATGAAGGGTATTTCTGTAATTTTAGGTGAATCAATGAAAGGTGCAAAATTATAGAAACATCTTTCATTAATCCAAAATGACGTAGTTTTGGGGGTCACAGGAGATAACTTATCTCCAATTATTGGAGAAATCCATTACCCATATATTATTATAACATTAAATATAATAAAAATTGGGAAAAATATTTCTCCAGTCACTAGAGATAAGTTATCTCTGGTGAGCATCAAAATTACGTTGTTTTGGATTAATGAAGGGTGTTTTCGTAATTTTAGGTGAATTAATGAAAGGTGCAAAATTATGGAAACGCCATTCATTAATCCAAAACGACGTAATTTTGGGGATTACTGGAGATAACTTATCTCCAATAACTGGAGGAATCATCTACTCATAAAAATTTAACATAATAAATAAAATAAAAATCAATTATTAAAATTTGATTTTTACGATAAATGCATTAAATGGAGAGATATGGATGGAAAGAATCATCTCCTAAGATATACATGGCGTTCAGCATTATGCACATGTATATGAATATTCATACAATTAATACATACAAAAAAAATATAGGGCCTCTATTATACTTTTCATTAGATGTTTTCTATAAAGTATTTTTTGATCATTTTTATAAGAGGTTTCAATAGTTTCACTGAGTATTAAATATATTTCACATATATGGCCCATGCTTAATAAGGGTTTTGAGAAAGTATAAATTAATGTGATGTTAAATTTTTTGTGTGAATAATAAGAGTAATCTTAAAAATACTTGAATTTTTTAACAAATTTTATTAGTACCTGTTAACTAATTACAAATGTCTTATAAAATGGACACATCTATAATAGAAACTTATTCAATCATTGTCTTTTTTTAGCCTAATGATTAATCTAATCCTAGTAATACATTGGAGGGCTCAAAAATAATATAGAAATTAGGAAAGGCAGGATGAAGAAAATCTTTTACGCTCTAAGTTTCAAAAAGAATTTACCCTTTGCCAAAAAAAAAAAAAATACATTTATTTTATTTGGTATTAGGAAGTTAGGTAATTAGAAACTAGGAAAGGCACTTGTATAACAATAAAAATAATTTCCACTCTAAGTTTCAAAATGAATTATATCCCTAGCCAAATGGAAAAAAATATAGTTGATTAATATGGTAATAGAAACTTAAGTAATTAAAACATATACATCATGGACACGTAACTGTATTTTTTTTTATCACATTTAATTTTTTTTTTCAGATCTTAAATGAAAGGATTTTTTTTGGTAAGGAATTTAATTTAGGTTTGATTAAACTGTAATTTTCATGTAGATTTAATTTAATTAAATATTATTTCTAATAACAAAATATAATTAATTAAAAGTTTAATTTCTCTTATTTTATTTAAACATCTTTTAAAATGAAGGGGATAATCAATTAAAATAAAAACCATCAAACTATGGTTTTAAAAGCCATTTTCCACTCTTCCAAAAAAACAAGAAAAAGTTCTTTTCTGAAACATAACTTTCTCACATTTTTACCTTGTTGATGGTAAAAACAGTATTAAAAAAAAAAAAGAAAAAGAAAAGAAAAGAAGAAGCTCAAACCAACCATAAACCGCCATATTAGCGCCGCTCCTTATGTAAACCTCATTGCAACTGACATTTCAAAGTGCCGCCCTTCGTGGGCGCGGTTCAAATTATTGCTTGCTGGACTTGCACGAGGATGATCAAACGGCTAAGAAATAGTTTTCCTCTTCGCTCATGGCATTTTGCGCTAAGCAGGGTTGTAGAATCAATTGACTAAATCTACCGAGGAGAAAGAGAGTTGCGCCGCTAAAGGGCTTGAATCAGGTTTGGGATTAGTCTTTGATTCAGTGGCCAGTCCAGTCTATTAGCGTAGAGCGTTTCAGTTATCGCTTATCTAACAAACAAATTTTCAAATCCATGGCGCATCAGAAATATAGAAAAGAAAGAAAATTTGGAGTCCAGTTTACTGACTATTTCTTGTATTTTTCCCCCTTATGTTTTCAGTTAACAATTCCCGCAGAAAGACCTATTTCTCTTTTTCCTTGTTTTTTCTTTGATTTCACTGTATCTTTTTTGTTTCTGTCTTTTGTTTGATCTTAATATATCTTCTATTTGATATCAATGTTTCTGTGGCTTTACGTCAAACTTCTTGCATCATATGCAAAAGATAGATGTTGGGGTCCGCTTTGTTGCCTTAACATGTTTAGGTTGCCAGTATCACTCATTAATCTATCGAGTTCGGTTTTAACCCTGAAATTGAATCGGTGGCGGAAGAGTCTTATCATCATAAATTGAGAGGTTATTTAGACTTGATAGGAGAATCATAACATAATAAATGCTATCATGATACTACAAACATGACGCCGCTCAAAGGAAGCACATCATAATTTCTCTATCTATCTATCTTTCTTCCTTTCTTTGTTTTATTTAACTTTTATTACATGAGCCAGAAAGTGCATCATTGATTATTTTCAAATGATACTATATCTGGGTTGAAAAACAAGCTACGAGCTGTTGTGTACCTTCCGTTGCTGCTTGGGTACATATCATTCTTTCATTTTCCGTTTATATTCCATTTAGTGTTTGGGAAATCTGTGTTGGCGAGCATCTGTGTTTGGTCAGAAAAAAATATATGCTTTCTGGTGAAATGACAGTCTTTTGATATAAATAATGTACTTGCTTTGGAATCTGAGCTTGTATATGCAGTGCACTCATATGAGGCTCATTGACATTAATATCATTTGATGCCTGATCTTAACGTGCATAAATATAATTATAGGGGTTTGCTTTTGCCTTTCAGCTTAAAGTCTCCAAGTCTTTTTTGCTTTATATTATATATATTTCATTTGGTTAGTTTTCTGTGCATGTGTACTTGAAAAGATTGAAGATCATCGCATCATTTAATTGCTTCATTTTGATGCCTATTTTATGAATCTAATGTGGAAGAATTGAAATTGATTCGTAGGCTTCAACATGGCATGCAAATCTGCCTTGATTTTCCTTGCATGCCTTGTCATCCTTCGAAATTGCACATGTGGCATATTGGAAAAGTGACAGTTTTTTGAAATAAATATACGTTTTTGCTTTAGTATTTGAACTTATATATGCAATGCACTCCTAGGAGGCTCCACAACATTTATATCATTTGATGCCTAATCTTAGAGTGCGTAAATACAATTATAGGGGTCTACTTGTGCTCTTCAGCTTAGACTCTCCATGTCTCCACTGCTTTATAGCCCACTGATATATACTCTGTCAAGTTTTCAGTGTATGTGGTCATGGTCATTGCATCATTTGATGCTTGATTTCAATGCCCATTTACAAATGTTGGAAAATTGCAATTGAGCCTATTTAAGAATGTGGGAAAATTGAGGTTGATGCTTATTTATGAAGGTGGGAAAATTGAGATTTACACATAGTTACGAGTGTGGGAAAATTGAGATTGATGCCTACTTACTATTGTGGGAAAATGGAGATTGAGCCTATTTAAGAATGTGGGAAAATTGAGATTAATGCCTATTTAACACTGGGAAAATTTGAGATCAATGCCTACTTTCGAATATGGGAAAATTGAGATTGATTCATAGGCTTGAACTTGGCATGTAAAGCTGCCTTAATTATTCTTGCATGCCTTGTGATCTTTGGGAATTGCATATGTGGCTTATGTGCAAAATAGTAGTTGTTTTGATGTAAATAGAAGTACTTGCTTTTTTATTTGTGCTTTCATATTATATGCACTCCTATGTGGCTCGTTGTCAGTTATATCATTTGATGCCTACTCTTCAAGTACATGAATTCAATTATAAATATAGTGGTCTACTTTGGCTCTTCAGCTTAGACTTTCCATGTCTTTGTTGCTTTTTAGCCCCCTTATATATGCTTTGGCAAATTTTTTATGTATGCACACTTGCAAAATTTGATCATCAATGCATCATTTGATGCTTGATTTCGTTGCCTTTTTATGAATGTTGGAAGATTGAGATTGATGCTTATTTACGAACGTGGGAAAATTGAGGCTGATGCCTATTTACGAACGTGGGAAACTTGAGGTTGGTGCCTATTTACAAATGTGGGAAAATCGAGATTGATGCCTATTTATGAACGTGGGAAAATTGAGCTTGGTGCTTATATACAAATGTGGGAAATTTGAGATTGATGCCTACTTACGAATGTGAGAAAATTGAGATTGATTTAGAGGCTCGAAATCGGCATGCAAAGCTTCCTTATTTTCCTTGCATGCCTTGTTATCCTTCAAAATTGCATATGTGGCTTGTCCAAAAAAATGACAGCTTTTTGGAATAAATAGATGTCCTTACTTTAGTATTCGAACTTGTATATACAATGAACTACTACAAGGCTCAGGGATGTTTATAACATTTGATGCCTAATTTAAAGTGTATATAATTATGGGGGTCAAATCTCTGGTGTATGCTCTTCATCACGGTAAGTTATTTAATAAATTGAGATTCCAACTGTTGTCCATCCTTGCCTTCCAGATTCATTTAAGAATGGCATTCTTAGTATGTTTCAATTCTGTAGTCAATTGTTTAGTATTCGAACTTGTATATACAATGAACTACTACAAGGCTCAGGGATGTTTATAACATTTGATGCCTAATTTAAAGTGTATATAATTATGGGGGTCAAATCTCTGGTGTATGCTCTTCATCACGGTAAGTTATTTAATAAATTGAGATTCCAACTGTTGTCCATCCTTGCCTTCCAGATTCATTTAAGAATGGCATTCTTAGTATGTTTCAATTCTGTAGTCAATTGTTTAGTATTCGAACTTGTATATACAATGAACTACTACAAGGCTCAGGGATGTTTATAACATTTGATGCCTAATTTAAAGTGTATATAATTATGGGGGTCAAATCTCTGGTGTATGCTCTTCATCACGGTAAGTTATTTAATAAATTGAGATTCCAACTGTTGTCCATCCTTGCCTTCCAGATTCATTTAAGAATGGCATTCTTAGTATGTTTCAATTCTGTAGTCAATTTCAGTGTATGATGGGGGCTTTTGGTGTAAGCTTATAACATCAGCCTACTCCAGTGTCAACAAATTCAGTTCAGAAAGATGAAGCACACGCACAGGTTTGTAATTGATAGTGTTCAGTGGTTTGAACAAAAGGCCCAGTTTAAGAAAAAAGTTTGGTTGATGTGCTGAGTTTATTCACTTTCATATACTTACTCAGTTAAGCATCTGTGAAAGAAAATAAGTTATCACAGCATTAGAACTTTCAGTCACGAAAATAAATGTAGCCGTAGTGTTTGTTTTTAACTCTCGCTTGTTTATTAGTTGTTCTTCATTTTCTTCTTCTTGGGACAATTAAGGCACAACATTTTTCCTTACAGTTGCGTTTTCCTGGATTTTGTTCTTAAAATCTGATTCGTCATGCAGTTAGGTCCAGTGTGAAATGTAATAGTACATGCTAGCTTTGCTTGATCCACTATTTCTGCAGTTATCATTTGTCTTGTACAGGGTTGAGTTATTAGACAAAAAAGCATAAGATGGAAATTCTCCTTTACTTTTTAGAATTTGGATTCTGGGTTCAGGCTGTACTGAGCAGTGATTGATCTGATATTTTCGAGTTTTGTTCCATGCCTTGGATCCTTCAAAATTGCATATGTAGCTTATTGGAAAAATGACAGTTTTTTTTCTTTTCTTTTTTGAATTAAATAGATGTCCTTGCTTTGGTATTTGAACTTTTGTATACGATGCACTCCAATGAGGCTCAAGGACATTTATACTATTTGATTATAGGGGTATACTTCTGCTCTTTAGCTTAGACTCTCCATGGCTTTATAGACCCGTACATATAGGATATATATTTCAGATTTAATGTTTCTGCTTTTGTTGCAGAAATATTTTTTCTGCCACACACATAAAAGTGAGTGGGTCCCATTGTAAAGAGAAGAGAGAAAAAATATTAGTAGGACTCACTCACTTTTATGTAAAAAATATTTTTGCAGCAAAAACAGAAACATTAAATCCATATATTTCTTGGCGAATTTCCAATCGGAAAGAAAGATTATAACTGGATCATTTGATTCTTCATTTCGATGCCTATTTACGAATGTGGGAAAAATGATATTTATTGATAGGCTTGAGCTTGACATGAAAAGTTGCCTTAATTATTCTTGCATGCCTTGTGATCCTTTGAAATTGCATATGTGGCTTATCGGAAAAATGATTGTTTTTAAAAATAAACAAATGTCCTTTCTTTAGTATTTGACCTTGTATATGTAATGCAATTCTGCGAGGCTTAGTGACGTGTATCATTTGATGCCTAATTCTGGTGTGCATAAATATAATTATAGGGGTCTACCTTTGCTCTTTAGCTTATACTTTGTATGGTCACTGCGTCATTTGAAGCTTGATTTCGATGCCTGTTTACGACTGTGGGAAAATTGAGATCGATGTCTACTTACGAATGTGGGACAATTGATATTGATTAAGAGGTTTGAAGTTGGCATGCATAACTGTTTTAATTATTCTTGCATGCCTTGTGATCTTTCAAAATTGCATATGCGGCTTATGTTCAATTACAACTGAGGAACGTAAATTTATTGTCATTTCTTCTACTGACATTTGTCATTGCATTCATGCTCTTTAGTTGTTATTAGACTTTTTAATAATTAAATATTTTCCTTGAGTAAGACCTTATTGTAATTCTCCTTATAAGACAGCTCCTTAAGATAAGGGCTCCACTCTAATTTGCTGTTACTGCTTGAGAATTTGCTAGATTATGTGCCTATAGTCGGGCCCACCGTGGTGATGAATCAAGAACTCATCTCCATTTTTGGATATGTAAAACATGGATGCTCACTAACGGAGTTGGAGTGACCAACCTTCTGGCGCATCTATATGTTAATGGGAGAGAACATTTTCTGCAACGCGCGACGGGCATGGCTATGGAGGAAGGATGAGAGAGGACTTGTTGATGGAAGGTTTTTTTAGATGAGAAAACAGGCATTTGTAAAGTGTTAATTGGGTGAGATTGATCTATTTTTAATATATTAGAGGGAAAATTATATTACAAAATATTTTACGGTGATCTATTTTTAATATATTAGAGGGAAAATTATATCACATAATATTTTAGGGTTATGAAAGCAACTAAAAAAATATTTCTAGGCGTTTTGGATCCATTTTAACTCTTTTTTTTTTTTTTCACGAATGACTTTATTCGATTGTATTTTGGAGATGGGAGAGAGATCTCGTAAGAGAGAAATTAAAAATAATTAAGATGCATTGATTTTAATTAGAGGGTAATTTTGAAAAATAGCATTATTTTAATGTATTAGAGGATACATTTTAAAAATAATTAAGAGAGATCATGTCTTTAATATAAAATATAGGGTTAAGGTGTAGATTTGCCAACCAATTATTACTCGAGGAGCATCTGGCACAAAAAAACAATTGAGGGGACTGATTACCAATCAATAATTAAAAAGTGAAAAAACACACCAAATAACTATTAAAAAAACAACCATCACAATTAAGTTAAAATATGAGGTACTGGCGTAGGACAGTGGCGGAGACATTAGAAAAAAAAGCGGTTAAGCCTTCTTGTTGGATAAGGTAAACACCAACAGAGATGGAACCCATGGGAGCAGGCTCTGTGGTAGCGACGGGTGCTGCTTGTGGCATCGGAGGGATGGAACCAGGGTGCAAGGGGCGTGCCGGTCGAAAGCTGTGGACTGCTGGATGAATTCAAGAGGGTGAGTGGAACACCCAGAAACAATAAAAGCTTCGGAGACGCCGATGTCACCGACACTGTGACAGTCAATAGAAGACGGAGACACCAAGAAAGTGACAGGGTAATAGTTCGTTGGCGAATCTGCACCAAATTGTGTTTTTTTTTTTTTCACTTTTTAATTGTTGATTGGTACTTTTGGTCCGCTCAATTGTTTTTTGTGCCAGATGCTCCTCGGGTAACAGTTGGTTGGCAAATCTGCACCTTAACCCTAAAATATATTGTAGAAGATTTTTATGGGATAAAACGACAAACTGATACTAATATGAAACCATATAAGTTTAGTGATTATTATGGTTCTAAATATAATTCAATTACCAATAGGTGGTTGTTCTAACAAAATGTGGTACTGGATTCTCTTAAAAAGTCTAGGTTTGAGTTGCAGTAACATATTTGTAATCCGCCTTGTATGGAGCTACCACTGTTGGAAGGGTTACCGTTGCCACTGCAAAACTCGAATCCAGATTAGTCACAATTGAAAGTCTTGATGAATGATACCAAAAAAAAACAAATAATATAATTCAATTTACAAAAAGTGTACCAATGCCTTTATTAATTATATTGCAGATGGATGTCATATAAGAAAGAAATTAAAATTAATCAAGATACATTAATTTTAATTGAAGGGTAATCTTGAATATAGTGAGAAGTACTGTATGTTATACTACCTCCTCCAGTTCTAATAATAAAATTTAGTTGATTTTTTTTAGAGAAATTAAGGAAGTTAAATAAGTTACTTAATCATTTTTATATCTTTTATATTTTTATATTATATATTAATTTATTAGTTAAACTAATTAGCTTGAAGAAAAAATAAAATAAAAAATACTTTAAAATAATTTAATTAATTTTTTTAATCTCTTCAAAAAAAAAAAGTTAACCAGATTTTATAATTAGAATTAACACATGAAAATGACTTCAAATGCCATTGTCAAGTGTTCAGACCAAACGTTTTTCACTTGACTTTTTAAGGGCAGTATTGAGTTAAATATATCAACCTGGCATTCTCTACTTTCTTTCTTGATTTTTTATTGGCCAATAATGAAACCAATCCTTTCACCTTAATAGGATTATTTGACTTTTCATTAACAGTACAAAGTATCAGTTTCGATCCCCAGAGATTTTAACTCCTGCCCGCCTCGTCGGAGATCTTATCTTGTTTGTTCTCGCTCAAAATCTGCGTTGCTGCTCATACAAGAAACCCTAAAATCAACGCATGAGATGCCCTAAAATCCACGCAGTTGATTTTTTATTTATTGTTTCGCTGACGGCTGAAAGTGATGGTCTTAATTATTACTATTATTAATTAATTAATCTCTTAATAATTTATTTAGAGCTGGAACTGATGTTGGCGCAATCTCTGTTCACACGCCGAGCTGGGTTCAAAATTTCCCGAGAAGCTCTCATTTTCCGGTAAGGTACTATCACTTAAAATCGTGATTTATATTTATCTCGCCCTCTTTTTCATCCTTTGCTTGGTTCAAAATCGCATTGGAAAGAGATTGAGCTGGATATGCGATTTGCTATCCGCTTTCTATTATTTTCATTGACTTCTTAGCTTTTGTTCTTGTTTATTTTAATCCTCTGTCTTCTGCTTGTTCCAAATTTAAGGGCTAAGAATCCCAGAAATTCATATATGGCGCCACCGATTCTTTCTCTCGCTCTTCCGTCGGAGACTGGCCGAGTTCTTAGCATTCAGTCACACACTGTGCAGGTTTTTATTGTCCCATTTCAAACAAAGGCCCCTTATGCTTTATGAACAAGAAATATGCGATTGCTTAACTAATCTAATGGGTTTGTAAAACGTTGCCAAGAGTTGGATTTTGAGTTGTTCTTGCTAGGCGAAAAAGATGTTAAAGTATCAAAGGGCACTCCTTTGGTAAATAACTTGGTAGAATGAAAAATTGTTGATGTTAATCAGTTTTGCAATGTAGTTAAATCATGCTGCCTCTTAATAAACGGTAGAATTTATCTTATGGGTTTTCGATTGCTATTTCTAGTTTGCTCTTGGTATAATTCTGCATGTAGGTTGCATGCAACACAGTAAAAAATTACCTTGACAACGTAGCCACTTGCCATTCTTCTTAGGGTTATGTCGGAAATAAGTCAGCTGTCTTTCCGCTACAACTTTTGGGCTATGATGTGGATCCAATTAACTCTGTGCAGTTTTCGAATCACACAGGCAAGCTGCTTCTATTTCTTCATTCAGTCTCAGGACTCTGACTCTTTGAGACCTGATTTATGGTGCGATGACATTTGTCTATCTGAATAAGTTCGGACATGGTATAATTTTAAGTAACAGTGAGATTTTGGTTTAATAGATTTGAGGACCATGCAGGATATCCAACTTTTAAGGGTCAAGTTTTGAATGGACAGCAACTCTGGGATATTATAGAAGGCCTTGAAGCAAATGAATTATTGTTCTACACTCACTTATTGACTGGTACGTCAAAAAGTGTCTGATGCGTTTTATTAATACTGAACTGTATGCTACTCCTCTCGCCTCTGACAAAATTTAAATCAGCATTGTGACAACTGATGTTAAGAACATCATAGTATATAAAAGCAAGTAGCTAGATCATACGCTGCACTATGTCTGATCCTAAATTCCTAAAACAATAACCAAGGTATGGTTTGAGCAGATCCAGTTTCAAGATTTACACATGATTGTGAGACTGTATTATCCATGAGGGAGTTGAGGACCATTGAATTAGTAAGGGGGTAGATTGCACATTTTCCTTGGAAGGTGGTATTTCTAATGATGGATGAGTTACCTGACATTTTTCCGGTAGCTTTTAATGAATGAAATGCTTCTGGTGTAGCCTCTTATCATAGAGATGAGGTTGTAGTATGTCTGGCATTAGACTTCTTAAGGGAGTCAATGATTGGATCTGTTTAGGCCGTGTGATTTTCTCCTGGTGATATTTTCCGTTGGGGACGGTGGATGGTGGGCTCATTTTTGTTTTAAATATGTTTAATTGTCTAGTTTAGCATTAAAGCCTCTCTGCAGGTGTATGATTCCTTTTTGTTGTTTTTTCTGGACTGTCAAGTAACTTGGGAGTAGTGGGCCCTATTTCTTACTTTGGCTGTAAATGGAGTGATGCCTGCTGCTATCTTGGTAATAGATAATGGGGTGTCATTTTGGTGGTTCTTGTTGCTTTCATGATTTATTGGGATAGAATGGGAAGGTTTTGAGGTGGAGTGATCCTCTCGCTGAGACCTGTATGTTGTCATGATGACTTGTGGTGGTAGCTTTCAATATGTTCAATTAGTGCTGTAATTCATACATATAGTTGTTCTCTTCTTTTTCTTCCCCTTTGCAACCTTGAATTTTATTGATATATATCAAGATAATTAGAATTGTGCTGAATTGTTCTGTAAAAATCTCTGCTTTAGTATCATAAACTTGATCATTAGGCTATATCTTATTCTTTTATGCATTGATGTTACATTGTCACCAAAATACCAATTTTTTTGCTGTTTTTTCGGTCATTGTTGTTAGTTCTATCCCTGCTTTAGTTTTGATTTATGTATTTTCAGGTTATATTGGTTCAGTTTCTTTCCTGAACACTATATTGGAAGTTGTCAGCAAGCTTCGTACAATAAACCCTGAACTTACATATGGTGAGATTTCTGAAATTACTTTAGCGCAAGGGTAGCCATGAGTTGATTTCAGTTTGAGGCTCAATCTTGCTCTGAATCAATGTTAATTTGTTCTGAGCTCCGATGTTTCAAAACTCAAATTAAACCAATAGGACTTTTAGCACTGCCCAAAACAAACCATCAATTGTTGGTTTGGTTCCTTTTCAACCTTAATGCATCATCATCGTGAGTCAAAACAATCTGAGCATGGGATAAATACACAAAAAACATGTTCGTATTTCGTACTTGCGATCTATCAAAAAATCTGCATCAACGGCAACGATTTGCATGTATGGTGTACCAACCATTTGTATTTCTTGATCCATATAATTGTTCTTCAGCATGCATGTCTTGCATTATTAACTCTTAGCAGCTGCATTATAACATTATACAGTAGTTCTTTTTGTTCCCCTCTGCTGTCAAACTGCAAGATGTAACATAGTATATTCTAAAGCATTATTGTAAGATTATTTAATTTGAACACAGGAAGCAAGTTTCTGTTGTTAGAAACAAACTATTAGGGTTTGGATGGTTCTGGCATTGCAAATTATTACAGGTGTAATGTATACTAATATTCTTTCACTAAATTGTAGTGTCATCTGGGTTGTACTCCTGTGTGATAGATGATAAAGTGGATGAAAGATGAAAGAAGAGTCTCTGTGCTTTTTGTCTGAGAAATTCAGGCTCATTGTTAACTTCAAACCATCTTTTCATTGGTGTAAACTCTAAATATTACAAATATTGAGTGTTATAGAAGAAGGCACTGGACTCTTGAGTGATCAATAAAATGTGTATAAAATAGACTAGGATGATGTAAAACTACTATCATAGCCAATCAATAAAGGACCATGTCTTTATCAATGTATAAAGGACTCGATAAAATCACATTCAAAGAGCTACCTTTTTTAGATTTGAAAATAATACCTAAAGCTCCGGCTGCCAAATAAGAAAAGGACCGTGCCTTTTCGTATTCACAACTAATAATTCAAACCCTAGAGGTCCTATATTCGTTTCATTTTATTTTCAATGTCAACGTTGACAATGGAGGCCTTTACAGTCTTCAATACTTCATAGGAGCTCCACTTTATCTTATTTCTCCTGGAGACGTTCGTATATCTGTATCTTTTCTAAAGTTTGTATTTTCTTGCCAGTATGTGATCCAGTGATGGGTGATGAAGGAAAGCTTTATGTTCCTCAAGACCTGGTATCAGTTTATCGTGAAAAGGTAAGAACGATCCACAAAATATTGCTGTAAGTGTGTTCAAATATTATATGTTTCGAAGAGTTAGATTACATTGTCACTTCCTTGGCTGACCTTTGTAGACTCAAGTCACTAATAATTGAAATTCAGCTCTTAAAGCATGATTCTGTGTCCTATTATGTATTAAATGGTATTAGCAAAATTTACTTCTATCCATTCTTTTCTCCCCTAATAAAAGTGAATATATTAATTATGCAGTTACATGTCTTGGTGTAATCACCCCTAACATGTCATGATCGACCATCTTGAGACTGCAAGGGGGTGGATGATATGTGGTCCATTCTTAATGTAGAATCTTGTTGCTTGTTTTGGCGTCTGACTTACTCACATTTTTTAGGTTGTTCCAGTAGCTTCAATGTTGACTCCCAATCAATTTGAAGCTGAACTGTTGACAGGGTCCAGGTAATCATAAAACAACTAAGATTGGCTGAACCCCCCACTTGGATTTGGAATAGACTGTTGATTATCTTTACTCTTTAGCTATGTTGCACCGACACTGACACAAGATACGACACGACTCGACACTCCGACACGTTAATTCTAAAAAGATCTAAATTTCGACACGTTAGGACACGTTTTGATATTAAAGATATATATTATAATTTACATTCAAGTTAAATATTCCGTAAAATAAAATATTGGCCTCCAGCTTTGGCTCATCGTAGATTCAGCCTCATCATAAAAGCCGTGCCTCCTTTCTTAAAAAAAACACAGAAGGAAATTCATCATCAATTCAGTAATATTCAAAGCCACATATATTCTTAAAAAATAAGAGTGTCAAGGAGTGTCGGATGGTGTCGGAGTGTCGAACGGTATCGGAGTGTTCGACACGCATATTTTTAAAAAATAGGAGTGTCCGTGCTTCATAGATCTTTAGTGAGCATCAAGTTTTCCTACTTGACTTGGAGCTTTGTTTAGCTTTGAAGTTTGACAACTTTAGGAGTGTTGAAGATAAACATAGAAAAAAGCTTCTGACAACAATAAGAAAATAAAGGTTATAAGCACGTGGCAATCCTAACCAAGTAGTTTAATGTAGTTTGGAGAGATGGACATACCCAAGTATAAGCCTATTTTGGATTCTGAATTGACAGCAGTGAAGGACTGGATTTCTCTTTGGGGTGCATACAAAAAGTAAACAATACTGCCTCAGGATTTATGATAGATGTTTGCAATTCTGACAGGAGAGAGAAAGGGAAGGAAGAGAGGGAGTTGAGAGATAATTGAGAGAAGATCAGGAAGGAATTGAGAGAGAAACAGGGGAAACAGAGTCTGAGTGATGCACATTGAATTATTCACATCATAATCTGAATACAATGTAAGTTTTTTCACCTCCCAACTACTCTAACCCTATGTTTGAATGGAGAGAAAATTGGAAAAATTGTGGGGAGGGAATACGAGATTTGAAAACTTCCATAAATGGTAAATTTTTTTAACTATTTTTGCAAGTTTTCTCTCCTAATTTTCTTTCCCCCCTAATATGCTCCCAATCAAAAAATAGGATAAGTCTCTAACAGTCATTTTCATAAAAAAATTTGTTGGACCTAAGGCCTCTAAAGTTCAAGAGTACATGCCCAGCCAGCCATTGAAAAATGAAAATTTTGACTATGGCCTTTGAAACTCAAACAACACAAGCCTTGGGAAATAGTATTGGGTTGGGCATTTGAAGACTAGACAGACTTAAGAAATGATGGGCTGGTCATTAGAAGTTCCAAATTCAAGGATTGGACGAAGTACCATACTCAAATGTTACGGAAAATGATAACTGGATTCAGGAAAATGGGGGAAAAGAAGAAAAGTGAGCCAAGTCTGAGGGCAAGTGTTGGAGATTAACTTGAAAAATCTCATTTCTAAAAATAAAAAAAATGAAGGGCATTTAAGTTTGTGGCAACCCTAACTAGAGCTATTCTGATGAGATGCATAAGTCCCAGTATAAGCCCATTATGGATGTTGAATTGACGGTAGTGATGGTTTGAGTCCCTAGTAAAAGTTAACAAGGAGCAAAATGGAGCATAAAGTTCTTTGGCAATGACCTCCCTATGGCTTGACGATTTTTTTGATTAATTTTATTTTAATTATTTTCTTAGGGAGTGAACCACGTGGATTCACAGGGGGCCGGAAATCTCATGAGATGATGTTTTTTTAGTTTTCTTATTCATGTTTGGGAGGATATTTTGTTCTTTTTTTTTCTTATTTTCTTTTCATATGATGTGAAATATTTTTTATTAAAAATGGTAACAAGTGATTGAAACAATATTTCCGTAGCCAAAACATAATGTCAGCCCTTCAATATTGTTTATGTTTTTCCTACACCTTTGTAATTTATCAAGAAGATTGTGTATTATTTCTATTTATTACTACTTCACAATATTTTTGCTTTGGTTGCTATCTAAGCGCTTGCAATTTTAACAGGATTCAGTCTGAAGAAGATGGCCGGAAAGCGTGTAACCTTCTTCATGAGGCTGGACCTTCAAAGGTTTGCATTTGTATTTGCACCCTTGGAATCCTATGCTCTCTCTCTCTCTCTCTCACACACACACACACACGCACTGAAATATTTTCTGTTCTAGAATGCTTTTCTTTTCCTTTGGACATGGACTTTTTGTTCTGATCTTGATTCATCCCTTCTGAATTGTCTATCTGAAAGGTGCTTATCTCTCTAATTGCTATAAACTTCTTATATGGTCATCCATTGTAACCAATTAGTTGCAAATGTTTCATGTTTTTTGCTGTGATGCAAATTTATTACATGTTAGAATTTAGGCTACATGCTTAGGGGAAATGAATATTCACTTATTGAAATACTCTTGAAGATGCAATGTGGCAATCTGAGCTGGATCTGTTTCATTTATTTGTATAGTAAAATCTCACTTGATCTTTCTCTCCACAACAGACAAACACAGCTCAAATTTTGGTCACACATGTTAATTATGAGCAATAGAAACTTACCTGTCTTCATGAGAATGTTTGTGTTCTTGTCCTCCAGGTTGTAATTACTAGCATAAGTATAGATGGCAATCTTTTCCTGATAGGCAGTCATCAAAAGGAAAAGGTAGGTTATGTCCTGTATGATCCCATTCATTCTAAGTTTTATTTTTTTATTTCTGATATTTAAGCAGTCATGTTTAGTTGAAGTGTTTGCTTTTCATAATTACCGTGCATAATATATTTGCTTTTATCTTGACAGTCGTATATAATTTTTTCCACAACTTTTTCGTACATTTTATATTTTATATTTTTGATTTCTAATATCCTATCTGCCTTCCATTTGGCAATGGCTTATGATTGTATAACCTTTGTGTGGCAGGGACAGCCTCCCAAACAATTTAAGATCGTGATTCCCCGAATTCCAGCTTATTTCACAGTATGAATAGTTCGTTGCTGTAAATTTATTGTTGAATCTGTGTTGAGATTGTTTTTAACAATGCAATGCCATAATTTTTTTTAA
Organism: Acacia pycnantha; assembly: GCA_025563575.1. Lineage (NCBI taxonomy): Eukaryota > Viridiplantae > Streptophyta > Magnoliopsida > Fabales > Fabaceae > Acacia > Acacia pycnantha. The sequence continues at coordinate 602,427 of JAMWYP010000088.1, read as the reverse complement.
AAAAAAGGGAAAGTGAATGTCACAGTTCATTCAACCATGGATGATTTTCAGTTGAAGTCCATGGTTGAGCGCTGTATGATATATGGATTTTCAATTAGCTATTTTTTCCTATTGTTTTTGGAGTTCAGGCTCCAGTTTATTAGCTTGTACAGCCCTAATGATGAGATTTTCTTTTGTTCCCGTGAAATCAGAATTGATCAGTTATTTGATTGTTCTTCGAAGAATTCAATTAAAAAAGGACTGAAATGTCATTTGAGAATCTCATTACATCATGTTTAACTCAGAAATTTGTACAAATATAGTTTTCCTAAATCTTATTCTGTTTAGAGTTGCCTCCATACACAATAATTGGATCGATCTTTTAACTTTTTTGTTATGCTTATGCTTGTAGGGAACGGGGGATCTCATGACTGCTCTCCTTCTTGGTTGGAGCAATGTACTGCTGATTCTCATATTATTTTGTGGCTTTAACTGTATTCTTTATTGTCGAGTAATTCCATAATATTCAGAAAGTTTTTTTTCATTCTAGAAATACCCGGATAATCTTGAGAAGGCTGCAGAACTTGCGGTATCAAGCCTGCAGGTATTTGTTTTATTTCTAGTGTATATAATTGATCTTATTCAATCCCTCTCAATATTGTGAAGCATTGCCTCAGAAATGGGAGCTTTCCAACATTTGAGATTTTTCATTTTTCTCTTATTCTAGATTCTCTGGCCTGCAAAGCCATGAAATTAAGTTTGAGATTTCAGAACTTGTGAATCATGGTGATTTATTTTTTTCGTACCACCAAATCATGCAGGCAGTTTTGCAGAGGACACTCAATGATTACCAAAGATCTGGGCATAATCCTCAGTCAACCAGTTTAGAGATCAGATTAATTCAAAGCCAGGATGATATTCGTAGCCCCCAAGTCCTATTTAAAGCTGAAATATACAATTAAATTGGTGATATGATTGGGGCACGATATGTGATCTTTGCTTCCTTGATATATTTCCATATTCATGTGCCTCCAGAACTTCAAACTGTATGGTATAATGAATAATGTAAGATGGTTCATTCATTTTTGTTAATCAGACACAGGAAATAAATTTAAGCTCATGTCTTGCAACAAAGGCCTATAAAAGGGTTTACATTAGGTGCTTCTTATATGCTTATTCCTCTAATTTTGGGGTGAGTACATTTTTTTTTTTTTTTATATATTGTATTTATTTAGATTAAATTATATGTTGAAATATTTTTATGCACCCAGTATCTCAAATTAATTAATTTTCAGTACTGCATTTAAAAATATTTTTCCTGTAACACAAATATCCTGAAAATTAATTAATTTATGAACTCCCCTCGCATGTTGTGTGGATGCATCAATTGTATAACATATTCAATTAAATACCACATTCTATTATCTACCCATCGTCATTTTCTTCTATCGTTTAGTTCTTTATTAAATAAATCATTTTCAATGGTGATGTAAATATAAAGAAATTTAAGAGGATGATATTCCAACATATTATGATTTTTGTTAAATTTGTAATTTTTTCCATCTATGAAATAATTGTATATATAAATTTTATAAAAAGTTTAATGTTGAATATGATAAACTATAAATTTTGATATATTTTTCATAGCTACTTAAATATTCATTTGAGCAACACTCTTCTTTAAAAGCTCAGAAGCATGCTTGTCAAAAAAGACAATTGAAACAATTTCAGATTGATCACCAATAAGGTAATTCAACTTAAACCTATTTGAAAAGACATTTAGGTCAACTATACATCATACAAAACATTAATCATAAATGATAAATGATCGTAACTAAACCCATTCTTATCACCATACTTTGATTGGATTAAAATTGGTTTACCCTTACAATAATTGTTACTACATGAAACCATGTCTTCCTCAACTTTTTGTTTAATTCCACACCTTGAACACCCCTTATAAACCCAAGCAAACCTCGTTTCTAAATTACTTAGTCCACAGTATCAGAACATACATCTATTTCCTACTACATAGATGGGGCTGCATTTAAAACAGGAAATTAGAAAAAAAAAACTTTGCTCCACCAGACGAGGCTGCATTTAATTTGTGTTCAGGGAAATCAGGAAAAAGTACCTACTCCACCTGATTTTAAGGATTCGGCAGATAAGCTATCATGATTAACGAAAAAACTTTGCTCCAACATGCCCAGATTCTAAATGGTTAAAATTGAAAAAAGGAAAAAAAAAAAGAAAAAGAAAAACAACTAAAGAGTTATTGTAACTTATTATAGGATTAGGAACTACAAATAGAATTGGATTGGCATAAAAGTCCACGAGTGTGTGCTGAAAATATCATTTAATATAGGGTTAAGGTGCAAAAATAGACAAATGCTTTTTTCAAAAGAGCGTCCAGTGGCAAATACTTTTTTCTGGCGCAAAAGTAACTAC